>VWZY01006806.1:81263-159986 GCA_013399075.1 Chloroceryle aenea | reverse complement strand
GTGGAGTTGCCAAAGTCCATTCTCCCCCCTCAAATAGAAATCACTTATTTGTGGCTATTTTTACTTTAACTAAATGATTTAACTTGGGTTGGTTTGCCTCTAGGTGGAATGCTCAGTTTCATGCTGGTTTGATAAAATATAACCCCACACTTCTGTGGCAGTGAATTACCTTTAGGAGTGAGTGTTAAGACCCTGATAGCTCTGTTGCATCAACTTGCTCTTCAGGGAAGAAGTATATTTTTTCTTTAGCATCTTCTGAGGCACTATTAAAGCTCCAACAATGGTGCTGTTCATCTCTCTCCTACCTTCTCCCCCTTTTCCTTGGGCATTTTCTGGCAGTTGGACTTCTCTTTTAACCATGCTGGAAGGAGGTACCTGTAAGTTTAAAGGTGATGTATAAGGTTGGAAAAGGAGTCCATCAGTGTTGTCCAGCATTAACAAAAGCTGAGTACCAGGGAAGGGCTTTTCCTCTTCACACATAGACACTGACACTCATTCAGGTGGCAGGAACAGTTGCCTACAGTACTTATTACAACAACAGAGTTTCAAGTCCTGGTGGAAATACCTAAAAATAAATTCATAGCTGAGTTGTCTTAAAATCTGCTGATGGTTCAGAGCATTATGGAGATGACCCTGAAGCTGAGGATGGAAATGCTCAGCTCCCATCTCCTAGGACAGTGACCTAGCCACTGAGAAATGTGGAGCTTTCCTTTTCCTTTTGCTGGAAGCTGGTCCACTGTGCCTTTACAAGATCATTAAAATTGTTCAAGAAGGGATGGGTGGTTTTTTTTTTTGGGGGGGTGGGGTGTGTGGAAAACCACAATGCTAAAAAAAAATAATTAAATGAGATCAAATCTGATAAAGATTTTAGGTCACCAAAAAAAAATGACAGGGAGAAGCTCAAATATTCCAGTATTTTCCAATCAAGAATGTGACTTACAATTCTGAAATGGCTTGGATTTTGAAACTGGAACATTTCCAGACATTCATTAAAAGACATTGAGTAGCCCAGAAGATTAAAATAAAATTACATGTTCATTTTTGGTTGAAACCTATTTTATAACTTCTTTGCTGTTTACTAAAAGTATGTAATATATATTTGAGAATTTTCTTCTTCAGATCCAGAAGAATTTTACTCAATTCCTATTCCCACAAGATCCTGTCTGCCCAAATCTGTTTCAAACACATCTCACCCTTCTTCTGGGAATTGCACCCAGGCAGATGTGTTTTCAGTGAACATTCCCTTTGCTGAAAATGAAATGTTGGGGATAGGAATCAAAGCTTCCTATAAAATTAGGTCGAATTTGGTGATGAGTATGAACAAAAAAAAAAGTTGGAAAAGAAGTTGAAATTCTTTCAATATTTTAAAAAGTAAGTACTTTGATGTCTCATTTTGACTGATGGCTTTGGTTAATGAAGTGTTTCCTCCAGCTCCTTTCTTTAAAACAAAGGCAGGTGCAGTTACATTTTTTGTGGTGATTCGTGGTGTTCACATTAACTGGTTCTGTTCTTTTGCTGGGTTTAATATTCTCAGCAGCTTTTGAAAAAGCTGTTAGCTTTTTATTCTACTGAAACCTCTTGTATGCCTGTTACTGCTAAGTTTCTATTTCAGATCACAGTGAAAAGAACTTTGTGATGAAGTTCAGCTTTTCCACTGTTGACTGTTAAGGGGACTTTGCTAGTGGTGATAGATTTGCTAATGGCACTGTCAGTCACTCCTTGTGCTCTGGAGTGATTTGGTTGTGCTGAAATGAACAAGAGACTACAAAAATCTCATTTTTTCCTGATGGTTAACCTAAGACTTTGATCTGAGAAAAATCCATTTAGCCTTATCCATGAGGTCTGAGGAGATTCCAGAGGTGATCATCTGGGAAATACTGTAAACATCAGGAGAACTGGAAATAATTCAGAGGAACTTGCAGAAGAAGAGGCAGACTCAATTCTGCGAGGTGTTAATGGAAGTGTCAGGACATGGAGACAAGAGGTGGTCACTCCTGTTGAGTGCTTCCAGAACAAAGCAGCCAGAACAAAGCAAGGCACTGGAGACAGAGGCCACAGGTATGATAAAGTTGTATTTGCTAAACTGTCTGTAAAGCAGGATGTGTTTGGATCAGTTTATGCTAAATGAAGGGAAACACAAAGGGGAAGGACACACATCTTTCAGTATGTCAGTATGGTGGCTGTAAGGAGGATGATGATCAGTTCTTCTTTGTCTGCTACAGGGAGGACAGGGAATCTGATGACTTTTCTTCAGGTGTGCAGTGATAGCCTCTGCATAAAACCAGAGGATGAAGCATAACCAGAGCAGTAATTGCAATGGATTTACCTGATTTTTCAGCTTCCATGTATCGTGTTAATCATCTCACTTCATGATCTTCCTGTTTAATCTTCCTCACTTCAGTAATGACCAGTTTTATTCAATATTTTGTTAATTATTTGTTATTCATAATATATTTGTCCTCATCTAAGGCTTGTTGGAAAGTTTGTTTAGACTCTCACAGATAACTGACAGCAGTGTCATCATTCCCAGTTTAGAGTGGCACTCTGAATGGCCACTACCACCTGAAGTAGAGCATTCTGTCACCATTTTCCTTCTTGGACTGAGGCAGGGAGAGGTGGCTACAGGTGGATCCCACCCCATAAAGGTCATGCTCAGGAGAAAGGGGGAGGTTTGCTGTGAACAGATTTTCTCCTGCCTTTGATCCTGCAGACTGTTTTCCTGGTTATTGTGCCTACCATACATTTGCTGGGCTGAGTAGAACTGTTTACTTCATGCTGCCATTGGTATTAGTTGGGATGTTTCATTAAATCTGTTCTAATTTCAACTCTTGAGCCTCTTCTCCTACTCTGCATCTCCCTTCTTGGCCGGGGAGGGGTCATGAGGTAATAGAACAACTGCTCTAGTTTAGCTTTGGATATGGGCTAAGTGTAGACTGGTTATAAGCAGAATCCCTTTGTATTTGATTAGGTCAGTTGTATTTCACATTCAGAGTAACATTCCACATGCTAACTCCATGCATCTTAATTCAAATATGAAAGAAGGGGAAGCCTTTATTCATTTTGTGAATGAGAAAATTGAATTCCAAATGAGACTCTAGCTGACTTAATTTTTTAAATGATTCAGTCCATATTATTAATGATTGATTCCTGACTGAACATGGGCTGTACAAATAAAACTGAATGTTAAAGAATTCTGTTTCAAAGGCTAATATTTTTACTAAATGCTGCAAAAATGATGCATGGCATAACCCCCCGTGGAAGAAAATGGCTTCATTCATATCAGTTAATAACTTGTCAGTCATTTCACTGATTTTTATCTGACTTTTCACCTCACGTTATCCTATAATATGAAAATAAGTTTCTTCTACCTATATATCTAGAGTTATAGACTCTTCTGTAGGCTTTTGTTTGAAATGTTGACATTCCCTGTTTTTTTGGGTTTTATCTGTCTTTTCTCTTTTCCTCTCTGATGAATGCAACCTGTTTGGTAATTTGCTTTGACCAGATCTGTGTCTGTGAGATCTTCAAAGGAAAAACTATTTGTATACTTAAGAATCTTGAGAATAGAGCAAGGCATTAGAGTTTGGGATTTGGTTAGGGATTTTATTATTTTATTTTATTTTTTCCCCACCTGTGCTGGTCCAAAAGAGACTTTATTTTTATGTGTAGCCATTACCATTCCTAATTTTTGTAATTAAACTGTCCTGTGAAAAATTTAACATACAAAATGAAAGCTACCAGGGTAAACTTCCTTGCTGTCTTCTTTCCTCATTTTTTGACATACTGGTCCATAAAAACCTGGATGTTTCTCTCTCTTCTCTTCCTCTGACTTCTATTCAAAGTTGTTTTGGAAAACATCCCTCCAAAAATGTGGTCTCTGTAGAAATGGTAGCTCACTGGAACTGATATGCAGAAATACTAAGGAGTCACTTCTAAATTAGTTATAGAAATTGTCTCACACACACGTGAAATTATAATGGAATGGAAACTGCAGTTTCTGCCTCGTGTCATCTTTCGATTGGAAATGGCAGTGCCACTAAAGACTGAAAGAAGTTACTGACAAAAAATAAACCTACACAAAAATGCATGCTGTAACAGAACTGGCTGAATTGGCCAGAAATGTGTTTAATAAAATGCACAGATCTTGCAGGCAGGATCTTAATTCTGGAGGCAAGAGTGATGTGCTGAATAAACCAACCCCTGGGGCTGTAGCAGTATGGAGACATCCATGGAAAATCACCACCCTTCTTTGAACTCTCTTAAATAAACATTTTCATAGACAAAACAACAACATGCTATTAGCAATTTTATTTTATTTATTTCTGTTCAATCCTCAAAGTGCAATTCAGAGACTGAAAGAGCAGAGCTGTTAATTGGAAGTGTTCTCCCTGCAGAAACTGCAAGGGAGAGAGCAATGAACTCAAACTGGGATTGGCAGGATGTTTTTACTGGTAATACTCATGTATCATTATCTCTTTTGATCCTGGTAGTTGACAAAATGTAAAGCTTATGATTAAAAATATAGGGCTTTTGTTAGATGAAACAAGTTTATGACTGCAGAATTTGAAACTCACATTTCCAATATGTAAACATGTTTTATAATCAATTCCTGTTATCAGTTATGTGGCTCTATGCTGATAATTTTACAGTTATGAACTTTGCAGTCCCTTGGTTCTGTGAATTTCTGTAAAGGTGCTGCCTTCTGCATGAATTTCCAGGGGCATTATTTTTTTCTGCTGTTGCTCATACTCAGGGGAAAAATATTGGCTTATTACCCTATAAACCAGAACTGAGTGTATCAGTGGGAAAACAAGATCTTCTGTCCAGATATCTGTCTTTTAACCTCTTGAAAAAATGCAGCCTCTGGGCAGAGAAATCTCATCCCTTGCAATCTGCACTTCAAGAGACTTTAAAGTTGGACAAATGGATTTGAAGTTTGATTAAAAAAATTGATTGGAGATTGTGCATTGTGAATATATTAGGTCTCTAAAGACAAAACATGCATGAAGTGCAATTACTGCTAGTGTTGCTATATTAGTATGAATGTTAATAGCATGTTTGTTTTTGAAATGGGTTATGCATTCTGGTAAATGTCTGCTTGAATCTAGTCATCTGTGTATCACTTGTCTAAGTACTCTCATTTAAGATGCCATATTCCTTCTTGTAGCAATAAAGGGGTAAAGCAACATTAATATTAAATAATTAGAAAAACAAAAGGGGAATGATTAAACATATTTACATAATTGAAATAACACTGAGTCGCAGTGGGAAATCGGGACAATGTTGTCTCCTTTCAAAGTAATTCATAATTCAGATTTTTAATTATGGCATATTCATTCATTTAAAGATGATTCTGGATGAGAGGGCCACTAATGAAATACAATCATTAGCATCTAAACAAAGTAATTTAGAAAGTCTCCTTTCGGGGAAAAGATTTCTAGAACATCATCAATCACACAAGATATGCAAAAACAAGCAATTAAACCACACACAAGAACTACAACAACCTTATATATTAGTAATGTACACATGAAAACATAACTGATTACAATGATTAGAGTAGGGTAGTGTGGTTAATTTCTATGTTATGTAGCAATTTCATGGAAGAATGTACCAGGACAGATAAATCACACAACAAATGAATGCCACGTCACTGATGCATGGTTTACATATATTAAAGTCATTGCTGAGTTATCAGTAAAAATATCCAGTGATGAGACTCTGGGATGAGACTCTTCAAAGATGGTAACTCCCCAAGTATGAACCCTAGGCTATGGCTTTGGTCTAGGGCTTTATTTGTTTCTTTTTTTTTCCTCTTTGTATTGTATTTGATTTTGTTATATTGTCAAAATATAGGCTTAGGAAGATATTTTATGAGAGAAGCAGGTGCTGCATTAGTTTCTCATTAACTACTCAAATCCTGCTTTGAGCTTATAGTAACAAAGTACTCATAGACCTAAATGGGTCTGTGATTTACAGGGTCTTTCCATATCCACAATTAGAATTCATTAAACATGCAGCAGCATTAAATGGATGGAGTAATTCCGCATGACTTTTAATGTCTGTGTGCAGTGTCCTGTTAAAGAGACACAAAAAGGCTGGCTTTAAACACCTTCTTTGGGTTAAATTCTAATCTTGTTGGAAACCTGTACCATTTCCTCCTCTCGTGGAAAGAAAAGGCAGAAACAGTGGGGGGGGTGTGCAGGGAGCATCCTGCCGCGGTGAGGCAGGAGCAGCTGGTGTAGCTCTGCTGCCTTTGATAACCACCAGGCTTAGAAGCCAAAATATGTTCTATTGGGTACTCAAAGGATAAAAATACTGGTTAATTTTCAACAGTGCTCCTTCATTTGACTTTACAATTTATAGCAGTGAACATTAATGCAAGAATAGCTTGGTCGAGGAGGAGTTTAAAATTAGAGCACCTCTTCTCATTAGCCCCAGCAGCCTGACCCAGGGTGAACTGAGAAGTAATTTGCTGCCAGATCCTCATTTTGCTTCTGTTATCACTCCTTGTAAATGAAGCACAGCAATTTATTGTAGCACCTCAAGGAGTCAAGAACATAATGTGTAAAACACATACAAAAAAAAAAAAAAATCTTTCTTCACATTCATTAACACCCAGCACATAGAGGCTGTTCACTTTTCACTCTAATGAAGGAGGGGGATCTTAAATCTAAAGCTTTCCAGTCTGTGAAGAAGGCCTCTTCAGGTCATTAGACAGAAGCTGAGTTGGACTGAAGAAAGGTCATTGACAAAAAAGAGAGAATGGCAATATGATGAAAAATAGAAAATGGATAAAAGAAGAGACTTTAGAAAGCTCAGAGAATGGAAAGCACATTTTTGGCATCAGTGATCAACCCTTCTTGTCTCTATGTTCATTTTCTGTTGTCAGTGAAGAAAAGAATATCTGGCTTTTTATTTAGCTGGGAATTGCTCTCGTGTTTGGTCAATTCTCATTTCATCACCCTTGATCTGACCTTGCAGGAAGCATTAATAGGCTTATTTTTTAAGGAAGCTTTGTCTGCTGGCTATAAATTCAGTCCTTCATTTTCATCTTTTTTTTATTAAAAAACATGCAGTCTACCAGATTTTAATGTATTCTGATTATGTAACTGAAAATTTCCCCTTAGGGAGGTCTTTTGTCTCAGTACTCCTGATTAACACTTGGGGTTTAGAGCTGGATATTAACATCACATTCAGGACTATTAGGAACCTCCCATATGCAAATTAATGTATACTGGTAACAGAGATGGAGGAAACTGAGGAGTTAGGAGCAGAACACGTGGTGAAAGCAGAACATAACATGTATTTGGGGGGTTCATAAGCCAGTATCTAACTGGGATATAACCAGTTATTGACATGTACATGTATTATAAGTGTTGCCTAAAGATGCAACCAAGTCCTTTTCTTGTTTGTTACCTTTTTTGTTATGGATGAGCAAATACTCTTTTTTTTCCTCATAATGTATTTTTCTTATGTTTGCCCACATCCCATTGCTGGATCTTCCCTTTGTACAAGCTAATCTCATAAATTAGAGTGTATATATTTTACAGTAAATGCTTTCCCATTTAGTTAACAGCATGAGACCATTATCTTGTGACAAAACTGTTCCAGTGAAATCTCTTCATTAAAGAAGTAATCATCTTTTACATACAATGAAAGCTGGAATTAGTAGTATATAAATATAAGATATTGAAAAGCCATCATTTGACAACAACATGACCTACACCAAATTAAGCCTTGTTCTCCTAAACCTTCTGGACACTTGTATGCAGTTATACCCCTTAATCTTAGACAAAAAAAACCCAAACAATCCACCAATACAAATGAACTGTCAATGTATTTAACATATAAAGAGAAGATAGAGATTATTTTGGAACTCTGCTTTGGGTTTACTTAAGAAGCACACTTGTGAATTATGTTAAGCAAATAATGCTGCAAATGGCTTTTTTTTTTGCTTTGGAGCTGGAAGAGCCACTAAATCTTTACTGTACCCCCAGTCGTGTCAGCTCTGCTGTTCAGCTGCTGTATTAGTATCAGGTTGCTGTGTTCTTTTTAACCCAGACAGCTCAGCAAATAGAGGTTAGGGAACCATCAGATGAGTGGTCAGGCAGAGCCTCTGGTTTTCCAGTACTGAAAACCACGTTTGGGTGAAGGCAGCAACCCCCTCCCTTCTGCCTAGATCTGTTTATTAGCACTTAGAACAAGTTGTCTGCTTATTTAAGCCATTGGTTTCCCCTTACTACCAATTATTGAGTCAAACTAAAGGGTGTAGACACAGGGTCTTCCCAAATCCTGGTGTGGTGAGCAGATTTAAACAGCACGTTCATTGACAGAGCTCCTGAGCCCAGTTTGACCAAGGCTTTCCACAAAGTTAGGTCCATGCACAAGTGTTTTGTGGGGTCAGATAAAGTACTCCTGAGCTTGAAGGCTTCACAAATGATCTGTCACTCTGAAAGAAGGTGCTTGTGCCTGGGATTGTAAATAATGTGGAATGTTGAGCCTAAGTTATAAAAAAAAATGGATTTCCCCCCCCAAAAGGTACAAAACTGAATTGCTGTTTTTCAGAGAACACTACATAGCTACTGCCTGTTTATCAATGGGTTTTTAATAAGTGCCCAGTGAAAGATGTGATCTGAGAGACCTGTGAATGGATGTCATATTTATTCTAACACAGTCGTTGAGGCTGCAGCATTCTTTTATCTGATCTCCAAACCCCATTGTTTTACTTCCTTTAACAAATGAATTAACAAAGCTGAATCAGGGACAGCAACATCTCACAGAATATTCACTTATTGATCAGCACCTTAAAACCAAGCAAACAAAATGAGGAAGGAGAGGCTGACTGGTTTGTAAGTCCTGAAACCTTTGTTCACCAGGTATCCAAATGAAAGAGTTTTGTATTAAAAAAAAAAACCAACCTCAAGAATAGGTCTTGAAACTTCCTTTGGAAAATTCCTCGGTGAAGTTTTGTTTTTTTCTTTCCTCTCCTTTTCTTTGAAACTGATGAAGGAAAAGGGAGGTAGAATGGAAAAACATGACAAAAATTACCAAGCATAACTTCTAGTTTTTCATAATCCAGTGATAGAAAAAGAACGTTTCCTAAGGCCAAATTATTGTCATGTGACAGTCTTGGTCTTTTTAAGGTCCAAAATACTTGTTATTGAAAACTGCCAGTGAAGTCCTAGAGATCTTTTTCATACCATCAGATAATTTTGGGGGGACTGAGTAGTTGCAGGTATAAAAGCAATTATTTGGCCAGTGTATATTCTAACCATATTTATCTACTTGTTTTAATTTTCTTACTCTTTCTAATTCTTGCCTTTATTCAAACCTCTTCTTCCTCTGCTCCCTTTTCATCCAGCTCTATTTTTCTGCATTTTTAACTCACCTTGAGTTTTAAAACAGTGAAGACTGTCATCCTTTTTTACCCGAGAGCAAGATACAAAGAGCTTTTATGCTGATTGTCACCCCGTGTGGTGGGGAATGAAGAAAGAACCAGGAGAGGTGAGCAAACCAAGACACAGAATGGGGAAATGGCCCAGCTCCTGGCCTCTGTAATTCACAGACTATTTTAGACACTAAAATTGTGACAGCTTGCTCTTTTGCTAAAGATGTTAACAAGAAGAGAAAATGACATTAATTTAATCTATTCTTATAGGTCATGCTGAAATGAGACTGTGATGATACAAAATTATAATAATAAATATGGCAGTAATTTCACAATTCTTCATAGATACTGTTCACAACCCTTTCACATGCAAATGTCCTATCCTGTCCTTCACCACAGTGATTTTTGGTGCCATCTAGACTCTAATTCAGCATCTTCTAATAGTTGATATCATAATCACTTTATATGACAAGAACAATGTAAAATACCATATTTACAGATTAGGATCTCAATATGGCTTTACTTTTATTACTCTTTCTCCTGGGCCTCTAGGAACCTTTTCAATTTAGACTTTTTTCCATGTTTTCAGAAGCAAATTGTATTATCAACGTGCTCAGCTCATGGTATGTTAATAACCAGAGCCAGTGTACAAACAAAAAAGATAGGTAGGTATATATTTAAAGGTATTTTTGCATGAATGAAAGTGGTGATTTTGATTTGTTGGTATTTTTATTAGCCAGAGAGACCTGACATTATTTCCTAAAGTTTGTGGACAAATGATTATTTAAGTCTGAAAGGGATTTAATTGTTTAAAACTCAGCATTTTTATAAACTCCTCATTCAGTCAGAGAAATACCATCTCTTCAAAGGAGTAATTCAAACAGCAGTATTAAAGTTATTGGGAAAAAAATATATCTAATCTAGAATTCTATATCTAGAAATCTATTTCTATTCTAATTCTAAAAATGAGATTTCTTTCATCACATTGTCTTTCTTTTTCTTCAGATTAATTTATCCCAGGATGATTCTTACTAAGAAGTGTTTGTGATTTACACCAGGAATGGAAACATTACTCTGGCCAGGGATGAGCCCTCGTGGTTTATCTTCAGCAGCAGTATCCCAGCAGTTTTGTTGAGTTCACCCTTTCTGTGGGATCTGGTAGGTGTAGAGGGTGGAGCTCAGCCTCTGCATGCTGCTTAATAGCCTCAATTACAAGTGGAAAAGCATCCACTATGTACATCAGTACACACTAGATGTAATCTAATTGCAAGGTCAGCATGGACAATGTTTTGCTGAAGTGCTGCTTTAAGTGAATAATTTCAATGATGAAAGTGTATTTTTCCATATTTGACAACTAATGTGCTGAACTGCTCTTTCAGAAACGTTGCTCCAATTGCACTGTAATGTTAGACAGCAGAGAAATAGTATCAGCCAGATTCCCCCAATTCCAGAGCTCAGCATGTATCTTAGCAGGTAATGTGATGTGTAGCTACCTCTCATTGTCCTAGGATTTGAAATACAGGATGGGGAGTCACAGGAGAGGACACTGGAGAGATTTGATACTTGTAAGCAAAGAATACTTGTATTCAATACCTGATTCAATTCAATACAATCAGTTGGCAAGATATGAAAGTGTTTTTAAACAAGTTTTACAGGGGAGTTGCAGCAAGGTCCCCTGCTCTCATTTGAAGAAGCAGTTATTCCCATAAAACAATTAAGCATCAACTTGTTCTTTCCTGCAAGTGTAAAATGGGTCATGTATGCAGAAGTACTAATGATTTTAGCAGGATTACTCTTGTATTGCATATAATAACACTGAAATACATATAATAACACTGAAATACATATAACAACACACAACAGTGGCAGTAAAGAGTCATGATATAAAAAGAAAATCTGGCAAGATCATAACAAAAGCATGGACAACGTAAACTGTATCTAAATATATCTGTGATTGTCTGGCTTATCTGAGAACAACACACTTCATTATCTGCACCTATCTGCCTTTTTCATTGTTGCCATTTGTGGTGTGAAGACAGATCACTCTTTTAATTAATTTACTCTTTTCATCTTTCTGATTTATTAAGGTATGTTTAATTAAGCTGATTATTACCTAGTAACTTCTGAATGCTGCAGTTACTCTTTTGCTTAAGTTAATTTTGTTCCATGCAGATTATTTCTGATTTATGATGAAATTCAAGTAAGCAAGCATCTGGGTAAAATGATGTTTATCAGCAAGGGCCTAATTTACTGCACTTAAGTACCATTATTCATTATTACTCTCATTATAGTGCAAAAGACTTGAGTTAGCCTTTCACATAACACCATTTGTAACTCGATGGAGAAGGTTAGGAAGAAATACAACTCATTTCTCTATTCAGACCCATGGTAGCTGGAGCCCTTCCTGTCAGGAAGTAGCAAATGTGACCTGGGATGGTTCTCTTCTTCCTCCCCATCTGCTCTTCACTGTACTCTACTGATTTTTCCTCACACTTCCCTGGCTGGGAGAGCAGAAAACCAAGCCCTGGAGAAGCTCTCTCTGACCTCATGGCATTGCTGCTGTTGGGTATGTACTATCTACACTGTGATCAATGTCATCAACTTTAATTAATGTCATACAACTAAAGAAGAGAGTTTCAGTTATAAAAAGTGTGGAAAGTTTTTGCTTTTACAGGAAATAATGAGGGAGATTTTTTGGGTTTAATTGTGTTTATTTTCTTAAAGTAAAGCTCTTCATTTTGTACACAAAATTGACAAAAGGTAAAGCTAATTGTGCAATGGGTTTTTCTAACCCTATGGCCCAAGCTTTGAAAAACATCCTCTGGCATCAGTGTTCTGTGCGTGGCATCCTCCCAGCTCGACTAAGGTGATGTTTTCTCTTAAACCTTTGTGCCATTTCTTGTTCTATTGATATTTAAATGACAATGATTTGTGCAAAATCAAATCGGTTTTGTGATCTTTTAGGAGATAGTGAGGATTACTGGAAGTGGGAGGGAGACAGCCAGAGAAACTGGAAGCCCTATGGTGGCCATCGAACAGACACTAGCTCTGGGAACACAAAGGATGTGCCCATGGCTAGGAGAAAATGTTTTAAATTAGCCACTTGTAGGCTGTTACTGCATTAGAAAGAGGAATACATCTGGGTGCTTGTTTTAATAACACATTTGGATGAAAAAAATTCAGAAGATGTCTGTTCTCTTGTTGATACCAGCCTCCTCCAGACAGGATTAAAAATTTGCTTAAAATAAGAGCTGGTATTAGAAGAAGAGTAAAACACATTTGCCACATAAATGAAATAATTATAATCAGAGGAGTGGAGTTATCACACTAAGAGGATTTCAGTGAATAGATGAATTCTGTGTATAACATAATCAAATTGTCAACATTTAGTCCTACTTTTATTAATTTTCTAGATTTTCTGATTAATTTAAATCATGGTTAATTGAGTAGTTAAACATTCAGGAAAGTTCAGCTAGAAGAACAATATGTGAGATACAATTTCCACTTGTCCTTGTTAACACACAGTTCACTAGATTCACTACAGTAGTAAGAAGTCTGAAAGACTTTTAGAACAACACTGGTATTTCTGACTGAGGGGTATTTAAATTGTGAAGCTACTTTAAAGGGCTCAGTAGCAGCTACTACCAAAGCCCCAGAGTGCCAGTGAGATTGGTTTTAAAGAGTTATACAAGAAATAGAAACCTGGAGAATTTCCCAAGGGGAAATATCCAAGGGCTAGGAGAAAGAGGTACCTCTTCTGTAAACCACCTTTCTCTGTGATCATTTTATTTGCCAATATCACTGAGTGACAGTCAGGAAAAGGAAGTAGCGTGGCAATTGTCAAGGGACCCTGCAGTTCAGCAGGTTGATTAAGTTAACTTCTTCTGGAAATACTGTTCTTGGTCATTAATAGTGATCTTATTTCTTGGCCAGACTCTCTTTTTGTGAGAACTTAATCAAGCTTAAAGAATAGCCTTTCCAACTATGCAGCTGCTTTTTATCTTACTATATATTCACTGCCTGGTCTTAACAATGCCAGCTACAAATCAGATGGTATGAGACAATCCATTTAACCTGACATTCTGAGAAAAGATACTGTCAAAAGAATTATAATTCTTTGAAATGGGAGCTGATGAGGCAAAAATGGACAATCTAAATAACATCACTCCAAATGGTAGAGGTGGACAAACGATGCTGGAGTACATTATTCCACTCCAATGGATGAAGTGACTTTCAAGGACTGATTAGCTCCATGTCTGAGAGGGTTAGCCCCCTGCCTGTTATAACAAGTGCCTATGAAAGGGAGAGCTGATCCGACAACTAGCTATGCCAACCGTGAAGTTATTGCAATACTTCCTCTGCTAACAAGTTGATTAATTCCATCATCATTTTGAATGCCTATTTTATACAGAATAAATCATTTTCTAATAAAGAGCAGTTAGGAGGAGTAAAACTTTGACTTCTCAATGATGCTGTCAGCTCCTCTACAGATTTTACCATCTCTGCCTCTCTGCAAGTTCTTTGTATTGGAGGTTTTTAATTTTTCTTTTTCATACTGACTAAAAAATTATCTTTTAAAAATGCAGCCTTTAATTTCCTAGTGATGATTTCACATCATGAATCTTTCACAGCGAAGACGTGTACAGATTTTACTGAAAAAACAATGTTAAATATCTTCATTATTTCCATGCCTCCACATTTTTTTCCCTTGCTGCTACAATTAAGCCAAATATGATACAAACAAATGACTGCTGCCTCTGGGGCCACATGACAAATCCATCGCTATGCACAAGGGAAAGCTGCAGTGTAATCTCCTGCATTTGAGACATCACATAATTGTGTAGACTGTTTAAGAGATTGTAGACAGCCTGTGAGGAAAAAAAAGGGTTCCAATTAGTTAGGGAAAGTGCTCATTTATGTACTCAGAAATGCAAAGATTTGAAAAATACAGAGGTTAACGTGAAGTAGAATTGCAATAAGGCATATTGTAAACATCACAATAAGCATTTTGGTTTTGCAAAGCAGTTCTTATAATGAGATCATGTTAAAAAGTGGCCTGAAACCTGAAGGGAAAAAAAAGCAAGAATAAAACAAACAAACCAGAACAAAAAAATAATAATTAAAACCCCCAAACAAAACAGCAAACCACACCACAAAACAAACATACAAAGAAAACACACCCTTGTAAACACTTTGTGAACACTTGAAAGACCTCCTGTGGATGGTGGATGGTGCAGTTAAGCAATGTTCCCTGCTCAGGAGCCAAGTGTCTGCCCAGGTATCAAGACAAAGGTTGGCTGGTGAAGAGCTGGTCAGGATGGGAAAGTTCTGTCCACTTGGAATCTGAGGCCTTGTACACACGAAGGCTTCAGAGCCTTTCTCCTGCTAGGAATGAGTTTCATCCCTTAGTGGGTTATTTATGGGTTTTCCCTACCATTTTCCTCAGACACAGAAGGGGTTTTCCCCTTGCTTTCCAGTAGTAAACTGGTGCACAGTTTGGATGACAGTATTGCAACTGCCCGTTGAGTGTGTGGGGGCACAAGAGGAGAAAGAGATCTGAGTTTTGGAGAACTGTCAAGCACAATTCAAAGAGGGAGCTGTAAGAGAGGTCTCTGTTGCAGAGAAAAGCCCTTTTTTCGTTTGTGCAGTGAATGAGAGGGGATCTTCCCTTGGACCAGAGTGGTTAAATCAGTCCACAACACTAAGGAGAGCTAAAATGAGAGTTGTCTTTTTGGTGGGATAATGGGAAAAATGAAATAAGTGCATTTCTAACTGCCTCGTTGCCCCCTGAGCTTTTACAAATCTTTGGGTTGTCTATTTTGGAGTTTATAAATAAATAATTGCATTTGTTTGTGTTAACAGTGACTGATGCCCCACTTCTGGTCATGGTGAGCCTTAAGATTGTGGTCCTAAGGCAACTCTGAAGCACATCCCTCCAAGCCATGTACAAGGTAATTGAAGCTGCCTTCCCTCAGCTTTAAGTCAGCAGTAGTAGGGGTGACAGCAGCCTGTGTAAGACTGCTGAATTTCTCTTTGGCAGTAGTAACAAAGATTTTTCAGTACCAACAGAGACTTTTTTTCTCTACCTTACATTCAGAAAGATACCACTGCAACATTGCAACATCCCCTGGTGTGAAATTCTGAATATATGCAATGCTCTATTGTAAAGTGCAGACAATTCTCTGTGCAATAACCTTGGAACAAGCCTGGTGTCCCTTTACCTCCCTCATTCCTCATCATTATCAGGAAAAGCCTCCTACACAGAGGCAGCACAAGCCACAGCCTGGACTCAGGTCTGTCCTCTGCTATGGGAATTGGAGTGCAGGTTTCTGGGGCAGCCTGGGCCTGCCTCACACAGCATGGTGAGAGGGCAGGATTGGCATTGGAATATAAAAAAATATACATTTTTCACAGACACAGTGCATGGTATTATGAAAATTGTTTTATTTAGATGATTTAATTTTTTTTTCCTCTGGGTTTTTATGATAAAGATATCAGTAGTGCACAGAAAAGCATCTTTTTAATTGTATTAAATAACTGAGTCATAACACTGGATACTAAAATAGTAGAATAAATTTATGGATGTTTTTAAAAACTGAATTTTCCTCTGCAAACATTGGATTATTTTTTTTTCCTTCTACAGAAATCAATCTGTAAGATATTTTTAAGGTATCTGATTAGTTAAGCAAGGTTTTATTTACTGGGTCTCTGGAAATGTGCATGGTGTGAATATGGAGATTTTCTTTTAAGTGTTATTTTGCATTTTTTGAGCTCTCATATTTTTAGCTAGCCTTTTTCAGGGCATGAGAACACCTAGTTAAATACACATCCAGAGTTCCCAATTTGTTTCTTTTGCCCTCCCTCGTTCTTCTTAAACTAGAGGAAAGAAACACTCTCCCAGTAATAGCAATGACTGAAAAAGAAGAAAATAAAAGCTGAAAGTTCTAATCAAAACTGTAATCAGAAAGATGACAAATGGTGAAGATTATTAAATTTTCTTTGCTCCCTTGATGAATTTAATAAAGAACTAATCAAAGATCATTAGAAGGCTTTTGTGCTTGGTGTGCATTGTAACTGGATTGCAATTGGGATTTGTGTTTTAGTGGTTATCTAGGGTTGAATTCGACGTGTAAATATAGAAAGGATTTATTTTAAAATGTCAAGCCATTGTATGTTGCTTCTATGCTTTACTCAAAAGCAGAGCATCCTTCATTGGGATTAGAAACTTTAAAATAAATATCAGTGTTGAGTTTGAATTTTCTAATGATCTTTGATTATTTCTTCCTTTATTTTTGCAGGAAAATTAGAAAAAAAGACATTTATTTCCCAGATAATTATGTAAGTATTCCAATTGCTAGGACTACAGGCAACTCAGAGTGCCATAATTATCTGGAAATCCACCTTCTGCAATTCTTCTGGGTTAATTTGGTGATCTTAAATTTTAAGTGGTGGTTTTAAATTTCATTTTCATCTCACCTATTTGGTGCTGGAGTAATAATAGTTATTAGATGAAGGTGTTATATTATGAGGCATCTATTTTTTTTGCTCTTCTGACTCGTGATATCTGGAGTCTCAGGTTAGAAGATGAGTGATTTTACTTCTCTCCTTTGGGTGAAGTATAATTCAAAGGATAACTAATGCTTGAATATGCTGGAAGACCATGTACACTTCAAATACACAATTTATAGGCAGCAAGAGCAATGGTATGAAAAAGAAGCTTCAAGCTCTTTCTAAAGTAACTCTTTGCTGGCTAATTAGCTGGTGATTTATAGACAACTCATTTGGTCATGACAGAGGAATCTTACTGACCCTTCATGTCACCTGGACAGTTTCTGACCTGCTCTAGCATTTTAAATTTAGTCACTCTCTTTCAGGCTGTGGAACAAGATTAAAAAAAAAAAAGAGGCATTACATCCTGTCCTGGGATCTGTTTGGGTTACTTCCCACCAGCAGCTTCTGGCCTAACTTGGAGGGGCCACAGCCAGGATGAAAATCTGAGCCAGCCAGTGGGGTATTCCATACCCTATGGAGTCAGGCTCCTATACAAGGGGAGGGCTGGCCCAGGGTGGGGGTCCCTGTTTTCAACTATGTTTCAGTGTGTGGCCAGAGCAGGGAAAGTAGGCACCTTGGGAGCAGGTAGGGCCTTCCCCATTCCTATTACCTGCTTTGTCATCATTTCATTAGTTCTATCATTGCTATTGTTGTTTCCTTCTCTCTTTATGTTATTTTATCAAACTGTCCTTAACCCCTGGTGTTTTACCTTTTTTATTCCTCCTGATTCTCCTTCCCATCCCACAGGAGTGTGGGGAAGCAGCTGGTGAGTGGCTGTCAACAGAGATTACACTGCAACACATCCAAAAGCTAGGAATCTTCTAACAGAGATCTACATAGCTAAAAAAAAGTGAAGCCAGGTGTCTAAGAGGGTGGAGAAATGATTTAAAATTACTTAAGCCCTCACATGACCATATGATTTTCCCAGGATCAACCACAGAAAGTGAGATATTGATGGGCAGGAAGACAGAGGATGAAAGGAATGTTGTTTTTTTTCTCAGGAAACTGCTTGAAATCACTGTGGTAAAGCTCTCAAATAGCAAGGAACAGGAAATATGCCACTTGGAGAAATTTCTAAGGCTCTCTTGCCAAATTTGGAGAATAATTAACCAGTGTCAGGAGTGTCTAAGATGCTAGAGTAGGTAAAAGAAATTATGATAAACTTAGGAGAAATTTCTGTTGTTTTGAGTTGTTTGGTTTGGGGGTTGTTTGTGGGTTTGGGTTTTTTTTTTTGATTTTTTTGTTGTTTTGTCTGTGGGTTTTGTTTTGGTTTTGGTTTTCTCTTTCCTATTTATTTTGGTTTTTGCCATTCTGGGTTAATATGCAAGCACCAGCATTTATCCAAGCACCTACAAAACCATGTGTTGTGGAGATGATCAGATTCATGTTGACAGCACTCAGCACATTATGTGACCATTTATCCTTATTTACAAACCTTTTACATGACTGTACTCACCACATGGCACAGCACTGCAGAAAAGTTTTCTTTCCCATATACAAAGAATCCACCTATAATGTGCCAGGTGAAAAGAAGGTCTGTGGTGAGGACAGGAGACTGTGGCAAAGTTAGAAGTTTACCTGTTAGGATCCACAGGGATACATCCTCTGGCTCCAGAAAGCAGCCTGGCCCCCCATCACTGTTATATGAGGTTCCCACCCTGTTCCCCTTTTTGCATTAGAGCTTTGTCTGACCTTGGTGAGAGCCAGAAAATAGTCCTGTAGCAGCAACAGTTGTGCCTGACTCTGCTATAGTGGTTTCTGCCTGGAAATCTCAGGGTGCCTTGGCAGGATCACCCTCCTTGCATGAAATCTAGATTTAACTGGCAGCAAAGCCCAGTTCTGTCTTCCTGTTAATTTTATGGCTGATGGTGTTTATTTAATTTCTCATCTATTGCTGGCCTGGGATTGGATTGCAATATAAGAAGTATGAGCACAGCAATTTATAGATAGAGCAGTAAAGGGCTTTGTACCCACTTGGTATTTGTTTCAGTAAAGGGCTTTGTACCCACTTGGTATTTGTTTCTAATTACTGCAACATTTTGACTTAGAGTAAATGAGAAAAAAATATTAAAATAAGTTTTCTAGGCCTATGTCATTACATCTAGGTAAAATAATCCATGCCTGGGGAGAAAAGTCTGTGTTCAGATTTCCCCCAAAGCACAGAGAAAGTGAAGAGGTGTGAGCCAAGTGAGAGGCAGTAAGTGGGGTGTTTTAGCTTCCTGCCCACGCTTGGGAAACTGCTGCTGCAGAGCTGAAAGTCTGTGCTGGAGCTGAAAGTGCAATGGCAACAGGAGGTCAAACACAGACTTCTGCAGGGGTTACTGCTCAGCTTGCTGGAGTCTGGGATGTACTCTAGTTCCTGGATTGCATACTTGCACTGCTTTCATTGTCAGAGCTGGCTGGATGAAAAGTGGAGTGGGTGTATTTTTCGATGCTGCAACACTCCCTTCACACTGCTCTGCAGACACAAACACACACATCCATGTGCACACAAGAACACAGATGCACACATACACAGGCAGAGCTTGGGATCATCCACCCCTGCCTGGTCCTCTCCTTTGCTGCTGCAGCCAGTGCTCTTTGCTCTCTGCTAACAGCATTGCACATGCAGGGTGAGTGTCCTACCTCTTCTGCTTCTTATACCCAGGCTGATCTCACAATGCAGGAATGGTTAGCTACAGAAGAGAGCATTGGTTAAAAAGCATCCCCTTATTAAAAATCACCACAGGACACTTTCAGACACAAGTCTCCCCTGAACTTGGTTTAGAGTTTGGTAGACTGTTGCCTTACATCATTTGTGACCAAGCAGAATTAGTTTGTGATGCTGCTTTATTCTGGGCTTTTAAAATAGACATCTTCATGCAGAGTTGTGTTTCCCTCTCCATTCCTTTCCAGCCTATGTGCCTCCTGCTACTACACAGCAGCAACTAAGTGTCTGTTGTTCAGATATTCACCTTTCCCTTTTGTTCTACTCAATTTATGGATACAGTGTAAGAAAACAAGTCAAGAGTGAGGGTTATAATGTTAATATCTAAGAACCACAGTGAGTGTTACATCTGTACTTCTGCATTGTCTTTTATTGTACAATAAGAAGTGAAGAAGCCAAGTACTTTGTTATATAGGTATAAAGCAGTTGTGCCTGTAATTCAACCATTCAAGCAATATCTAGGAATCCAAGCATAATTCATGTGGTTTTTCAAAGTACCAAAGACATTCTAGTGCAACACTTCCTATAGTTCTACAGTCCCAGCAATCTGGTTGTAAAATATATGTTACTGCTTTTGTACTTTTAGTTGACTTTGCTTTACACAACAATTTACAGAGGCATAACATGCTCAGCCTACTTATAAATTAGGCAAATAGAGAGAGAGAGCAGAAATCACAGAGGCTTGAGTCTTGGACTGAGTATTATTACTCTCTGTGTCAATAATGACTTTAATGTGTTAATAATGTGCTAATAATTGAGCAGCCATTACTAGTGAGCATCTTCTGGCCATTGAAGACATTGTTTCTTTCTTGTCTCCTTAAAAATCTTAGTTAAATTATGCAGCCAAAATTACATCCTAGCCCACTGCATAAGATCTGAAGAAATAATTAAGGAGTTAAATGAAATATTCCCATTGAGGACAGAATGAACTGTGGCTGCTTTTAAGGTAAAATATCTTCTCCTTTACAAATCTTGTGGGGAAAAAAAATAGAAAGCATTTTTTGAACTTCTATTTGTCAGTGCATTTTTAGCATTGGGTACAACTTCACCAGAGCTCATCAGAGTAATTAGCTATTTACCATTTAAATCGTGGTGAAAGTATCTTAAAACTTCTTTTGTGCTCTTATCGCTTTTTAAGGGGCACATTTATACACAAATTGCTTGGCATCTCTGTATCAAAGCTTTGATCTCCTGCACTATCAATTGTTGGCTCAGGTACAAGAGACTGTAAAATATACAAAGCTGTCTGCTCGAGACTCCAGTTGAAATAAAAAATGAGGCTGTTTATACACAGCCACTCATTAGCTAAGTCAGTCAATATTTACATGTTGCAAGTAGAATGCCTTCTTTATGTTAGATAAATTAATTCAACCTCTATGAAACTTCCTTTCAAGAGACTAACATTTACAAATAAATAACTTTTTAGTTACTTAACTACAATCACAACCCAAATACAATCCTTTTATTCTTTTTTATCCAAACTACTTGCTCAGCTTAAACAGATACAACATTAAGGAGTGTTTTACAGTTGATACCTAAAGCCATTTATGATTTTATTTTTAGTGTATTTTTTTTGAAATCTCATCAAACTTTGCAACCAAGTTTTGTGTTGTGCTACATAGATTTTCCAAGATTTCTATTCCTACTTTCTGCTATAGACTTAGTACAGCATCAGCTGAAAGTTCAAGCCTACAGGAGATCTGGCAGTTGCAGCATTCACCAGCCTGTGTCCTGCTGACAGAAATGCATTAGCCAACATACATCTGTTGATGACTTGTTTCTTGATTAATTCTTTACAACAAATTAAGTCTAGAAGCAAAATGTCTTTGTCTTTCTCTATTTGTGCCTCTCCATCAATACTTTTTGTTCTCCTCTGGCCCGACTCTGTTTTGTCCCATGGAGTCAGTGGTCCTCAGAGGAAGAGCTCAGATCTCTGTGTCATCTTCTTATTATTTGAGTGCTTGAAATGGCACACAAATGTCATGATTGAAGATGGTTGTAACAAGAAACAAGACAGTAGCAGCATCTCTCAGAAAGAACAGGGAATGTGGCAGAAAGGATTTCATGTGTTCATGTGTTTTCAGATCCAGAGGGTATGGAATACTGAGCTCAGGTTTACAATGGTCTAAAAAATAGTGGAGGTTTGGGGATATTTTGCACTGGTACCTTCAGACTCCTTTCAGCATGTGGCTCAGAATCTTTTCGTGGTTTCCATTTGTATATGCACATAAAACATTTCCTTGCTATTACAAATTTCCAGGTTAGGTTTCCCAACACAGGCAGGCATATTCCACAGAGAAGATGAGAACACAAAGCAGTGTTTTCCAAAAAGGGGGGAGGGAAATAGTTTTATTCTTGCTCCTGGAATCTTATTTGCATGGATTATCAGAAATTCTGCTGCTGTCAGTGACTTATTGATACTTGGAAGATTTATCACCCACCTACTGTTCATCTTCTGCTGCAATTCATCTTTTTCCTGATATTGCAGCCCAGGAGAGATATATAAAATTAAACATGTGCAGGTGAATTTTTAGAAGGGATGTGCCAAAAAAACCCCCATGCTCTAATTGACTTGGTGTGCTCCTAAACTATCTGAGGGTCTGATGCAAATCTTCCTCACAAAGCTTTGCTGTTCCTGGCAAGCTGAAGGGATCACTCATGGCTTTAAAGCATGGTGAGTTGGCTATGGCTTGGTTATACCCTGGTCCACAGGGGCAGGACATGTCTCTGCTCTGGGCTCCCCCTCCATCAGCCTGCTGTCACAGACCTCAGCCACAGCAGCCAATACATGGCTGGGGTTAAATGCCCTTCATTCCTAACCCAGCTTGGATGGGTGAAGGTGGCATGGGAGACCAAATGAAATAGGATAAGCAAAAAAAAATCATGTGTGTAGTGAGGGGAAAGGAGGATTATTTCCAGGTTATCAGTAAATCCATGGTGATTTGGTACTTGAGACTCGTCTTCTGTCAAAATCATTGCTTGAAAAAAGGATGCAAACTTTATGTTGGTGTGAGTGACCAACCCTCTCACTAGAACACTTGGCTTTCCCCAGCTCAGATCACAACACTGGGAGCATCTCATCTCACACCTGCATCAAGTAGGTGGGGTCCTTCAACCACCTGAAATTACCCCTTTCCTTTTCTTTTCTTTATGGGTACCTAGTGCCATTTAATTTCTGACCACTTTGGGGCTGTGAGCTCATTTTTGGCTCATGGAGGCTGAGTACAGGAAGCCTGAGCTGGCATGGGATGCTAAACCAGGACATTCCTCTGCCACTGGAGAGGTCGGAGTGGTGGAGCTGACTCATACCTCGTAGCCATCAGGCTCCTGGGGGCTGGAGATACTGTGGAGCCAATGAACTTGATTTTAAAGTGGGAAAGAGCTGCAAGATTCTCTCTTCACACAGCATTTCCTTCTAGAAGTGGTATTACTGTTGGCTTCAAAGAAAGCATGTTCTCATACTAAAGATTACACTAAAACCTCCCATGTATTATTTATAGAGTCGCTCCCTGGGAACATTTCCTAATTTGCAGGAAAAGCTTGTGGATTTTTGATGGCCAAAAGATTTTCTACTCATTTGACCACTCATTTTCTACTCGTATTTGAGTACTCTGAAATGATTTCCTGTTACTAGCATAAAAGAGATCTTTTGTGGTATTGCTCCTTCTGCCTTAAAGATGTGAAAATACAGGTATAAGGTGTCGTGAGAGAAAGCAAAATCATCCATTAAGGTCTTTGCTATGATCCTGTGCCATTCAGACCTATGCTGTATGATGAAATGTAATAATGTCCTTTGTATTTTATTTATGTGAAAAAATGTCATTGCATTTCATGTGTAGCAACTGCTTCCTAGCTGGCAGGTTTGGGTTATTCCTCACTAGCCATGTGTGCTGCATATGGTCTGGGAAAGCACAGAAGTATACTTTAAAGTTGTGTGGACAGTATATCAGAGAGTCTACCCATGCTACCAATTAATCTCATAAAATGCTAATGTAATCCCATCACAAATATGTAAATGCAGTGCCACTATAGATCTGGCAAATAATAAACAATAGTTATCTTATCCTGGGCTTTTCCTTCATGTAATTCTCAGCAATAATTTAGTCCTTGTCTTCCACTCTGAAGGATTTAAATGGAATGACCTTAATTCTGGTTTTGTTTGCTCTCTATCTACTAAGCAGCTGCAGTGAAGACGAAGACAAACAGTAGATTAACAGTGGTACCTTTTATAAGGCTGATTAGTTCTTAAAATATGCTCAGTGGAAACAAAAAAGCATGAAATGAGGTCTGAGAGAGAGGCTTTTACTCTTTTCATTGCAACTGCTGCATTTCTTTCAGTAACCCCCTGATAGTGACTTCTCAATGAAATGTTTTCTCTGAGGGAGGTTGGTTTTGCCAGCACAGCCTGTATAAAGTTTCAGAAGTCCAAGGTATGCACTTCTGAAATAGTTTTATCTCATTTATTGTTCTAGTTCAGATGAGAGCTTCGTGGCACATGAATTTAAAATATTGACTGATGTTGCTGTTAAAACCAACACTGGAGTTGAAGGGGTGATAGCTGCAATGGGTGCAGCTGCTGGCATTCCTGCAATTTATAAGCACTTCACAGAAATCTCTTTCTTCCAATGTTCAAAGTGCATGGGAGAGAACAAGGAGTTGACAACATGGTTTATGGTGCAGCTTAGCACCTATCACCCTCCAGATTTTAGGGCTGCATGTGAGAAAGAGTTTATCCCTCCGTCAGCAAGTCAAAATGTGCTGCAGTGAGCTGGGTTTAGTTAAAGCCACTGAGAGGCAAAATAATGCCTGGGTCATCATTTCTGTTACACTTCTCCCTCCCCAGAGGGTACCCCTTCTGCAGCACATGGTCTGCTCCCTACCCCAAGTGGTGGGGAGAGCAAGCCTGCTGATTTAGCCAGCTTGCTAAATCACCCACATCCCCTTCCTGAAGCACCTAGGCATTCCTCAGATGTCTCCTGTTGAAATCCTGACCCAGCCTGACCCTGCTTATCAACCGCTTGTTTTGCTTTCAAAGAGTTGGAAGGATTACAGCAGATTAGCTAACACAGTTCCCTTCCCTATATTGTTCTGTCTGACAGTTAGTTCTAGAATAAAAATAAAATAGTCATTTTAAAGCAAGTTGGAAGAGTGGGCATACTTCTCATTTGCTGAATCTCATGGTTTGGTACATTTGATTTCATTTTTTTCTATTTAAAAATCTGTTTATCAGCAACCAGATATTTTTCTTTCCACATTTTTTTTTTCTGGATCTGATTCAGTTCTAATGAAGCTCACTTCATGTCTAGTAAAAATCCATCCTCTGAGAAGACATTTTCCCACCTGATGTAAAATACATGTTTATGGTTGATGTTAAATGTGCAGAAATATGTTTCTCATTTCATTCTCATGCTGTTTTGATTTTAAAAATAGACAGCTGTTTATGTACCTAGCACCATCAGGAATACCCATAAGGTGTCTGGGCATTAAAAGAATGGGTTCCCAAGAAGAATCAGTTTGGAATTGGGACTGAAATTACATGAGTGAATTCCCACTCTAAATTTCTTTGAGGGTTAAAAAGGGAGACAAAATAAAATGGAGACAGAAAGGAAGAAAGTAGCTGCTACCAAGATGGGACAAAGGCATGATCAGAGGGAAATTCTAAAGGAAAGACAGAAAGCTGAATTCCTGAATTTGCAGAAATGTTGAGTTTAAAAGAAGAATGCCAATAACAGTAACTTCAAAACCTGTCTCTCCAGGGAGAACTGAAAAACTGAGGACTAGAGGTGCTTATGGACAACAACAGAACATTATGGCACCAGTTCCCTTTTTAAAAGCTGATAAATTATTCCTTTCATTTTATCTCCTGTTTGGGTTTGATTTGGTGGGCTTTAGTGACACTGCTCCTTACTTATTGTGGATGTTCATCATCCTGAGAAGTTCCATAGGGTTTTTTCCTGGTGCTAGTAACTTTCTTAGAGTCAGATTAGAAACAGGAATCAATCACACACAAAATTCGATGGTGAAAGTCACCCCTTGTTTGAATGTGCATCCAAGGAGGCAGCTTTATGGTGTGCAGGCTCTGATGGCCACCAGACCTTGGCCTTATGGGAGACCCTGGGCCACTGAGGACATGCACAGAGTGACAGAGTTTAATCCCCTGTATCTCTTCATGTTGTACAAGTGGTTGTAACAAACTCTAGTCCTTTTGCACGTCATATTCCATCCTTGGGATTTTTACTTTCTGAAGTCTCCTTTGAACTTTCTTTTCAGCTCTCTAGTCAAAGGGAGCTCTAACTGCTCTGGATAACTGGCAAGTGGTCTTCATCCTCATCATCTTCAGCCTCACCGTGTGACATAGGCAGGGTATGGAGCCGTGTATGACTCTGGGCTCAGAATTCTGTGTATTTTCTGCTCGTATTAGGAGAGATCTTTAGACCTTCTGGAAGTGGAGTCACTTATTAAGAATTTGAGCTGTGGGTTTGGAGTTGAGTGTTGACAGTAAGGTCTGGGATCACCTTTTGGGCTTGAGCAGTTGCCTGGGAGTAAACTGTTCACCACCTACCCGGAAAAGTGTGAAGAGTCACACATTTTTTGTGCACTTCAAGTTAAAAGAATGTGAAACAACCCTGCTCTGAAAATTGCACAGCCACAGTAGATGTGCCACTGTTGCTTGACCTAATAAGCCCCGTTGAGATGCAGAACCACAGAAGATTTGGCAGTTCTGTTATTTTCCTCGATCCCTATCTGGACCAAGTTCCTTTTTTCTCTCTCTCACTGTCACTTGTGACTGTTAGGTATGCAGAACAAAATCTTATTTTCTTTTTGTTGCCAAGTTATTAATTGATGTTCAGGAGAGGATGGGAGAAAAGCAGCTTTGTCTGGCTCTGAAAAGCACCAGATGTGCTTTTTTGAATTGAGGAGGGGAATTAATTAAAATGAGGTAATAATATTAATCTTTTGACTGCAGTTAAGGTTGACTGTAACAGGAGGGGGAGCTCTCAGTGCATCAGGCTGGGGAGAGGGGGCTGGAGGGGAGCTCAGCACTCCCAAATCAGAGAGGGGCTGGGGACCCTCCTGAGCTGCAGCAGGAATGGGGTAGGGGTGTCTTGCCATCCCCTGCACTAAAATACCTGGGTAGCTCTGCTGGCTGCTGCCACATGCAACCCAAAGGCAGAAGCAAGAATGAATATTCAGTGATGAATGCGGGTGGAAATGCTGATGGGAGGAATGAAGTACAAATTAAGAAGCATTGGAAGTCTTCTTAAAGTGTCTGTTTTGATTGCTATTTCTGTAGATTTTTTGCTATGTATTATATTGTTTAACAGAGTAAAAGAAAAACAGAATACATGTTTACTGTGTACTAAGCTCTAAGTACCTTTTTCAGACATCAGTAATCATCCTTTCCAGCTGAGAAGGCAATACACTTGCAATAGAGCTCTCCAAAAACCAGCAATTGTCCTATTTTAATGTTTCTGAAGCTATCCCTTATGGAAAAGCTCTCCTGAATTTAATAAGGGTAAAGTGAACAGGGCTATATAGTAATTTCACAGAATTAAAAGAGAATTGGGAATTTAGCAGGAATTAGACCTCTGCCATAGATGAGGCTGGCATTAGCTGATGTGAGGCTGCCATGTGAGTGAATGATCTGTATGCAGAGATGTGAGTGGGATAAATCCTGATTTACTGCTCAGTCTGGGAGGTGCTGGAGGCGTGTTCCCTGCAGGAGGTGCTGGACACAGCAGCAGAGGGGCACAGAGAGGCAGGATTGTTGTTGCAGACAGAGCCTGGGCTTGCAAGTGCTTGTGAAATGTGGGGCCAGATGGAGTCCAAGGTGAACTCTGAGTAAGAGTCACTGTACTTCAGTGTTCCTTAGCAAATTGCAGGCTACCAATTTCTCTAACTTTTAAAAGTAATTTCTGAGAAAACTAAAAATGACAAGGGATTTGGGGATGTAATATCCATTGTGGCACAGATGACCAGGTAATTTAGTTATTTTGAAATCCTCACTCTTAAGCTTTAAAAGCACATGGACCCCATGACAGGACAATCTTTTTTTCCCCAAAGGACAATTCCTTTTTCTGTTACCTATAACAGTTATTAAAAAGTTTCCTATTCATGGCAAATTTTTCTCCATCTTCACCTAAATTATTTTGGCATTAGTCAAAGAGTTACTCCCTGTAATATGCATTTGTATTCGTTCCCCTGCAAGGAAATCAACATCTCCTATTTTTTTCAGATTCCAAGTCCAATACATGGAGGAGCTGAGCATCTGAGAGGCAAAAACTTCTTCCAGGTCCTAAGAGCACCAGCACCAGCAACCCCCAGTGCAAGAGACACATGGGTTATAGGATGGTACCAGCCCTGCTGGGCTCAATAAGCAACCCAGGTGAGAAAGATCTCAATAAATAAGGAGGAAAAGGAAAAATGCCATTCTCATGTTACAGACATGAAGGGGGAAAATTGATGTCAACAGGTATCACAACCCAATTTAAGCCACTCTAGTTTTTCAGCTGCCTGTGCCAGCAGTTGAAATCTCACCTCACTCCACGTGTGGGGGATATTGGCTGAAAGCCACAGCATATGCACCTCAGTGGCTCCACTGAAGGCAGTGAGCACATACATGGCTGTTGGAGTGCCAGCTTTACCAGCAAGCTGGGTCACCTGCAGCAGACAGTTATGCATGCATTCCTCAAGGTTTCTTGAATTTCATTGAAAAATTAGTGCTGTTTTGCCTGCAAATCCATGGAACTTTGGTGACATCCAGTGACTGGTTCTTCTGAAAGGTGTTTTTTCCCCCCCCTGGAATGACAGGAGAGAAACATCAGTACCCTACTGGTTTCCCCTAATGGCAGCAGCAGATTCTGTTGAGCACAGGGTGAAAGTGGAGACTCTCAAACCATGGGCTGTTGACTGTTTTAAGGCAGTTGGGATTTACATTTGGTTTACCTTCCATCTTTAACATGTAAATTGCTGTTGAAAAGGTGCTAATTCATCAGAATTTAAAGCCAGTATCATTTAAATATGATAGGGCTTCTCTTGAAAGAACTTTCTCAGGGTTTCTCCTTGAATTTTTCTTTGAGGTCTCTTAAAAAACTGTTTGAACATCAAAATCAAACCTGTGAGTAGTGCCTGATATTTTAATCATTTTTTTCCAGGTGATTTAATTAATATTGGAGTAAAACCTAATTTCTTGAGGGAGGAAGAGAAAATCAGTGTTTACATACTCTAATGGTGATATAAAAAGTAATTAACCATGATAGCTTACTTAAAAAGGCAGACATCCCTAGGTTCAATTTTCCAAATCAGATTATTGCATTCAGCTCCTAAAGTGTAGTGTTTTAAGTGAAATAGAATTTGGGGTTAAATGACATTGCAAGCTGGAGAGAAATCAATGAATAGTTAAAAACTATATTCAAGCTAAATTGCCAAATGCTTAGCATTGTATAGTAACATTCAATTGTTCTTGTAATAAATATAATTTCTATAGCTGTTCCTTGGATTATTCAGTTAATCACTAGTGCTGTTTTACCTCTTTATAATAATGTGTGCTTTCTTCAGAAAAAAAACAAGGAAAAAAAAAAAAGAACTTGGTTATTTCTTTGGTCAGGGCCTATTTGCTCCTTTTTTATGTGAGATTTTCAATACTCGGCAATGATGCCGAGCAAAAAAGGTCCATCCACTTCACTTGTGATGCCTCGTGCATTACCTAAAGCACAACAGAACAATGCCAGACAACAGAGCCTTTCTCCCCGCTAACAATGCAGTCACCATGACAACCAGCAGAAGAACGTTTGGCCAGAAAAAGCTGGGAGCTTGGCGGACCAGCCTAATCAAAAAATGGAATAACATGACAACAATTACACTGATGAGTGAGAGGGAAGCTACAGATGCATTCAGACACCTATGGCACTGCAGGCTGGATGCATTCAGCTTTTTTTTTTTTCCTTATTTTTTTTTTTTCCCCCTCCTTGTTTAGTGTCTTCTGTTTTTTAAGAGCAGGTAAATAGACAAGATCGAATTGTGTAACAGAATGTCAGTGCTCTAGTTAAATTGAAAATTCCTTTTCTTTTGCCGTGCTACTTCAAGCACACTGAAGAGGCTTTAGGAGAGATGAGGTTTTGAAGTGAAATATGTAATAGATACAATATGAGTGTCATAAGGCAACTTTATTTAGCTTTAAAAATGTAAACTCGGATTTTCAAATGCGCAGATGCAAATAAACACAACCTGATTGTGGAATGAATAACCAACCTTGCCTTTCACTTTTAATTTCAGGAAACTGGACGTGGCAAGCATTGATTATAAGTTATGGCTTGTTATTTTTAAACCAACCTCTTCTGCATATCAGTAGCCACTCTAAAATTTAGCACGGCATTTTGTGCAGACCTCTCTTCCAGTGCCAGGGAAACTTGAACTGCAACTGTAGATGTGCCACAAATCAAGCAACAGACATAACAATGTACTGCTCTTAAATAGCCCAAATTTAGTATCACACTAATAGCCTCCTATTATAAGCTCCCAATTGTATGTTAGAAGTTCTGGTATTTTCTTTATAGAAAGGGGGAAGGGAATTTTTGCTGTTATTACTGAAAAATGTGCCTGTGATTTCTACTGCTGAGAATAATTTCTGCATTTTAGGGAAGGGGATGGAGGAGGAGGAAAGCTGCTGTTCTTAAATGGTAAAGTATCAGGAGATAGCCAGGAGGTGTTTTAGCCATGGGAGAACAGCAGTGGGCACAAAACCCTGGCCATTCCTTTGTGTTTTTCTAACAATGGGATGCTGGAATCATGCGGCCAGTCCTTTCCATACTAACCCCTGCCTTAACCAAAACTGCCTCTGTACTCCCTCTTGCCCCTTTCATGCCCTTGATGGCTCCTGGGTAAACCTTGAAGCCAGCTTTGGATAAAATATCATGTGGATTTATTAATTATTTAAATGCAGAATTGAAACCACTATCTGAAAAAATGCTCAGGCAAACCCTTGCCCTTGCTTGAAGGACTTTGAACTTGACTGGTTGTGTAAAAGGCCCTTCAGCCACTGCTGGGAGAAAGCTGGGGAATTCTCCTACCACGAGCAAACCTTTGCCTGGCACAGCTGCTGAGACTCATCACCAAGACTTCACTATCTAGGATGGGGATGCCACGTGCAGCTCACCAGACTCAGGGTGGAACACCAGCTAACAGCGAAGCCAAGCAATGCTTTACATGCAGTGGTCATCACACACTGGAATCACCTCCTTGTGTCAGCAGTAGAAGAGATTTAGGCTTCTAACATCTGCTGCTCTGCTCTTCTCCCACTAAATTCTGCTCTTCCACTTGCCTGCCAGATTCCTAGCACCTGCTTCACATCTGGATTCAGAGGTAGGTAGAGATAGACCCAAAGAGATCCTTAACTCCATATGCTACTGGTATTGTACAAAATGTTTTTCTTTTGAGATTATATAGACTAGATCTGGGTGATAACTGTAAATCTTAGCAGAAACCTTATGAATCAAATAGAAAGGGTGGAAACTGAAGAGTTTAAAAATATCTGTCTTCTGTGGTGAAGACAAATTCAGATTGTCCTGGGATTCTGTTGCCCTTGGATCTGTTCCCTCCTCTTACACCAGGCCTGTTGCTGCACCTGCTTTCCTAACCAATGCTAAACATTGGAGACCTGCATTATTTTTTCTTCTTTCCTTTTCTCTTTCCACAAAAGGCCATGCCCCCTTGCTCCACTTCTGGCACTCCATCCCATTGAAAACCCTCAGGCATCCACGAAAGGAGGCACAGAAAGAAGATACATCATTGGAAAGTGGCTCTTCTTTCTACTAGAAGTGGGGCAGCAAAGCTTCCATCCTCCTGCGAGTGCCCTGTAAGATATCCTGAACAAGTTGGTATATCCTGGGCAGTCTATTTTCTTTAAAAATCTATCTCTCTAAGAGAAGTGTAAAGGTAGAAGCAGCTGCTTGCTCAGGAGATGTGGAGACTCTGGAGAAGAAGGACCCAAAGCACGCTGAGTTGTTACAGCATCTCAAGAGAATAAGACAGTATATCCTGGTACATCAAATCAAAAGAATGAGAGAGCTTGCAAAAGTGAGAATTAGAGGCATGCAGAAGGAGCAGTTTACAAGGAAACAGGACTTGTGGCTCCTCACAAATCCCTGGGAAAGCTGATGATAAATCAGGAGCTGATAGAGGTGGCTCCAGCCATGCTGCTGCTCCATGCCACACATGCCTGAGCAGAGGGGGCTAACCCTGTGATACATCTGTTCTCCAGCTCTCCAGGTGGAGCCACGCACACATCTTCTCTCCTCCCCTGGCTGCCAGAGTGAAGAGGAGAGTGGGGAGGTGGTGGACAGTGCAGGTATGCCACACTGGTTTGACATGTCACACCAAAAAATGTCTTTATTATCTCTGCAGGATGTGACTGATACTTTGGACTGCTCACATTATTAAAGGAAAGATTAAAGGCAATCATCTGAAAGGCTAATTCTGGAGAGATTCTTTGCAGCCAGCTCAAAAACTTTTTGAATAATCCAGTTTCATTTTTTCTTTATCTAGTTTTTCACCCATCTTTCAATTCTTGGACTTCTCAGTTTATCCTAGTAAACTAACAATTTCTTATGCTCTGCCACATCAACGATTTCTTTAAACCCTTGGGTGTTCAACATCTATTTTACACTTAATTTATTAATTCTTAAGAAAAAAAGGATTCTTAATTAAAAAAAATGGGGAGCAGAGGAGAGCACCACAAGAATGTCCTGGGTAAAAGACCTCAGTAGGGTAAGGGCTGTACATTCAGAGTATGGGAAAGACAGGAATGAGGATTGGGGAAGGAGTATCCCCATAAGGATCTAAAGAGGATGTTCACTCCAGAAGCCTCTCTTCTGGATCTGAGCTGCCTGCTTACTTCAACTAAACAAGCTGTCTTATTACTTGTACATTTATACAACCCAAGGGGATCCTCCATAGAAAAAAGGGAAAAAAAAGCAGTGTGTATTATCCACACAGTTTGAAATGTGGTATTTGCTTTTCCTTAAAGAGCACCAGAGAGCTTTACCATGCTCCTGAGGTTAGGCTGCCACTTGTCTGTACCAGCCCAGGTGATTTTTTTTGCTGTTAATAACCTAGGCCTCTTTTCTTTGTTCTTTCTCCTCTCTTTACTGTTGTGAGCAGAGTATTTAACAATCATGATAACTGATTAAAAACCCCTGAACTCAAGAAGAATCATGGGGTTTGAGTTAGAAATAGAAGATTACTTGTATTTCTTGTTGGTCTTGGAGCTTGTTCTTTGTAAACAGCTGAGAGATCTGTTACCAAGGGATAGCAGAAAAGTATCTTGTGTTTCTAAATGCACCATAACAAGGATGCTGAAGAGGAATGAACGACCACAGTTGGAAATAAGAATCTCATATGAGTTTGCAAAGTTTTTAGGTCATCATACCCAGAAGAAATGCCCTACAGTGCTGAGACTTTCTTCAGCAGCACCAAGTACTGCACCATCGAATCAGCAGGGATGGAAAGGACCTCTAGGATCATCGAGTCCAACCTTCATCCCAACACCTCTCTATCCATTAGACAGATTTCCAGCCACTCCTCCCCAAGCCTGTAGCATTCATTGCCTGGGGTGGTTGTGACTGAAAATGGACCACCTCAAGTCACACGGGTGATGCTGTGGTCCCCAGGACCCCAGTGGAGGTTTCCAGGCTTAGCCAGTTTCTCGTGTGTGCTAGGTCTTGAATAAGGGACAGTCTAGCTCATGTCTTCAGCTAAAGGCATGTGTCAGATGAGGACTTTGGCCAGGAGTTGTTCTAAATCTAATTTCTGTGCACTCTGTATGTGTGGTGACCCACAGTCTTAAGTCCTCCTTCTTTTTTGTAGGCAATAATGGATCCAGGGATTCTGGAACAGATCTCCATTGGTTTAGACACTGCTGTGTTTTAACTGAATAATAACAGAACAGAAATTTCTTCTTTCCCTCTTATTTTATCCAAGTTTCTCCTAATCTATCTTCAGTCCTCACTACCTTCCTAAAAGCTCACGTGACTTCTGGTTGGCCCAAGCTTGGAAGATCATTATTGCTCTTTTTCTGCCATTAGCAAATGTCTCTTCCTTCAGCTTCAGCAGCTGTCATTTACCTTCTAGGTCTCTAGTAATTCACATGAAGAAGTGTTCTCAGCTCCATTCTTTTTTTCTTTGAGGTCTCACAAAGTTTTGTGTCAGTCCCTTTTGCTTCTCTCTTCACAGTTTCTCCTGACAGACATTAAAGGTGCTCCCATCACACCTACCTGCAAGCTGCTATGGTTCATAAATGCTAGGAAGGAGTGAGTTACAATGTCACCAGAAACCAGGTGCTACACAAACATCTTCTAAGCTACACAAACACCTTCTAATTATTTGGTAGAAAATAGGAATTAATTGATGTCTTGACAAAACCAAAGGAAATTTGGAGGCTTCTCTGCTTTTACTGAACTAAATAACAAAGTGCACGATCAGTGGTTTTAAATCTTCTTACAGAAGATCTATTTTTACTCAGTGCAGAAGTGGGATTATTTCTCCCCAAAAGACATAGAACCTTAAATAAAATCTAATGCAACAAACCAGCAATTTGAACTCTGAACTGTTTCCAAGATATGGCCATAGAGACATCACTGATGCTGCAGTATCAAACTGAGGTTAAAAAAGGTGGATAAAGAAATAATATCTTCATGGATATCAGTGGAAAATAGAATTATTTAAATAGACTCCTCTCCTAGGTGGATAAAAAGAAGATATTCAGATACTTTTCAACATGCAGAGCTGTCTTATACAATGGAGACAGCTAAAAAGTACCATTTGCTAGCCTGCAGTGAATGATTTGTAGTCATCACTCTCCTGAAGGTAACTGAGGGTATCTGCATCGATGTGTTCTGCACTACTGCAAGAACAGGACTGTGATGAACCAGTGCCCATGCAGGGGTGTAATTGCCCTCTAGTGCACAGCCTTGGAACTGATCCCAGCTCTGCCATAGGACCACACTGCTCAGGAAGGTAAAAGGATCCTGAAAAAACATCTGGATGCCAAAACCAAACTCCTGCGGCGTCAGGAGGTTCAGGGGAATCATGGATGTGATAAGAGAAGGAATCCAGTCAGTGTGCACCAAAACCATCCTCTGGTCTGAATCAACACATGGTAAATGGAGAGGGATTTGCTTCCAAACCTCAGGGCTCCTCCAAGCCCAAATGCTAACACAGACATGGCCATTAGGAGCCTAGATAACCACGAGCCTCTTGTTCTGCATCACTTGTTTGTGTTTTGTTTGTTCTGCATCAGTTGTTTGTTCAAGGTCATGTTTCACAGGAGGCTCAGAGTCCATAACCTACTTTTGCTACAAGAAAAATTTACCATTTCCCTTGGTGCTGACAGAAAATGAAATGTTCTGAAGGTGCTAATTCTTTTCCTGAAGACAATGATCCCTGAATTCCCCATGCAGACCACTGTACTCCCCAGACACCTCTGCTCTAGTGAGCAAACACTGAACTGAAGTCCACAATTAAGTTCATAGCTCCAGCTTCCAAACTGGGTTGTTTGGTTTTTTTGTGTGTTACTATATAAGATGTAAAGATTTGGCTGTAAATTAATTTCTAGACAAATCATTGCAGAATGCAAAGCTTTGTCTCTTTCTGTGAGGAAATGATTTGGTGACTTGTCTAGTTGACATACACATCTCACTAGTGGTTTAGTCACAGATTTCAGTCCTCTGCTGGTCCTGATACTGGGTCTGGTACTGTAGTTAGTGTGGGCCATGCATGCTTATCTGCCTTCCCTCTGCTTTATCAGTGTTACCTAACAATTATCCCATGGCCTATAAGGGATGGATTGGTGCTGGTATTTCAGTTCCTTGTTTGCTGTGACAAGGTGCTGTGCATGAGGTAGGAATCAAATCATGTAAAGACTTTTCTGTATTTCCCTTGGCTCAATCTCCTCCATCACCCACACCACCATCTCACCTCTGAGCCCACTGCCCAGTTTCAACCACATTTGTTAGACTTTCCCACAAGTACTGCAAAAACTGGTGGGTGGGAAGAGGAAAGGGAAGCCCAACATAGAGCTCCAAGGTTGAAGCTCCAGCTCCAGCCCAGCATGTCCTGTTTTGCCCAGCCTAGGGGTTGACCAGTCAGCAGCCACAGAGCTTGGAACCCCTCAGTAGTGCTGCTGGGAGACTGTAGGAGGTATCAGGGCCATGGAAGGTTGGTTTGTTTAATTAATTGCAGACAGAAGCAAGGTTATACAGCAGAGGGGAGATAGGAGGGTGAGATATATGGGTAACCAGCTTCATTCATCTGCCTGCCTGAGGAATAGCCTGACAATGGTAAAAGGCAGAGTGGGCAGCTGAGTCCCTGCCATCCTCCCCAGGCAACTGGAGCTTCTGCAAGAGCCGTGTTAGCACCAGGCTTACAGCAGCATCCTGACACTGGTTAGTCATACAGCCACAGCCCCATCCCTCCCCCAGCAGAACTGGTAGGAGTGGAAGGAAAATACTAAAGGAATCTTAACAAAAACCTCCTATCCTGGTTTTACTGCTCTTGGCTGCTCCAGCTGCAAAGTAACAGGCACTAATGTTTGGATTAAGCTGCTGCTTCAGTCTTCATTTCAATCTGTAAGGACAAGTTGCCCATTCTTTGCCCCTCACTACAATTCCCTACAACAAGCTGGGCTCAAGTTGTTGAATCTTCTTAAGGTCTTTCCAGTAATGGGACAAAGTCTGGGTTCCTTTCAAGTCAGTGGTAAAATTCCTACTGGCTTTCACAGAATTCTGTCCGTGGTAATTTTACTATACAGCATCTCTTCTCTATTTGTCTTTATAGAACACCTCCTCCAAGTTTTAAATCTGCCAAAGCTGTATCTGAGAGTCTGCACTCTTAAAAATAAGATCTCCATGTTTTTCAGTTGTCAACTTAAAAGAAAAAGGTCCATTTCTGCAGAGCATTTTCCTGGTTTTTGCAGCATTGTCCTTCCTTTCAGAAAGAATAAATACATTTCCAATGCAGTTAGATCCTTCCTACAATAGCACCTGGCCTCTGCCACCAGACATTTGCAGCAAAACTGTGTTATTACATTTAAATTTCTGAGACTCAGTAGCCAGCAAGTTACTGGAGTTCTATTATAGTTGTGATACATGAACTGCACATTGTTATGGTAATGACTTTTTTTCCTTCCCTTTGAAGCAGCAGTGTAAATACAAAGAATATCCTATTGGTCTTGGAATGATATCTCCTTTGCCTCCATTCTGTGTACCACACAGTAATCAGAATTGCATAAGAAAAAATTAAACCACAATATAGCTCATTCAGTGTTCCTGCTAGCTTAACAAAGGTCAAAACTACACCAAAGCATCTGCAAGTGCTAACTTCAAAATAAGTGAAGGGAAATATAAATCACACTTTACCTGGCCATCAGCCATGACTCCCAGGAAGCTAGTCTTCAGGTTCAAGGATGACCTTGGGGCAGAATCCAGATCTATGCAACTGAGCTCTGAAAACATCATGGTGGGTTACAGTGGTGGCAAAAACCCCAACATTGTTTCTTCATCTAGTCATCATAAAATATTACAGCTGACCAGATGGTGGAGCAATTACATTTCCATAGTTCTGAATGGCTATTTAGCTTATCCACTTGTGAACTGCTAATTAAAATGGGAAAATATAGAATTCACGTTCAAAGGGAAGACCTAACTGTGCAACATGCTTAAACAAAGACCTGAAAATGTTATTAAACCACAGATCCATTTCCTTCACCTTTCCACCCACCCTAGTAAGGGTGGGTGTTTGTCTTAACTAAGCTGCAGTGGAGAGTTTGTGGGTTCAGCTTTATGCAAGAATTAATCACTGTGCTATTAAGTTCTGGTACAAACTAGGGTTTCATTTAGCCAAAGAGATACACAGTTCAAAATACTGCTCTGTTGGGGTAATGATGTATTCCTGCATTATAATAAAGTGAATTTTTCCACCATTACCTTGACATGGGTGTACACGAGAGCAAATTCATTAGCAAACAAAGGAGTCTTAGGGCTGAAATGAATACATCAGGGAAGTTTTTTGAGGAAGAATATGTCATATAGGACAGTCTAATTTAAATGGACAAAGGAGAGACACTATTTTTTTACGACTGAAACAGATGAGACCAGAGAGGAGTTTAATGGAACTTAATGTATTCACTGTAAACATCTCTTTTCAGTTAATTCATGTTAAATTCTCCGAGTGCCTCTGTGCAGACAAATCCTCAGGCTTCTGAAAATGGAGCTGTGATTTGCTAGCTCCCACCCAGCCTCCAGATGAAGCCTTTTGAGTCTCAGCCCATCTGTGGCACCTCTCCTGTGAAAGGGTAAGGTGCAGGTTCCCCAGCACTGCCCAGCCATGGCCACAGGGTGCCCTGTGGTACCTGAGGTCCAGGAGGATGTGCAAGCTTGCTGTATTTAAGATGACCTTGGTAACCTCGTTTCATCAAGAAAAACAGACTTTGGTAAGTGGAGTTTGATGTCATTTGAAAACAATGAACAAGTTGCTTTGATAGTTTACCTCCTGGGGTGCTCAATGTACATTGATGATGATTTCTGCCCATTTGATTTCTCAGGAATTTTTAAGTTCTCTTCCTGTTCAATGCAAAATGTTTGAGGGAGGCACAGGAGAAATGACCTGGGTGCCTACACCGCAGTAGCTGCACCATTGATTGCTGTTTAGGAGGAATCATCCAAACATGTAACTGACAATTTTTCTCCAAAGCATTTCTGAATTGTCTCCTGCTAAAGTAGCCTATGACAGTACCTTCAAATATATGTCAGAAACATGATTTGTTAGGAACATTATGTTAGAAATAATGTTCCTATCCATTATGGAAGATCTTTAACTTCAAATGACCACTCTTTAAGACTGGTTCCTTATTTCTGACAGAAAAATCACAGCTTTGTGCCTTTCCTTACTTCAGACTCCCAGGCTCTGCTGCACAGTCCCTCTCGTGTGCTTGGCTGGGGAGGAGATCTCAACAAGGGTCTTCTCAGTCCACTGAGCAAGAGCACTGCTCTTTTAGACAACAGACACTTGACTTCCCGGGCAGTCTCTGGGGCAGTAATTGGAGGTAAATAAAATGGCAAGTGATTAGCTAAAACAACCTGGGTCTTTCCTTGTCATGGAAATTTCTGAATGCAAGAGAATCCTCCTCACAGCTCCTGGCTCCTCAGCTAGGACTTACTAAGGTTATTTCCCAATGATTCCTTAAGCATTCCTTGTCATTTCCTGGCTCCTTTACACCTTCCTTTTAATGCTGTGGCTGTCCTAGAAAAGCATCTCAGGTAAACTCTGCCTTGGATGGCACTACCAGCACATCTCAAAACAGCACCTGCATTTATAGCCAAAAAACCTGGATGGAGTTGCACAACCTGCCCTTAAGCCTGTTTTTACCATGTGGCTTCACTCCCACAGGATGTAAATATGAAGAAAAGCCTTAGAAGGCATGGGCTTTCAATGAAAAATAAGGGACAAAAGCAGAACTAGCTGCTGCCTCTCTTTTGAGCAGCATCTGTAACAGTCCATTAAAGGAAAAGAGAATCCACGCTCCGAGATCAGAGCAGCCTCAAGCCTTCACACCAGGGAAGGCCAAGAGGTTTGGTTTCTATTTTTAACACTTTGTTTATGGTGAAAAGCAGGGGAGTTTGGTCTGGCTGTACTTCACAGCAAATGCATCTTTAAGTGGGAACTATACAAAACATGGCAATGCTCAGAGTGGCAAATTTAAGAGAGCTATAATTAGCAGGGGATGGAAATGCTTAAGTGACAGATTGCTGGTACCATCCTCACTGTTCTTGATTCAGACAATCCCAAATCACTTCACAGTGCATTACTTGTAGGAAGATTTTGGTGGCCACTTTTTGCTCAGCAGTGTTTGCCCTCATTCTGCATTTCATGAAGTGGGGCATCCACATGACTGCATGTGCTTTGAGGAGAACAATTGACACCACCCTACCAAGAGTCTAGGGGTATGACCTTTGGCAATATCTTAACAGTCCCACTTGCAGACTATTTGCAGGAATCAGTTTTTCTTTCCTTCACTTCAAAGTTGGATGCTGAATTATATGACTCTCCAAGTCTTTTGACTGGTCTTTCTGTTCTCTGGAGACTGACTCATTTCCTGTATTTGAATAAGATAGTAAAAGTGGATATAAAATATTATTTTGCAATTGTAATCAGAATAGCTCTCAGTGCAGATATTAATAGTGAATTCTAAGGCTCTGCCCGATAACAGCTGAGTTGATGGTTTCATGGGCTGGATTCTGCTCTCATTTATTTCACTGTAAACCTAGAGTAATTCCCAGAAGTCGATGGACTTGCTCTGGATTTCTGCAAAGATAGCAGAGGTCTGCCTCTTGCTCTCTGTTTCCTCTGCCGTGGTGAGGGTGACGTTATCAGTTTGTATCTATCAATCAGGGTGTAGGTGAATCAGGTAAAATTAAAAGCAGCTCATTCTCTAAACTGAAACCTCTCCTTTTTAGCTTCATTTGGATAAAGACATCCATCACCTCACTGCCTCTGTGACCCGGGTAGGTCCTGTTTAAACTCTATCACCTCTCTTTCCACTGCAGTTCATACAACGTTCTCCAAAACACTGAAGCATGAAAACTTCATCAAAACAGAGGTACAGAAAGAACAGGCAGAAATGAGGTATCTTTTATCAGCAAGGCATGAGATTCTTGGTACTTTTAAGGAGAGGTTGTTGAGCAAGAGCTCTTTTGGAATGTAGTTTGGCTGTTAATCCTTGATTTTGCCAGCTGCTGTGTTGCTTCAGACCTTGCAGAAGTGTGTGTACATTCACGTGTGCGTTTGAAGCAGTGTGGGAGAAGCTTGCACTGAATCTTGTTTTGAGGCTGAACTGCAGAGTATAATGCTGAAATTTACTTCTCTCGTTAATTCAGATCAGAAGCATTCCTTTGGAACACCTGCCCTAAGCATACAGAGGGAAAACATCAGAACTGATAATACAGTAGAATTTCAGGATCATCCCAGGCCAGTTGTTTCCTCTTTTGATGCAGACATCTATCATCTCTTCTTTATTCATCCTAAAGAAGAGAAAACACAAACTTGCCTTCACTGAGACCAAGACAAGTAGGAGAGAGCCTGCAGTTTGGGGCAACCACTGCAGTCTGCACTTTGAGTTCTTCTTCAGACTCAGATGTGAAATAGAGAGCTTCACATTTCTACAGCACCCCCTCAGTCCTGCAGTAACTTAAAGATACCTTTGAGATCCTTTCTGTGGACTACAACATGCACAGCACATGGGTGATCTGCTGGTTTCCTCGTGTGTCTGGTTTCCATATTTCAAAGATTGTCACTTAAGTTATAAACCAACCTTCTAGGAGAGCCAGGGGTGAAACCAACTACAGGAGACAGATTGCTCTCTTAGGGCTAGACACATTAAAGCCAACAATTAAGTAACTTTTTTGTATCTTACCCAGAAATGTCATTCTAGATGGATGTTAAGAGCTTTTTTAAGTTTCCTAGGGATGCAAGAGCATTCAGCTGCAGTTCAATCTCCCTGTGTATTCCTGGATGTTGCAAAACAACAGATTTCTGAAGCATGGTTCCAGGCTGGTTGCTCAAGCTGGATTTTGAAGCAGTGCTGGGAGAGGTTTGCTTGTGTTTAACCTGGTGCTGTGCCCAGATCCAAATCTTATCAGTCCTGTGATTAACCCACAGGATAGACCCAGTAATTTAGACACTGTTCACATGTCCAAGGTTCTGCATATCCCACCCCCAGTGTTTGCACACCCAGTGGATTTCTGGAATCTGCATCTTCAGAGGGAACAAGTTCTAGGGAAAAAGAGAAAAATTGCTGATCATTTGGGCCAAGGTTTGCAAACATTGATTAAATCTGGGGACTGACTTAGATTTGGGATGTAGGAAATTCAGGGAAAGAGGTTCTCAGAATCCTGTGATTCACAGAGGTCCTAATGAGGTGCCAGAGATATGGGGCACCCTGGGAATTGCCATCCCACAGTCCACTGACACCTTCTAAGGTAAAGGAGAGGAAAAGCAGTCTGGTGTTGAGGTAACTCCTGTTAAAGAGTCTGAAAAGGCCAGGGAAGTTGAAGGTTCTGTTTTGACATGTGTCAGTCTGCAGGGGTGACCTACAGTCTTCATGCCACCTCAGCTTCTCAACTGGCCATCTGGCTCCTGGGCCTTTTAGATGATCCTAAGAGCATTATTGGCATGACCAACACCAACGTGAGTGCCTCAAATCCTTAGACTGATGCTGAACCCACTGCCTGCCCCTGCAGGGCATTCATCTGGCTGAAGGCCCTGCTCCTCTTGGGAAGGAATTCTCCCTGGAACAGGGAGTATGCATGACCCATGCCAACCAGTAATGAAATAATTACCTAATGGGACTGTGGAGGTCCAGCTGATGGACCTAGCTATGTGACAGATCATTAAAGTTGGGGTTAAGAACTACACCACTTCAGTGTGTTACCTCTTGGCAGATTCTGCCTGCTCAAAGGTCCCTTGCAAGGGACCTCACTCCATGCTCCTGTAGTGTGGGGAGCTGTCAGTTCATGTAAGGAGCTCTGCAGGCAGAAATATTTTATTAACAGAGTGTTTGACTCTTTTGGATGCTGTGGAAGAGCGAGGAGATGTTTCCAGTGCTCCTCTCACCTTAGACTGGGCAACTGGGAGTGGTCCAGTGCTGCAGGAGCTTATAATTGTGTCAGAGAAAATGCTTGCAAAAAAGGGAAACCTTTCTTGTCCAAAAAGAAAATCTGATTATGTGTTTCTTGTGTGTCATATCGTGTATATAAAATAAGACTTAATTCGAGGGGGAAAAAAAGCATGCTAAAAATATTTGGCACATACAATAAAATGAACCCATGGCCATAATCTGGCATGGAATAAATCAGGTCCAGCTATTTCTTAATGTTAGCTGTCTCCCTCAGTTTTGACTGTGAACTCAGTTGTATTTCCAAATATGTACTTGCTGAAGTTTTCATTTCTTCAGAGCTGATGACATAAAAGTTCTTTGAGTTGGGTATGCTATTTGCTGAGGAAAATTCCACTTGAACTCTGGAGCAATCTGAAGAATTCTGACAGAAAGTTTGAAGGGGGAGGATTTTGCTTTGCACCCTCTCTTGACTCGGGTCTGCTCCCTTTGAAAGCAGCCATAAAGCTAACACTGATTTAAATGGAAGTGGAAGTACATTGACCATGATTACTTTTGGAAGCCCTGCCCTGAAAACTGAGTTCACAAAGCTGCTAATTTTATTTCTACTGCCACTTACAGTCTAGAAAGAAAGACCTGCCTACTTAGATTCTCGTTGGTGTGAGTTAAACTCATTTATTATAATCATTTTTTAATGAGTGATGGTGTTTCCCTTAGACTTGTACAGTGCAGAAGTAATTCTTTCAGGAGATTGCACCTTGGAAAAAGAAAGGAAACTCTGTGCTAGTGTTGAGATAAATTACTTTAATATTTCACAACAGGTTTTGATCATTAATATTTATCTGAGTTTTATATATATGTAAATAGAAGCAATACTAATTTTAAAATAATAATTTGAAATAAATGTTTACATTTTTTAATTAAAGGATTTATTTCTTAGAAAAGAGTTACAATATAAAATCAGAGAGATCTGTCTATGGCAAAGAAAGTAAAGAGGTACCATCGTTTCCAGTTTATCCAGAAGATGAAGAGCAGCTTGACCATGGTCTGTAATTTCTACAGCAAATGATTTCTGATAGCCCAGGGCTTTTGAACTTTGCAGGACACGAGTAGGGAGAAAAAAATCAGACTGAAAATACAGCAGTTTTATGGTGATGCTAATTAACTTTCAGATCGACTTGCCAAGAGATGGAGTGGATTTTCTGTCATTTGAAATCTCTAAATCAGATTTTCTTTTCTTTTTTTGTTGTTTTTAACTATGTCTCTTCCTGCTTATCCCTGGGATAGAGGCAATGCACAGGAATTACCAGTGAGAAACCTCTGTCCTGTGTCACACCAGGGATTAAGATAGTCCCTTCTGTCTCTAATTATGTGCATCTCTTTTTTTAGACAGAGGTGACAAATAAAAGAGTAAAAAACCAGGATAAAAGGTGCAGAGGTTGACAGTAGATCATCTGCCTACTGCCTATAGCATGCTTTAATATTAAATCTTTGATTCATTCCTTTCATGCCCAATCTTGAAAGGCTTAGGTGTTAAAAATTAACCTAAATAAGCAGAGAATGCAGCTGTTGGGATCTGCCAGGGGAGGGTTTCCTACACAAGGCACAGCCTGGGGTTGGGGTGGGAAGGTGAAGAATTTGTGAATGAAGAGCACTCCGTGAACTTGCTGCTTTTTGCTGTTGTTTTTAAATCTATAGATTCCAAAGGGAGTGGATTAGATTTATACAGATGTACAGAAAGAGGCTTTTGCTCTAAACAGCCCCTGATGCAGGTGAAAAGCATGTATTGATTACTTAAAGAAAGTTAAAATAAAAGCAATTTTTCCCTCATTTCCACACATTGCAGCTTTTGGCCTATCCACTCATAGCTAAAAAAGCATTCTTTCCTGATAATCAAGCTTCAGCTGTCTGAATTTCAGGCCGAGCCTCTCATCTTGAGCTTTGCTGAAGAGCTTCTTTAATTAACCATTATACCACAGATGTTATTGATTTTTTTTTTTTTCCCCTCTTTTTTTTTTCCAAATCTGGTTGAAACATCATTGTGCTGGATCGTCGCCAAGATGAAGGCCTGAATTTTTTTTTGTGCACTGCTTTTACTCCTTCTGCATACCTTATTAGTCTCCATGTCTGAGAAGTGCAACCCTCAGTATTAACTCAGAAAATATAGCATTGATTTTTTAGCCCTGCAGCCGTGATCTGAGGGCTCCTCATTTGGAAACCAGAGTTCTGCAAGAAGCTCTATTGCTGTACACTTCCTACAAGTAAGACCTTTCACTCTTTACCTTTTTGCCAGACTTTTGATGTGGTTGAAAGTACTTGGAACTGGGTTGTTTTTTTTTTGCAAGAGGAACAGAGAAATAGGTCCAAAATAGGTCTGCTTATATATGTGTGAATAAACTTGTTTCTATATAATAAAAATATATCTGAACAAATGAAAAGCCTGATTTGCAAAGGCACTGCTCCTTCGAATGATTTCAGCCAAGTTGGGGCAGCTCAGTTTCTCTGCAAACTTGTTTGCTCACCTTTATTTGCTCACACAAATATCACCTGGGAAGCTAAATTCTGCTGAGCAGGGTTCAGTGTTTTGGTGGCATCGTTTTAAATGTGACTGGATTTTTCTCTGTTAGACAGACGTTGAGATAGTTGGGACAGTTATTAGCATGGTGTGACATCTCTGGTAGAATTAATTCTGTCATTTAAGGAGTCAGTTAAATCAAGCCTGCATTGTCAGAGGGGCAGAGGAATTATGCTTTATCCTGGGGGAGAAGCTGAGCTCAAGACTTGAGCGAATCTCAGCCTTCCTAACACCAGTGCATTCCTTTCTAAATACATCTTCCTCTGATGATGAATTGGAGAACTAAAGCAAGGACAATAGGTTCTTAAATTCTGATAAGATTTCCCCAAGTTTAGTGATACGTTCTTTAAACATAATTTGAAGCTTTTAAAATACTGTAATGGCACCTCTTGACCTTTCCAAAATCACATGGAGCGAGAGATGGGGAAAAATGTTTATTTACTCTGCATTAGAAGCTAAATCCCTGTTCCTTCTTAGAACCGGTAGTTCTTTTATACTGGGGAACTCATGCATGACACTTCCATTCTTCAAACAAGAGCTAGACAGTCCTACTTGAACTGCAGAAACAATGACCTGCAGTCTATCCTATGCCTGAGTGATAAACAACAATGCAGACCTCTTGACAAGCTCTGGCATCAAGCGTGGAGTCTTGCAGCTCAACATGTCTGCTGAACAGAAGTTAGAAAAAGAAAAGATCATCTTGTAAACAATTAATTAATGTTTGTCATGAATTATCATTTTTACTTCCTTCTCAAGAGGCTCAAAGGGAATAAAAAGGCATTTTTGCAGGTGGTGGCATTCAAAGTAAGGGCAATCAAATGTTTGAGAGCAGTGGCACAGCACTTTGAGTCTCTGAGGGTGAATGGTGCTAGGATTAGAGCACAGCAGGGGGTTGAGGGTTTCAGGTGTGAAGCTTAATGTTTGTGATCAGCAAAAAAAAGTCTTGAATTTATCTAAACTGCTCTTCTGCTAACAGTACTTCTAGCACATAAATGTTCTGAAAGTGACAAGTGTTCTCATTGCTCTTCTAATGCAAACATGATCTGCATTTGAAAGATGCATCCCTTTTGCCTAAATTAGAATGTGCATCACAAAGAGCGTAAGATGATGACCCAAAACCAGTTCTNCCCTCCACTCCTCCCCCCCCACCCCCCCCCCATACCCACCCTCTTCAAGATACAGCCACAAAAATGAAAACTTTCACTCCTTTTTACACAGCTAACCAGGGCTGCCACTCTGGCCATTATCCTGCCTGCCCCGCGGGTTTGTAATTAGGATGCTTTACCACTGGTGCTTCAGTTCTTCTCTAGCATCATTCACACAATGTTTCGTGTCTTTGCAGCGCTGTGCACGACGAGCTCAATTTTATTTCGGTCAAGCAGTTTTCAGGGATTTTTATGCTGTGCCATCCTAACGCCTGCACGCTCCTTCCCTCCTCCCCCTGCTTACATTGCTGAGCACCACGGAGAGGATAGCATGGTAACAATAAATTTCAGCTAGTCGGAGGAAATTAATGGCTTTAGGATTTGTGTAGAATGCTTGCTATACCTGGGAACAATGAAAAAAAAAAGGGTTTAGTAAATAAGACTAAAAATTGGAGTCTATGAATTAATTTCTGTCTCTCCTGGGACACCCTGGTTTGCCTTTTTGGAAAATATTTTCCTCTGTTTAATGCTAAATAAAATCAGGAAGAATCTGCTCCCGAGATAAACATCATAGTGCAACACAGCACAATAAAAGCAGCAAGGTAAAAGCCCTCAGATGTATATACAAATGTAGGAAAAACTGCTTGGATCCTTTCTTTTTGCTGCAGCTGTTTTCACGAGGCACTGTTGGTACAGTTTGGCATCCAGAGGGGTTGTGCTGCAGTTTAGACTGTAAGAACTGTTGAGGCAGACAGCACAGACTGCAGACAGTAACCAGAAAGGTAACTCTCTCTGTATTACATTTCTACCTCTTAATTGAACAGTCAGAAGAAGGATTGTTGTCTAGTGATTTACTTCATGTGCCTGAGCTGGACGTGTAAGATTGTGTGAGTAACTTCAGCTTTCAGTTCATAAGCTTGTCTGTTTGTTAAATAAGATTTTTAATTGGTATAGAAGCCAATTACCTGGGAAATTTGACATTTGCCATTGTCATAAATGAATCAAATAATTTCATAAGATACTATGAGATAGAAGAGGAAGAGTAAAGTAAAATAACTTCATTTTTTCCCAGCCTCTCACATACACTGGTACAAACTGACAATAACTGTTTAGCATACATTTTCATCAGCTAACATCTAAAGTTCACTGACTGGATTTCTGTTCACCCTAAGGTCCTTTCACCTCTCTTTGGCAGAGTGTCAGGGGCTCCATGACGCAGCACTTTCTCATCAGAAAAATCTCTGTTTGTCAAAACAAATTACTTTGAATCCACACTGCAGAAATAGCTGATGCTAGGCAGTGCTGGTAGGAGAAAATGTCTCAGCTCTAGCTCAGCCCAGAGGGATGCTCTGCGGGAGTAACCGGTCTCTGACCCAGAGCTCTCACTCCACTGGATTTAGGCAAGGGGATGGATGTGGTCTTTCCTGTTCCAGAGAGTCTCTGCACCCCAGTTTTGAGTGCCCATCGGCTGGGCTGGAAGGATTCTCTCTGTGTCTCTCTATTTTGGAGTTGTTCCTTTTTGGGTTATCCCTGCCTGTCATTCAGGCAGAGGGCTGACACTCAGGGATCAGCCATATATTCTTACCCCTCCTTGCTGACTCTTTCTTGTTTGTTTGCTTTTTGTAGGAATAACTAAATAAGAAAGATAGCTCTTCCTGAATCCTCCCAACAATGGGCAAAGGTTTGATACACAGGAAAAGTTTTCTACCAGAAACAATCTTAGAACAATCCCATTCAAAGACAATTTTGAATAGGGAACTTATGACTTGTGCTCCCACTTTAAGGACCATTTTACACCATCAAAGTGGTTCAAGAGGTCCCAGGGATGGGGATCTGGTCCAAAATGTTTCTACCTGAATTCTTGTTGCTAGAAATAAAATGTTGTGGGACTTTGTTTGCTTTTCCCCATTCTCCCACTGCCCCTCCTTGCCTGATTTCAGACATTTGTGAAACAAATCACACACACACCCCCCCAGAGGGACCAGTGTTTGGGGGGGTACTGAGCTGGGACCTTTCCTCTCCTTCGGTCAGGCCCCATGTGAAAACACTTCTGACTCCTGGGAAGCTGGCTCTGCTGAATCCCAAGCCTTGCCATTGCCAGTCAGCTGCTGTTTGAACTAAGTCCTGACCGCAAAATCAAAAGTGGGTCCAAAGAAAGCTGTAAACAGTGTGCAATGAGCCATTTGAAGGCAGCTGATGCCTCATTTGGGGTGACATGTTGTGGCTGATGAGTGTGGATGATGTGGGGTTTTCGATAAGTGCCTCATCAGTATCCTCATCATGATCGTGTTGCTCAGCCACGGCGTGTGCCCTGACTTGATTGTAATTGCCTGAATCTGCTCCTGCTGCTCAGGAGCGCACAGTAATATGCAATAAAACAGCAAGAAGTGAATGTTAACCATCTGAGTTCTGACATGGCTGCTTGCAGTTCAAGTTTTCCATTAAGAACAAAAAAATCTATACAGCCACGCAGATCTGGATATATAATTGGATGTTTAGAATAATTATTGTTTGTATATGCAATAAATTTGTTTTATAAATAATGCATGATGGTCATGTACAGGTAGATAGAGGTAGCTACATATATCTGACACCTGCTTATACCATATACAAATGCACATCACATGCTAGTGGTGTGGAGGTAAACAGCAGAGGGATGAAGAGAGTTAGGACCATACTTTGATACACATTTTTAGGAACATAGCAGAACCAGCAGTTAAATCTAGGCTTGGTTTTCATAAATCTTACTGACACATGTGCATACAGATAAGTGATTGATTTTTAGAGGTTTTAATCTGCTCACGTAAATATGTGTGTGTACTGCTGCAGGTGTGGGTGGGAGGGGGTGAGGTGCACATGCATTTGTACTTCATCCTGCTAAATTGGTCTTCGGAGAGAACACAATTTATTTTCACAAGTTAGGTGGTTTGTATTCATTCCATAGTATTACTGGCTGGGGAAAAACAAAACAGAGCAAAACAAAACAAAAAAAAAACCCCACACAAAAACCCCACCAAACAACAAACAAACAAATCCAAAAGGCAAAAAAAAACCAGTAAAAAAAACCCCACACAACAAACCCCAAACAAAACAAAAAAACCCCACCCCTAACAAATTCCAAACTTTCTGAACCCTGCTCCTGTGAGTTTGATAATACAAAGTATTGAGAACCTGTGCCCAGGGAAAGCTCTTCAGATCAGAGACATTTTGCCAGGTGGGAACTGTCATTTTTACCCTGTTGGGGTCCCAGTGGACGAGAGGGTTTCCAAGGTGTTGTGTTCGTGCCCATTGGTGGCAACAGAAAGAGCAGATTTGTTGATGGGTTGTCAAAAAGCAAGGTAATCAGCATGTGGACTATGCTCCTTTTTAATAAGCAAGTGGTATGCATGGTGTTCTTGACTTTAAAATTAGGTTTGGCTTTGGGTATAGGTCAGAAAGTTAATAAAACATACAGATTAGGGGGTATAATTATAATCTGTGGTGTCTCAGAGTGTAACACTTGCACTCAACAGCTCTGGGTTTTCTCTATGCAGCTCTTGGCATAGTTTGGGGGACAAATCAGTGATAAAATTTACACAGGGTAACTCTGGTTGCATTCAGTCAATGCTGGATGGAATGAACATGTGGGGGTTTTTTCATCCCCATTTAAGCATTTCAAAGTGCACAACAATGTTATTTGCAGCTGCTCTGCATCATCCTGCATCCTCTGTGCCTGCCTGCAGAGGTTACCTCTGTAAGGGACAGGTGCTGCTAGGCTGAGACAGAAAGATCCGTGTTAAAGTGAAGGCAGAGCAGAGAGAGGTTGTTATCTGCAGACCCAAATCACCAGAACATAAGATTTTGGAAACCTTTTAGCAATAATTCTCCTTCCCCAGTTCAAGTGAAATTCACACTGCCTTGGAAATGTCCTTAATATCTTCACTGCAGAAAACAAATCTGCACAGATTAAACACTCTAAGTCTGACTGTTGGAGAGGTAAGAGAATGATTGTAATTATAAATACTTCTGTTGTCATGTGTGATCAAGTGGATTCACTGTTGTATCCTAAATATATTAACTTTAACCCGTTTTAATTACAGATTTAGCCCAACGCTGATGCAGCCCCTCCTAGAATCTCGTATTCACCCCGGGCCTCTCTTTATGCTCCAAATATGTAGACAAATAGAGAGGAATTCCAAGGAGGATAGAAAACATGACTGGGAAATTGGAAGGATTTGTTTATAAGGAAAGATTAGAAGAATGAAATGGGGAGCTTTAGCTGAATGGGATTAAAAGCAACTAATCTGCGTAGCATTTATAGTTTCAGGGGAGGAAAGTCATTGTTCCTATTAAATTAACTATGCTTCATTCTCCAAACAGAGATCAGGTGTCTGAGGGCTGCTTTGCTTCGGTACAAATAACTTCTACTGTCAAGGATTCTGACTTTTTGTCATTTGAAGGTGGTGTATTTGTTCAGCAGGGAAAAATGATAACAAAGGGATGGGCTCCGACTGGGCACAGGCACCTGGAGTGCTCAGGCAAGGAATGGCATTTTGGGACTTGGTAAATATTGATCCTGACTATCAGCAGAGAGAATTTTTCCACCAGCTGGGCAAAAGCCCAGATTTTCTCTCAGTAGCACCTAAAGGTAGTAAAAAAGTTTTTAAAAGGTGGGCTTGGATATCCATGGCAAGAAACACAGACTGCCAGCCTAGATTAGAGTGGGACAATATTTAACACTGAGAGCAACCTGCTCTCTAATGGAATCGTTCTTGTACTTGGTATTTTTTCTCCTTATTCCTTTTTCTCTCCTTCTCCTTTTTCCTTTTTTAAGTTTCCTTAAAAAATGGAGAACAATTGATTCTTTCAGATTGCAGTTTCTACCTAAACCCACAGTGGGAAAAATGGCTTTTTTTTTATCCTTGAAGGTTTGTGTAGCATCAGGATTCCTTTGCATAAAAGAAATACACCCTAATAAGATACAAAGGAGAGTACAAAAACCAAACCAACCCAAAAAACCACACCAAAACCAAACCAGCAACCAAGCCCAGGTTGAAAACCTAAAATTCAGCATAAACTGATTGTAAAAATTATCTCTCTAGCCCTTCTGTTCCCAAACAAATGCACTGGCCCAGATGTTTTGATCTGTATTGTTGAAAACTCTCATACAGTCCTGTCCATGCCAGCTGGGATCAACCAATCCATTATGTTTGGATGCCACTTCTAATTCCAACCTGGTGCTCTGAGACTGTCCAGTATAGAAATGTTAATGAAGCATTTCTTGATCAAACGATCAAAGAAATCCCGACTGATTCAAGCTGGGCTGCAAATTCATCCTTCCCTTCCCCCTGCATCCATCCATTCCTGCACCACCCGTGATATTACCCCCAGTTTTGCTGTGCTCTGCCCAAGCAGCATTCTCAAGAAGGGAAATGTCCCATGAGCTAGATATGCTTAGCAGGTTGCCATCCCTGAAACAAAATTCATTTTCTGATAGCTCGATTTTGGTCAAGCAAGCAAAATAATGGCCAAATAAGGAGTTCAATGCCAGTAATGTGGGATTTAATGCTGGGGGGGAAGAATGCCATCAGATAAAAATACGATTGCCTGGTGGTAATGTTGAAGTCATTCACATCTCTCTAATTCAAGAAGGGATTTTGACTCATCAAGAACTTTTTCTCTCTTTAACAAGCTGTACATTCAGAATTAAACTTGGCATTCAGTTCTGAGTTATTGAGAGGTCCATGCTCCTGGGTGTTGCTCCTGCTCTACAACAGCTCTGCATAAGGCAAACCTCAGAGCACCAGTGGGGCTGGGGGAGCTCTCACCATCCCTTGCACACTTTCTGTGCAAAGGCCAAACCTTATGTCACTATTACATCTCCTGGCAACATCCAGCTGTTGGTGTGGTCACTGGGAAGGGAAATCTGCCTCGTGTTGGAGCAGGGAGCAGAGCTCACTCCATGCCACAGGGCACAGCAGAGAGCAGGTAAATTTTTCTCTTGCTAAATGATGGCAAGAGAAGGGAATCTTCTTGCCTGGTTGTGGCAAATGTTCTGCATTCACTCTCAACACGTCCCAAATATTTCCATGTTCTCAAGATAACATGGGAGATAAGGAGTTGTTCAACTCTGCCAAATCATGGCTCATGTTCTACACAACATATAACTGCCAAATATTTATGTGATTAACGTCTGAATTCCAGCACACTTTAGCAGTACAGAGATGTGATTAGTCTCCCCAGAATATGAATTTTTTAATGGACGTAGCTCCCACTTTCCAGCAAAGGTTTAATAGCTGAGTCCTGCAGGGAAGTCTCCATTTACTGAACGTTTATAGCTATAAAAATATCCTAGGGTACATTTCCTAGCATGCAGCTTGACACAGCACAGAATTTAAATGAAATTTGTATTCCAAATGAATGATCAAAGTGTGTACTGTCAATCACTACCCGAGTAATTTCTTTATTTGTTTTTCTTTAGCCCAAACCATATAAATGTCTGGTACTGACAATGGACGTGGTTCTGTGCTTGAGAGCAGGGTTTTTCCTCTTCAGTCTGCAGATCTAGAGGCTCTGAGCATGCCTTGGGGTAGCTCCTCAGCCTGCTCCACTCCCCTGGAGATCTGCTGGCATCAGCAGCATGCAGAGGAGAGCCATGGATACCTCCATGGCTCCCACAGCTGGTTTCTGAGACTCCTCAACCTCAGTGCACATGGGGAGACAGGAATGGTGGCTTCCCTTCCTTCTCACCTAGCTGGGTGCATCTGCAGAGCCTGCTAAGGTCCAGCCCAATACCAGTAGCTCTGATTCCTACCTGGTGTGCCAAGGGACCTGCACTCCCAATACAGAAGCTCTGGTAAAAGCTCCTGGGCTGCAGGAGCCAGTCGTTAGAACTTCCCATTAATTTCTCCCAGTTTGGCTTTTAACCAAATGTACTTTTCCCTCTTAGCACCATTGACCTCAAGATCAGAAAGAGGGTCCTGAGCCACCCACAGAAGGCAGAAGCCAATTTGCATGTCAGTAGATAAAACAGCAGGATCAGCTCCAGTTCCAAACCCTGATGCCTTACCCATTTTCTTTGCACAGTTAAGTAAACTACAAAAAAATGAACAAGATGGTTGTTAGAATGGGAAGAAAACCCCAACAAACCAGAACACAGGTAACATGTTTCATCCCAAATGATGATGTCCTCAGCTGGTGGGCAGCAGAGTTGCTTTCCATGTGCAACTGAGAGCTCAGCCCATGAAGCTGATCTGAGAAGCTGGGTGTGCAACAACTGCAGAATCAGCATCTGGCTTTGAAAGGACTCCTGCAAATCCTGCAGGAACATTGCAGCACTAGATGGTGTTGCTATGGGCACCAGAGGGAAGCTTAATAGGAGAGAAGCTGGTTTAGGAATACATGGGGGATGGGTGTAAACAGAATACGTACGTAGGAAGTGGAATGTCCCTGGTGCTAAAAAGCAGATGGTGTTTAGGGGTTTCTAATGTCCTGCTAATAAGATTTTAGCACAGGTCTTTCCAAAGGGGAAATATATGCTGGTAACTTTATTCATTGCCTGAAGTAAGACAGGTGAATAGGGAATGAAGTTCTGTCAGGTATATCTGCATCCTGTGTAGCAGAAACATCATGAAATCTGGATGCTCCAGAGAGCTAGAATTTCTCTGTGAAAACAGATGTTAAAAATAGGAATGGAAAATGAGGGAAATAGAACTGCAGTTCCTTCTGGGACTGATGAAAAAGGATCCCACTCTGCCTCTGAGGACAGCTGAAACTTTAGGCAAAACTCACATCGGCAAGGGAGAGCGAGGTGATTTAATTCCTGGCTGGATTCCTCCCATTCTGGCTGGCTCTCCACCAGTGTAGACTACTGAAGGGGATGAAAAGAAAGAAAAAGTAACCAGTGTAGAATAACTGCAAGTATATCACAAGACAGACAAAGAGAATGCAAAATTAAATTCTTGATGTGAAAAGGATGGGACAATGAGCCCTCTCCCCAAGATACCTTCAGAGAGGATTCCATTTCAGTGCTTTCTTTCTTGCTTGCTTGCATTATTTTTCAGTGACACATCCCAAAGAAAGCCTGAAAGCCTTTTATTATTTTTTATTTTCTTTTTCTTTTTAGTTTGTGGCGTAAGTTCTTTTTATTTTTTTTTCAATATTATTTTCCTGCCAATGTTACAGCAGTTCCCATTTTTCTAGTTTGTTTCTGACACCTAGCTGTGATCAACAATGCTTCCCACTGAATCACTTCTTTCATCTATTCAGCTTCTGTTATTTCCCTTATCTCCTCTCCCCCCTTCACCAGCTTACCTCTCATTAACCCTCAGGGTTCCAAGCATATTGTCTCTCTCCCAAAGATACATATTTTTATTCAGACCTAAGTAATTTTGTCTCACTAGCCTCAGTTTCCATAATTCCCTAATAGAATAGCTGTGTGTAGCACATACTTTGGATGGAATGATGAACAATAAAAGCAGACACTGATTTATACTGGTGCCTTGTATGCTGTTCTACTTTACCTCTTCCCCACTCTGAGCTGCTAGGCACAGAGAAACTCATTGTTCTCTAATGGAGGAAAGATAGTTCAACCCATATGTAAAAATCTGCTTGGCTAGCAATATTGTTTGACCAACAAAACAATGATATTCTGAGAGTCTTACCCATTGTGAGAAATCTGCGATCACATTTCAACTTTTAAAAGTATTTTTTAAATTTTTTTAAGTAGTGGGAGTGATACATTAAGCTACATTTCTGCTACTAGAAAATATACAGGGGGTTTATAAAAAAATAAGGGCTTTCATATGTACACAAATCTACTGATGGCTTGTTTTCAGATGTAGAGCTGAGGATGAAAACCACACAAACCCCGAGAGAATGAACTCCTGAGTTTTAGCTGCAACTTTTGTGGTTGAAAGCAGTGAAGGAAGCTGGAAATATAGCCAGCTATTCAGGGAGACTTCCCTTTCTGCTATTCCTCCAATTAACTGGGTAACCCAGCTCCAGTCCCAAAGTCCTTTCACAGCTGAAAATCATATAAAGTTTCTGAAATGAGTGTTGTGTGGCATGAGGTGAGAGTGTGAGCAGAAGCACAAAGAGAAGGCTCATTGTTCATCCTGGTAAATACCATCTCTGTGGCAATAGGCTCACACAAGGCATCTATATTTAAGCAAAAATAAGGTAATATATGAGAGATGATGGAAATAACCAGAAAACAGATTTTGGAAAACACATTTGTTCATTGCTACTTAAAGCATTACTGACATTGGCCTTGAGCAAATGTTATTTAACACTCATGGGAAGGTTTGCTTTTTTAATACATTCATGGGCAGTTTATTGGAATTGGGTGGAAGTTTTTTATAGTATATTAAAGGTATTAAATTGTGTGAGTCTATTCATCTGTCTCAAAAACTAACAGTTGGGTGATTTGATGTTTATACGACATGAAAGTGTTTTTCCTTTTGGATTTGGGCAACATTTTTCCTGATTTTATTATGTAATAATAATTATCACTTGACTGTATAAAGTGTCCAAGAAATAATAATAATAATTAAAAAAACACTGAAAGAAAGCACACATCTTTCCTATTTTTAAATGAAATGTTGATACTGATTTATGCTAAATTTTCTCAAAATCCAGTAAGATTCTAGCACGATTCAATGCAGTGTTTAGAACAAAAGCAAGTTACACCCAAGAACATTCTTACAGACATTAAAAATAATTGGCATGACTAAAAATTCCCAAGTCCCTGCTGGATGCCAACTAAATATTTAAGTTGCATTTTGTGCAAGCAATCTTTGCAAATGTAATCCTCGAGAGATACTCAGTCCTGTATTAACTTCATCCCTCCTTCATCTTCTATTTCTTACTCCAAAAGGTTAGTTTTCCACTACAGAGGAACTTCAGCACTGCATCAGAGGTTTAATTGAGCTCCTTTGAAAGTCCTGTGATTGTCACTATAAAATCATGCATCTGCAGCAAGTGTGTTCCTAGCAAATTTACAGCTTTAAATTTCATTGAGAAAAAGAAAAAAAAAAGCTTTATCCTTTCCTGCAGGTTCTGAATGTAGATTTACTAGCAAATAAGTGAATAATAATACCAGGTTATTTTGGAAAGTGTTCTTTCACGCAATCACTGCATTTAGCACAAGCCCAAAATGGCAGCCCAACAGGTGGTCCTTTCACAGCCTTCAGCCCAAACAATCGGAACAAAAAGGACACCAAGAATCGAATGTTCTTCAGGATTGAAAAAGCTGTTCACTTCCCTTTGTTCATTTTCAGATTTAGCCATGTTCATTATTGTTGAGCCACAAATGCAGGACATTCTTTTTTGACATTTTGCCATAAATAGACACTGACTGAGGCTGACTAGCCAGCTAGCTGCTTTGTCACACGCAAGCGGAAACTACTTCTGGACAAAGCCAACGCATTCCTGGTGCCTCAATGGCCCCGGCAAGCACCGGGTGGGACACGCTGCAAATCTGGCAAAGTCGAGCTTAACAAAAGTATGGGTGACAAAGGCTGAAGTTTCTCTTCCTATATTTGCCTCCGCAGTAAGGATTTCATTCTGGCCTAATGAATTTGCCTGGAAGATTGGGTGTCACGTTGACAGGCTCTTGAATGTCTGAAAATATCCTTGGGCATTGTGGGCTCTCTTTGGAGGGAGCTGTTAGTTAGCTGCTGGTGACAGACTTCAGGGGGGAAATCTCAGATGAAATACTTGTTTCTCGGTAGTTTAAAAGTTGTGAGAGTTCCTCGTTACAGTGATCTCGGTCTCAAGGCCTGTAACAAAAGATGGGTCCCTTCCTATGAGTCTTTAATGATGGGAGAAGCCTTGACAGCTGCCCTCTGCACGGCGAGGAGCTGCTCGCACAAGTAGTGGGCACAGAGGTGCAGACCAAGCTATTTTCCCTCGTGGGGTGAATAAATGTGTAGAACACACACTCTGTAGAAAGTCAGAGCTATAATGGTACCTAACTGCTCAAGTAGAGGAAGTGAATGGAAAATTTTTAACTTCCCAAGTAAAATCTTCTGCTGCTGGGTATTTTAAATGTAGTACACACAGCCTTTTCTTTTTCTTTTTATTTATTTAATCTTTTTTTGGCATGGTCAACCAAATTCAAAACATCCAGACTCTCCCACTGCTATTACCTTGCTGGTTTAGAAAAAGCCACGCAAGTCCAAGGCTTCTGATGCCCACTGGGGTGTGGATGAGACCTGTGTTTTGTAGGCAGTCCTGTGCAGGAGGAGGGTTGGGAACTAGACATTTGTTAATGCATTCGATTGAAATTAAACCCTGCTAACCTCTTGCTTGCAGCATTCAGTTTTTGGTGGGAAATGTGACTTGCCTCAAACTGTCTTAAGAAAATATATGTTGTAGATATAGATAAAAGATTAATTCATTCTGATTGTAAAAGTCCTGTGTTCAGAATTGCTTATAGCAATAAAAAAGATCTTTGCTCACTGCTGGTAGCAATTGCAGCAGATGCACAATGAAACACATTGTGCTAGTTTGGGCTGGGGTAGAGTTAATGTTCTTCACAGTAGCTTGGATATTTGTGCTTAGATTTCTACTGGGGATGCCCAAGAAGCTGGGAGAGAGGCAGAGCTGACCCCAGCTGACCCAAGGAGTATCCTGCACCATATGATGTCAGGCTTAGCAGCTAAAGCTGGGGAAAATGATGGTGTTTTGTCTTCCCAAGTAACCATTGCATGTGATGGAGCCCTGCATTCCTGGAGGTGGCTGAACACCTGCCTGCTGTTGGGAAGCAGTGAATGAACTCCCTGGTTTGTTTTACTTGTGCCCACACGCCTTTTGTTTTACCTTTTAATCTGTGGGTGTAGACAGAGTCTTGCCTGTGTTAGTAAGGCAGTAGCTATGCTGAGCAATTCATTTTTCCTCTTCAGCTCAAAAACTTAAAGTCAGTAATGAAAAAACTCAGTGCTGAATACATTACTGACTTAAGTTGATGTTTAGTGGTTGTTTCATGGTTTATGGTTTCCCTAAGCCCATTGCCTGTGGAGGAAACTGTTTATAAATGAATGAAAAGGCAAAAGCCAAGACCTGGAGATACTTGAATGTGATCTGGGCAAAATCCTTCATTGTGGGCCTCACCTTCCAGGCTCCTGAGCCAACAGGGCTGTTTTCCTTGCAGACCTTCACAGGAGGCTATGAGTGCTCCGTGTTCCTCCAAAGGCAGAGGCTCCTGGCTTCTTTCTCATAGGAGCAAAAGTAAAGTTGGTCAAATTCTGAACGGATGAACATAACAGCCATAGCCTTCGGAGATTTCAGGGGAATCAGTTAGCAAAATGTTTAGGCAGCTACCAATCAAAATGATTGTTGGGTGCTAAGCAATTAATCCATGGTGTAAGAGGATTTTGGCTTATTTAACCACAAAGAAGTGGGACTTGATGCCTTTTCTAACGTTATCCTTACTTTTAGTTTACACTAGGCTTACTATCATTCCACAATTCCCTAAGAACTCTTTTTCAAGATATTTTTCATAAAGAAACATAACAAACATCTGCATACATTTCTGCAAACACAAACCTAAGTTTTAAGTTAAAACTCTGGGGGAAAAAAGAATTGTGTTTGTGTGGCAGTGCTGATTTAAGGAGGAAAAGTAGGAGTCACAGGACACGGAGAAACTTCACTAGAATAAATCAAACAGCACTGAAAGTCAATTAATGCAGAGCTAGAATCAGGGAAGCATCCAGCTTTACCTCTCTCCAAACAGCAATAAGTCTCTTGCAAATTTAGCTGTCAGAAATGATTGCTTTGTTTTCGACAAGTGGCATTACTTCCTCTTATACTGGAATTAAAATTGATTGAAATTGATTCATGACTTTTCAATATTTCCCACACCCCTTCATTCCTTTCAATTGGAAAACATTTCAGTGGAATAAACAGGGACAGAAACAGCAGATATATGGGTTTGGGGGTTGTTGTCTTTTATTTTTTTCTCCTTTGAGACATCTAAGTTTTCAGATGAGAGAATGGTATAATTAGTGGGGTGGGGTTTTTTAACTGGAGAGTCATTTTCTGTTAAAGCAATGCTTTCAGAAATGATGTCTTCCTAGAGAAATGAGTTTTTAACAGTTCTTCCCCTGATTCTTCTGGGGAAACAAAAAGGGAAAATTCTTAAGCAGCCACATAGAAAGGTTCAAATCAGAGCAAAGGTTTTTCCTGTGCTGCCTGGAAGGGTTTTCCACCTGACCCACTCAGATGAAGGGCAGCAAGCAGGGGGTGATACGAAGTGGTGGGGCTGGCCCAGGAGTGAGGCTGTGAGAGAAGAGGAACCTGCACAAGGCCTTAAAGATCCACAGGGGAAAGCAGAGCCTGGCAAAAGTGCACTGAAGGTTCAGGGAGATTATGACAACATTTCCTAGTGCCACTGCCTGCAGCGTAGCTCTACCTGAACTGCTTTAGCTTCAGGAGCTACAGAACTCTTTGGATCCAGCTGCAAGAGCAGTTTAACTGAAGTCTTGCAGCAGCAGAATACAGCATAATTCAGCCAGATCCACTCTGAATTATTATTATTAAAAAAGAGATCTTCTTATAAAGTCTCAGCTTCCTTGCCACAGATAAAATGTGTGACAGCATCATTTGAAGTGCAGGACCAAAGCACATCTGACCATTCCTTGCATATCATGACAGCAACCTTGTAAGACAGCCAGACTTTATGATCCCTATTTACCTCCAGGGAACTGAGGGATAAATCATGGAAAGACCAAACCATTTGCACAGAGCTTCACCAGTAACTTGTGGCTGTAGCAGGCACAGGACCAGTCCTTGCTAAGTTTCCATGGGCTGTAACCACCAGAACATCCATTCTCACAGAACACAGAAGTTTGTGTTTAATTTAATTCTTTGTTTTTCAGTACTTCTAACTAATCCCTCCTGTTTCATGCCTTTGCCAACTTCTGGTACATTACAGAACCCCCCACAAAGCCAGGGTGCCTTAGCTTAAAGCAGATGTGTGTGTCATCCTTATACAGCCCTGCTGATAGCAGTTCATGGAATTCTTTTATCCCACTGGGCTTTTTCACACGCTCAAAGCAAACAGGGAAAAGATCCCCAGAAGCATAGGTGAAGAAGGGCAGAGAAGGGCAATAACTTAAGGAAGAGCAGGTGGGAAAGGCAGCAGTGATTGCACAAGTAAATTGTCAAGAAGGGGAGTGGCTAAAATAAATACAAAGCAGCTGGAGTTGGAGGGAATAGGCTGTGGCATGGTGAGGAGTGTTGGATTGTCAGTGATGGTCTTTCGTGTTATGAAGGTATGCTATGTGCTTAGTACCTGGTAAACCTGTTTTTCTAAGCCTTGCTGTAGTAAAGCTGTTCCCTCAGAAGGAGGCAAGCAGGTAAAAGTTCACTGTTGTCACACAGCAGGCTCTGGGTGACAGCTGATATTAAAAAGATATGTTCTAATTAATGGAATTTGTGGAGTTACAGAGATGACCTTAGCAATCTCCCTAAAAACTAGATTGTGAAACCAATTCCTTCCTTGGTTAATTCTCCAAGAACCCTCGACCCTGGTTCTAATCTGCAATGTTAATATTAACAGAGAGAAAAGTGGTTCCTGAAGCCTGGAGCCATTGCAGGCAGAATCCTGAGGCTCTGCAGGGCTAGGAGTCAGAAATGCCTTGTGCACTGAAATCTTCTGAGGGATTAATAGTCTGTCTTTCTTCTGCACAAAACCAACTCTCCTCTATGCAGTTAATGACCTGATACCCTTTAGAATTCTTGGTGTCTGTTTAACCTTCAGCAGCAGCAGCCTGTCAGAGTCACGTAACCAGAATTTGTTCCTTCCTCTCCTGCCAAACTGCTTTTCCTTTGTTTTCATCTCCTCTGTGCTAACAACTCTTCTGTGTAGCATTCTGCAAGGTCAATCTTTGACACTCTCCTTTGTCCCATCTTGTATCACCCTGATCTCTTCTCTACCTTCACAGCTATCTGTGCTGGGTAAGTGTCTTCTCTTCTGCAGCTTCACCACCTGGAACAACCTCATTTTGTCTCTTGTTGACTCTTTGTCTTGGTTCAAATTGCATTTGAAAGAGGGTTTCACTTTTGCTGTACCTGTTTTTATCAGTCTCCATTGCTTGCTTGCCTTGTAATTGCATTAGAGGCATTTTAGTCTGTATTAAGCAGAAGGCTCCTTCTTCCTTCCTCTCTCATTTTATGATACTCTTATTTTGTGACAATAAATTCTGAAAAATTAATGCCTACATGAAGGCAAAAATCCATACATTTTCTTTCCTTCCCAAGTTTTATGCAAAGGCTGTAGTTCAGGACTTGAGCTTGTTTGATACCACATATCCTCTTGACCAGAGGAGCCCCTGGTTAGTAAAACTCTTAGCTAGTTTTCTTCACATCTATCAGTGGTGGTTCTTGTGACTGATGCAGAATTAATTCCCAGTGTGGTGGTCATGCAAAGCAGCTGGCATGGTACAAAATCACTGGCATGAGAGTATGCCACTCATAACTGCAGTAACTCTGTTTGCATCTTGCTTCCCTGCTGTCACACATACAGGTTCCACACATGATGCCCCAACTCCATAAAGCAGGGATGGGCCACGGGGTAGTTAAAGCCACTTTCTTTGTTCTTTGTCTGGGATTGATAGCAGTTCTTCTGTATAAAGGCAACTACACCTCAGGTTATTCAAACTGCTCCCAGAAAACTCAGAAATGAAACTGAGCAAGAGCCAGCTTGCAGGGCTGGTGAAGGTCTGTTCATGCTGGAGGTGTTTTCCCAGCAGGAGAGGAGACTGTTGGAGAACACCTAGCCAGCTTCTGTTCACTTTGACAACTCAAAGGCAAGTGGGAGAGCCTCTGTTAAATGCAAGATGCTCTATGTTGAATTGTGTATCCAGTCCTGTAGCATATGCATTCATATCTTTAGGAAAGACTACCTGGAGACCTCCTCAAATTGTCACAGAACAGGCTGCAGAGGCAGAGCTTTTACCCTCTCACGAGTGTCAGGAGGGGCATCATCCTAGTGCTGAGCCAAATCAGTTTGGGGCAACTGATTTAGCCCAGCTGTTGCTACAAAACTTCCCAGTAACAGAGTATATTGCAGGACTGGTAAAATAGGTCATAATTAAGTAAGACATTTTATTATATTTATGTATAAACAACTTATTTGTATTCAGAGTGGATTGCCTCCACAAATCTATTCTTGTCTCGGAGCTGAATAGAAATTTAATGTCATTGTTACGTTTAGGTGAACATCACACTCTTCTATTCCCCTCTGTTTGGCCTTGAATAAAAATCAGAGCAACAATAATATAAATGGTATAAAAGTAGTCATGAACAGTAGCCCATCTGTACTGGACAGAATTCTACAAACCAATTAGATGGTCATAAAAAGCTAAACAGATGTGGATGAATCAACTGTGGAAATAAAAAGGATTGAACTCTTACATTTATTGTTCATGTATAACCCTTTTTAATAACCAAGATGGGTAAATTACACTAATTAACCTTTAAAAATGTAGATGATTTCTAAATAATAGCTTCAAACAATGCTTATTCTTTTCATTGTTACTTCTAAGTGTTTTGCCCGTGAGGAGGCAGTTTCATTAGGAGATCTACAGAGGTAGTTGTTTAAAAGTGCTTTTGCTTTTTTCTCAACCATTAGACTTTCTACAGCACATCCTCCCACCTCTTCCCCCATCAGGTAGCACTTGAAGTCAGAAGAAATCAAATCCATGTACAAGAACCAATGAGAAGAAAACTCATTGCTGGAGACCTTCCCTGCTCTGGGGGGGATGGATTATCCACCAGGACAGCTATTCCTAGCTGTAGGAGCACGGCATCTGGGCAAGGGCAGTGCTGGCAGCAAAGACAACACGTAGCCCAACACTTTTGGATAGGTTGCCTGGATTCTCAGCAACCCACAGGGGGGCTGGGGAGAGTTTTCATCCACTTTCTGCCCTACGTTGAGTTAGCAAGCAATTGAGAGGATCATAGGGGTTTGTGGTAGCAGATAAAATTGGGGTAGGGATATTCCTGTGGCTACAGAAGCCTGAAGTGCTCAGCAGGTCTGCAACAGGAAGGGTGTGGGGAAACTGAAGGGAACAGGTAATCTGTAAGGGAATCCTTTTGGATACTTCTTTTCTCATCTTCAAAGCCCCCTCTGCATCTTCATTCAGAAGAGGTTGGTTCAGCATCTGTTGCTGTAGGAAATGCTTTGTCTGTTCTCACTGCCACAAATGATTTGTAAACTTACCAGCCAAAATATTTCTGTTCAGTATTTTGACTACTTCTTTAAATAATGTATCTTTGGCACTCCAGGGTTAAAATTTCTCAGTGGTGCTGCAAGTTCTCAATTAAAACAAGAGATAGCTTAGGCTGTATTTATAAAAACCCAATCCAGCACTGATCACAATACATTGGATGGAGCAGTGAATGGTTTCAGTTTCCTAAATTACTGATATTACCTGCTGATATGAGGGCTGTTCAAAAGGGCACTTCACTTTTGGGTTTATTTATTAAAATCCCACACTCAACCGTAAGAAATTAGCCTCCTAGAGATGAATCACTCCCTACTTAGGGGATCCAGAAGCAAAGAAACCAATCATGCCCATGTTGCTGAACTGTGCAGCATCACGAGCTCCAGTGTTTTACTACACCTCTCACACAAGCTGCCAAATAGCAGCGTGGAGCATTACTGCAGGGGACTTAAAAGTGATGCTCTTGGACATCTTCCTCAAATAATGAATGCAAAATTGACAGTGGTGTTAAGATTCACTATTTATCTTGTAGCCTGTGAGGTGAAGTGTGAAACACGGGCTAGTGGACTCTGGCAAAACCTGGAAAGATCTGCAGATCATCATGAGTAAGGAGACAGAATGTCTTTTCTCTGGGAGGCTTTACATATTGCAGCTGGGATACAATTCTGACTTCTTGCAGTGCAAACCCAGCTATCTTTTTCAGTTCTTGGTTGGTTCCAGAGATTTTAAGCATTTCCTTCAAAGCATGCACTCTGAAAGCAGCACAGCAGAATAGATGCAGCCTAGGGAAGAGCCTGGAATGCTCTGGGATCTCTCCAGCAGGAGATGGTACATGGCCATTCTCTTTTCCTGCCAGTTTACAGCAGAATAAGCTTGGTGGTGGTGGTAATGTGGCCTGGCTTTACACCAGAACAATGGAAAATTAATGAAGAATCTTCTCCATGCTGATCATTTTTACAGCAGTGTGTTTGCTCCTGGACCAAGACACCATCTCATGAGAAAAGCAGAAATCTTTTCTACAACTGCATGCAAAGTGAAGAGCTCTGGCCTGGCAGCAGGGCAGAATGCTTGCTGCTGCACAATAGCTACTCTCACCCTGCTGCAGACAAGCTGCAGGCAACAGAGGTGTATCCATAAAACCAGTAATGTCCTCTCACAGGGAAACGGTGGTAATGAGTTAAAGGATCACGAGTGACTCCATAAAATGCTTCTGTAGTTTTTCTCCAGTAAATTCTTCTCTGGAATGAACTCACATGTCTAAAGCACTCCTTTGTCCAGTGAGAATTCCAGTCTGGCCCTTTGCCAAGTGAGAAATGCTGTAGGAAGCAGCACAGGGGAGGGAGCAGCCCCCCAGGAAAGCCTCGTGTGACAGGAGGTATCCACAGAACTAGGTTGTACTGCTAGCTCTAGCTGGAAGTGGAGGAGGAAAATACAATGTTTAACAAAGGTCTCTTCCAAAGTGTTCTTTTGGAGGAAAAAAAGGGAGTGGAGATCAGCCCAGTATTATTAAAAAGGGCTTGGTTGAGGTGTGGAGAGAAGGGGGAAGACAGTAAACTGCTTTTGCTTCACAGGTAGTGACTCTTCAAACTTCAGCCACTGCAACCCCACCTCTTTAATGTGCAGAGGAATAAAAGTCCTGAAATCTGCTACTACTCTTAACATGCAAATATCTTTCCAAGTCATTTTTATAGGACAATTAAGTGTACACAAAATTAACACCTTGAAACCAACGACTGGCAAAGGTCTGCTAACCCAGCAAGAGGAATACCTTGCCATTTTTCAAGTGTATATAAGGCTAATAAATTCCCCTCCCGAGAGCTTCTGCTGTTGTCTCAGCTATTGTCTTGCTCCAGTGCATCTTCATTATGCTTTCAAACCTTAACTGCTATGTTGCTGCCATCTTGAGAAAGAGGAGAAGGAGTTCTCCTTGGCAAGAGCTCTTTCAAGTAGCAGGCGATTCATTACAGAAAAAGCCACTTGGAAGCTGCTAATGCAGTCCTTTCCTCGAGGGAGACTGGTTATAAAATCAGCAGTGTTTGCAATTTATTCCAAGAATTGACCCCAGATGAGGACAGAAGACTTTTTTTTACTGTGTGTGTTTGTATAGATGCACTTCTTTTAATGTAAACTATCAGCAAGTGATTAGGTTGTAGACACATCTTTCAGACGTTGGTATCTGCCACAGGTTAATCTCATCTAGGGCTTCATTCCAGAATTTTCCAGAGGAAATTGCATAGTGCAAAGGAAGTACACCTAGCCTGCTTGTTCTACTTGAATTACAATGCATGACTAGAGGCTACTGCTTTAAACAAAAGCTAACTCCCTGTGGTCACCCTCACTGTCCCCAGTTGTAGCAGCCACTTCCCACCCCTCTCAAGCACTACTGCAGTGCTAAGCACAATTCTATCCACATGGTACTCTTGGAGCTGTGGTTCTGGGGACTCAGTACCAAAAAGACAAAATTAAACCAAGAATTTCTTTGTAGACAGTGAGTAAAGCTTATCTGTTGGAGGTGAAAGTTGCAGCTCCCTGTGCATACTCCTCATAATATGAGCTGTTGGGATTTTCAACAATGGCAACACTTTGCATAACAAAAGTGGGCTCTGTAGGATACTGTACTGGTGAGTACAATGAATAATGGTCCTACATGCAGCATTTTCAACTGCAAAAGGAGCTCTTTGTATCCAGGATCATATTTGAGGCACTGAGGACTGCTTGGGTTAATCTCTTCCCAGATGAACAGCAAGCATCTGAGCAGGTAACTATCATAGGGACATCCTTCCTGGAGCTCCAACAGCTTTGTTTCCCACCTCTACTGGTTCACCTTCAGAAACATGAGGTGCTGTGGCTACAAAAGATAAGAACACAGATCACAGAAAGTGCCCACTGCTCTTCTAAGTGCAAGACTCTGTCCCCCACACCCACTGCAGACTGAAACAGGAACACTGATAGTACAACTGTTGTAAGTAGAGCAGGTAACATAAAAGACTCCCTCTGTAACAGCTGCTTTTCTTCTACCTGGATTAAAGACAGAGGCAGCACATAAACTGCAGAACTGGTATAAAAAGCAAATGGTTTATTTAAAAAACAAAACAAAACCCACACTTCAGTGTGTGGCCAAGAGCCTGACTAATTTAAGCTGTGTACCCAGCATCCATGCTTCAGAAGTCATGTGAGGAGGTGTAGGGAAGGAAGTGAAATGGTGCCTGCTTGCATGCTCCTCAAAACCTCCCCTAGAGCCATCTTAGAATACATTAAGTTTGCTAGCAAGAAATGAAGTTTGAATTCCTACAGGACACTGAGGAAGTGAAGAACGGGTCACACAAATAGGATTTCCATAACCATCTTTCAAACAGAAATGAAAATTGCTGTGAAAACAGTAACAAATATGAGGAAAAAAACCCACAAGTAAGCATGCATACTGCAAGTTTGTTTGTAATTTTTTTTTCCCCCAAGACAGTTGATTTATGAGGCAATATTAGTTTTATTTCACAAGTGCAAACTACTTCAAAAGTATTCCAAAGATAGCACTTCTGAATACTCAGTCATCAAGAATTACATGTGAACTGCAGCTTTTGTATGCAGGTTGACTTTCCAAATACAAACAAAGCAGTAATCCTCCTTTATAACAGAAGGGAATGGATTATTAGAATGCTATTCATAAAACATTCTTCATTTTAAACTATTTCATTAATAAGTCTGCTCCTAAATGAGTTCTTCTGAAAGAAAGCTTTCAAGCTCATCAAAAACAAGAAGCTTATATGCATGCTTTGCTTTCACTGCTCGAGTCATCCCCGACAAACACTACTCAGGTCTGTGGTGTAGGTATGAGTAAAGCAGGAGGAGGATTCTCAAAAGACCTTTGTGTTTTTATCGAAGAAGCCGCTCAGCCTCCTTGGACTTGCTCTCTTTTGTTTTCCTCAGCAGTGCCTGTTTTATTGCATTGATCTTTTCATCAAGCTCAGCCAATGAATAGTTCTGCTAAAAGAACAAGAGAAAACCCACCATCATTTACATTTTTAAATTGCTAGAGAAGTGGCCTAGCACTTGATACTCCAGGTCACTGCATATTGCATTAAATTACAGAGATGCTTTGGCAGAATTGTCTGACTCTAGGCTATGGCTATTTAAACTTTAAGGAAAAAGAATGGAAAGTTGGAAGAAACTCACAGCCCTAATCATGCTAATTCTGTTAGGCAGTGGTTTAACCTGTTCATAAACCCCCAAAACCTGTTGGTGTTCAAACACTAGATGAGGCTATCCAGATCTTGTGGAGCTCAGCTTTACAACTGAAGGAGCTTTTCCTGTTGCCCCCCATCAATCTCCTCTCTTCAGTCTTGCCCACATCACCTAACAACTTTTTGATCTCTTACACAAAGGGCTGCTCCTCACCCTTGTTACAAAAATACTTCCCCCTGTGGAGGGTGAAGTCTCAGGTGGCCCATAGCCCATTCTAAGCATTCTCCCCAGTCTCCAGATGTGGGGCTTAGTAGCAGGCAGTGTTCCAGCTACAGGCTCACCTGCACTGAGGAGAAAGTCTCTCTTTTCACTCAGGTACATGGCTAATGCATTCCCTTACCTGGTGGTGGTGTGAAAATGCAGGTCTTACTGACTTAGGTTAATATTTGCTATAATGTCAGGTTTTTCTGTGACACTTCTGCCAAGCCAGACATTTCTACTTTTGTTTTCTCTTCATAAACTGAGAGACAGTAATAGTAAAAAAATTTTAGATTCTTAGAAGGTCCATTTCACTGTGTTCACTTTCTGTCTACATTCCTCCCTCTTTGCCAGGAAGCTATAGGATACTGATGCAGCTATTTTTGAAAAGTTAGGTATTTGTTTGGTAGAACTTCTGATTACTTTTCACTCAGAACATCCTAAACTTAGGGTAAACAAAAGTTAAAAGCACTTACATGGGGAGGTTGAACCTTTCTCCTCTTGCCAGAGCAGCTCTAAAGAAAAGATAGAATCAAAATAGACTTAATGTTGCATTGACAGAGAACTGAAGTAATTCTCTAACAACATTGACAAGAGCCTTCAAAGTACAGAAAGAACACTGGCTGCCATGTCACAGATAAAAGAAATGGGCTTTTTTTATAATTAAATACTTTGAATCATGGGAAATACTTCTGGAGAGCAGTCAGAAGCTGTTGAAGCTTCTCCACACTTGGCAGCCAAGAACTATCAACTTAACTGAAGCTTCCTTTGGACAAAACCAGCATCAATATCCAGCTTTTGAAACTGTCAATCTTCTTTCCCTAAAATGCTCCTGTATCCTCACCAATATTTATGCAAAATTTTGGACAAAAAATGGTAATTACTGCACAACATTACTATTGCCACCATCACAAATTCTTTCCAGATCCAAATTCTAGGCAGGATCCTAAAGCACTCCGTGGAAATTTCAGCAAGTGTTATAACTTCTGGCTTCCAACAATTTGAAGGAATAGCCTCACAAATAAAGGACTTGATTAGCTTCCAACACAAACAAGCCAAAAATTGCTACTGACTTTTAATTGTTGACTCTTGTTTGTCTGCTGAATGAGAAATTATGAATTAAAATCTGATCAACAGTAAGAGACACTCTTACTGTTAGGTGGGGAAAGAAGAGCAAGGCAACAGACAGGAATCACAGGAAACAATTTTTAAAGGGTTTACTCCCTCATCCAACCTCTACTATACAGTTCTGACAAATCAATTAAGCTTGGGTGGCTGCAATTTTTTCCCCTTCCCAACAAAGAGTTTTCTTTCAAATGAGAAATGAGGTAGAAATATGAATTTACATAAAGGGTCCACATGAAGTACAACCCTTACAGCAAGCCAGAGTTGTCCATCTGTCCTCTGACTCCTTAGGCTTTTGATTAGACATCAAAGATTTAACCAAATGTATTCAGGTCTACTAAAAGAGGTTGAGTATTTCTTACTACAGATTGAAAATATTCAGGAGACAGTCCTTCCAGCTCAAGGATTTTATCTTCAAGCTTCTTAATTCTCTGATAAATATCTCTTGGCACAGGACCACCTAAACACACCAGTAAAAAGACAATAAGGAAAAAAGGCTTGAGTAACTTTTTAAATAAGATTGCAAGTTTTACTGGTGAATTGTTCAAGTCCAGGTATCATCCAGTAGCTGAAACAAAAGGGATGGAATAATAAAAAGGAAGAGTAATTCATATGATTCAGTAAAACCCAATTTATAAGCTAGTGCAGTGAGTGGATGCAATAGACAAATTTATGCAGATGACTGAAATATGTCTGACAAGGTCTCTGGAACAACTAATCATCAACTAATCTCTACTCATCACTCAGCAACTACTAATTAAGTTAGCTAACCTCTACCTCTTAATATTGCTGTCTCAGTGTAAAGGGAAAAGAGCAGAAGAAAATGTTCTGAAAAACAGCAGGTGAGTGAATAACTCTTTCTGCCATCATAAACAAAAAGCAGTGAGCTTGTAGCTGAGGCATGTTACCTGCTGAGATCAATACTTTTTGCACAGCTGGTAAGTTACTGGTAAGTAATAAATGATCTTGAGACCTTCCACAGGAGTTCTGATTTGGACAGGAGCTGGAATTGCACACTTCCATCCTCTCTCCCCTACGCTGCAGTTTAGCTGACCTGCTCCTTCAAATAAAATTACATCACCTATTATTCAGAAGAATTATTCAGAGCATTATTCAGGAAAAATATCAATCCCTCCTTGGTAAGCAACTCATTGATTTATATCCTAGAAAACAGGCTGGGGTGAGGAAAGCAGCTACTTTTAAAAAGAAGACAGTAGTCTGGTGGCTCTGGCATTTATTTTAGTGAAAGGTGTGAACTCACTTTGCATGGCTAAAGGAAATACTGACAAGGAGCTTCCTACAGCCCAGGAAATAACCTTCTTACCTAATTGTATTCCAAGAAACACCCAACTTCAGGAAAAGGTTTCAAGTTGTCTTTTAGGTTCAAATTGTCCCCAACCCACAGGGTGTCCATGAACCAGAACCAAGCCCTAGCAGCTTTTCCTGTTCAGTAGGTCAAGGCAGAAGGATTCCACTACCTCCAGATATTACAGATTCTTTTCAATCCCATTCTGATGTCCCTCTATTTTGTTTGCCACGTCAGGTGTGGATTTATGAACTCAGGACTGTAATTTGGGCATATATCTGAGTTCCATTTTGGGCATAAGAGTCTAAATATTAGATTGGAGTACTTAAATCCTTCAGTGGCTAGATCCACTGTTTTCACAGTCACTGTTTCTATAGGTTTGTCCAACTTTACTCCAGTAACTCCAACTGTAGTACAAACTGGCACAACAGTGTACAAATTAAAACATAATACAAACCTGTTTGCAACCTTAAATGTGCTTCAATGTTTTGCAATCTCTCCTCAACAGCTTGGTTTCCACAGTCATGAATGGGTACATTTGGTTTGTGACTGGACCCATGTGCTCCTTCAGATCTAGTCTGAGGTCCATATGTATTTACTACCCTAGAAACTAGGTAAAAAGAACACAAATTCAACATATATGCACATGAAAAGCAAAGTATAGCCAAAGCAATCAAAAGATTAAAATAAAATAACCTCTGTTAAATCAGCTCCACACCAGTCTCTCCTGTCAAGGGTCCTGCACACATTAAGATTAAAGGTTCAAGTAACAGTATTTTCCCATCCTTACACATGTAACTAATCAAAAACCTATGACTTTACATATGCAAAGCAAAAGCATTACTCATACACTCCTGTAGAATGGCAGCATCAAGAATCTGTCATCAGCTGCTGGTAAATAGCAGCAAACCCACTATCTGTGTCAGCAGTTGCATGCACAAGCTGTTGTGAATGCAAGGAGGCCAGATCTAGTATTACAGGAAGCATCATAAATACATTTAAGATGAGGGGATGTATGTAACTGGAACAACTTCTCTGCATCTCAGCATGAAGTTCTCTTCTAATTTTTGTTATTTGGGTAACAGACTTTAGGACTCTTCAGCTGCTCCTGGGTCTGTCTTTTCCCCCTTTCTAAGTCCTTTCTAAGTGTTATTCACATTTCAGTTATGAACTGTTCAGTTTAGTTACCTGAAGTGCAAACTTTTTTTCCTGTAATATGCTAACATCAAAGTTACAAACTAGCAGTCAGCTTAAAAAATTACTACCAAAAGGGATTTTAGTGAAAGATTCTAAATTCAAACTCACTTCCCCAGCTCAACAGACCTTTTGATGCAAATATCTATCATCATGCTTCATGTGCTTCTAGAACTCTGAATAATTGGTTTCTAGAACCAGTACCAAGTGGATAACTGAATACTACTGCTTGTGTATCTAAGAACTTCCACTGTGTCCCAAAACTATCTTCTAATCCACATACTTAACACTGACTAATGACTCTATTTAATCTCAATTCCTTAACTGGACTGCAGTCTTCACCTTAGAAAAGCCAAGAATTGTTCAGCTTCATCTTTTGCATCTTTCAGAGGAAACAGGCTACTTAATGAAGCAGTTATGGGACTGAAAACTCTGGAGAAGTACACAGAGTTGTAAAATTATTCACTGGAGTCAAAACTCAGTCTTTTAAGCTTGCATTTTTTGAGCACTCCATTGAAGATTTTGCAATCAAAAATTCAGCAGTGCTGTTCCATCCAGACACTCTTAATTAAATGAGTATTAAACTAGTTGCTTACCCTTTATATGGCTTTTAAATCCAGGATAGGGTGTGAAAATTGCATCTGTTCTGGCACAGCTATTTTCTAAATAAATAATAATAATATAAAAAGTGAGGTCCTCATTATGTATTTAGAATTTTGAGTATTCTAACCATCATCACCTTTGAGGTTTTTAACAAATCTAATCAAAATTTTTCATATAATAAAAGCATCACAAATACTTCATTCATTCTATAAACACTTGCTCATTACAGTTTCACAGCCTTGCATGGACCTACTGGTTTTAATTGGTCAAGTCACTGATATAAATGTATGCACACATATATATAAGAGTTTATTGCCTCAGGATCACATTTCTTCCAATTTATATTTTATTTGGTTCTTCCTTTTCACTGCATTTCTCTGTAACTTATTTCTTTCTTCCTGTACAGAAAGATTTTCCCTGCTTCCAACTGTGATTCTGTTACACATTCTGTTTTGAAACTGCTGTCCTCTTATTTTTAGACCAGTCTACATTACTCAGCAGCATTCTTTTCTCACCTTCCTGCATTTATTCTGCTGCTTGTGACTTTGGTTAGCCATAAAAATCTATAGTGCAGACCACCTTAGTTTGTTCTAATGTTCATATTTTCATCTCTGCTCATAGACAGCAAAGCTTTGCACATTTTATTATACCTGAACATACAAAGGAAGGTCTTATCCTGTTTCTTCTGGACATAATTAACAATTTTAGGAATCAGTACTTCACTACCTAGCATATTCTACTAGACTTTCAAAGTCATTTTCATTCCAACTAACATTCAAGGAGTTAAACTCTCTTCCTATAAAGCTTACAGAACAGCTTTGATCTCTAAAAGCCTAAGTACATCACACAATGTACACGTGGGTTCACAGGTACTTAGAAAAATGTCTCTGCACTACTTATGTATATAAAAGTGTCTTCACTTTTAAGATGCACTTGGTTACAGTCACTGATTGTGCTAATGAGATCCAGACTACCAGATGGATTTAGGATTGTTTGGTTTTATACGCAGCCGATTGTTCCGGTTGGTGCATTAAAAACACCAAGAGTGTGAGTAATGTTGAAAGGAAAAAAAAAGTTATTCTAAGTAGCCAGTAATTCAAATTGATTGCAAAAATTATGTCTGTGTAATTTAACTAGCATTAAACTATCTTCAATTTGAATATGCAATTCACAAGACATTTCTGAATTGCAATTCTGTTGACTTTGGAAGGGAGATCTAGCTAAAACATTGGGAACAATAGCTACAAAATCATCTGATTTAAGATTGCAGTTCTTAAAATAAACACAGAAACAGCTATAATCTTTCTGTACGAGATGCATTAAACATTGTCATCCAGTGACTACTTTCTTTTTTTGCCTGACAACATCTGCATTGCACATGCAAGTTCGTAACTAAAACCAAAGTTAAAGTTCTGTTTTAAACAAAGAACAGAGCTTTTGAAAAATAAAGAGAAAATAAATAAATAAACAACTTAAAGTGCTATGAAGATTAAAGTCTGGCTAGCCAGTTACCTTGATTACAATCAATAACATTGCAAAATTCCCTGACATTATTTTCATTGATCTCAGCTTGTTTCCTCTCGATGAAGGCTGATATCCGCCTGTCAATCTGCAGGTAATAAACATGATGGCATATATCTAGTTCAGTCATTAGAAAAGTTGTTGGGGTTTTCTTTTTTTTTAGTTTTAATTTAAAAACAATTAGGTAAGTCACTTACTTCTGCTTTCCCAGCTTTTATTTGGACCACCTCTGGATCAAAATTAATATGATCATCCTTCAGATCTCCCAAGTCATAACTTGCATACTTTTCTTCAGTCTGACAGCTACCATCATAAACATCTAAACTTGCTTCACAAGTTTGACCTTCTGTTTTACCTGCAGCTTCAACGTGGCCTACATTTTCCTCTTTAATCAAGGACTGCAGTTTCTCTAGAAGAGGCTGAACAAAGATAACAGTATTTTAGTGTTAAAAAAAAACAACCCAAAAGCCAAGTATTATTAGAATTGTTAAAACAGATCAACTGAAAGAATTTTAGGAATTACATCATCTGTCTTTGATGGAACACACTAACAGACAAAAAAGAATAAAAAGCTTTAGCTCCAAACACCATGCACATCATGATACTGGCCTTTTTGACCTCTGCCTTTTAGAGGCTTCTACAGGAAAACACCAAAATTTCCTAAAAAAAACCTGCCTGCTACTGACCTGTTGCTAGCTAAATCAAAGCTCCAATCCTTGGCACCAATGCCACTTGATATGTCATTCAAATGCCTCCTCAGAACAGTAAGAGTTCCTATCCTCCCTCCTTAAAATGAAAGGCAGTGCTTGCACACTGGAAAGCCTTTACTTTGTCACCACAGCACCACATTCTCCACTTGAAACTGCAGTTGTCCGAGTGAATGAAAGGACACAGACATGAAGTACATAGGTGTTATCCTGAGCACATGCTTTTCTTGTTGATTACCTACTTAGGTAATGAAATTAAATGAGAGAAAGCAATGACACATTTGTAGCAGCAAAAATAAATGCTTATTCTACTGCAATAACTCTTACACAAAACCTCAGTACATATGTATGTCACCCCCTCTTTTTACCAGTTTCATCTACTTTGAATTTCTAGGGGGGGAAAATAAGCAGTGAAATGTTAATTTTTTTCTTAAAGACAACATGATTTTTACTAGTCACTTCTCCTGAAATAAACCCAAATTCCTAGAGCTGGAAGTAAATTTTACTTGTTTTTATCTTACATATTTTCTTTTTCTTTATCACACCAAAGACTTGGTGGATGTCTGGAAAACATAAAGGGTCTTTCACCTACAGACAAGCAAGTGCAGGAACTTCCTTCTTCACCTTCTCAGTACTACACCCTTGAAATAATTTCATTGACTAGCTGAAGCAAAAATTGGTATTCAAATCCCCACCTTTTACAGATGAACTGTCAGGGTCAAAACACCATTCAGTTCCCAGCTGCCAAACCACTCAGCCTTCCTGACATGCAAGGAAATGACACATACTTTTGGCAGGGTTGGAAAGTTTCAAATAGATAAAAGAAATTAACAGTAACAGTGACTGGCTACTTGGCAAGATGAGACATTAATGTCAAAGAAATTACTCTTTAAGAAAAAAAAAAAACAACCCTACGCTGAAAATATATTTAATTGCAGTAAGACACTCCAGGATGTGTCATGCTGGGATAATGCCACTTCTTGAACCACTGAAAGCACTCCATGAGCCTCAAAACTCACCCAACGCATGGAATCATTATCCTAGCATGACACACACCTGCCGTGTCTTATTGCTTAATTATAACCCACCAGAGATGGAAATGGATCACAATGCAAGCCTAGAAAGCAGTGAGGCTGCATTTATTCAGCCTGCTCACCTACAGTGGCTATTCCCATCATTAATCTGGAAAAAAAGCTGTGTACCTATGAAGCAGAGTGGAATTCCAAGCATATAATACATCTTTTTTTGTTGGACATAGTTCAAAATGATTGAAATTCTACAGTTTACATAATAGAAGTACGTTCAGTTGTTGATTGCTTTTGTCAGCTTGAATGTGGCCAAGAAAATATTTACCTGCAAACATAAAATATGCTGCTGAAGTGCACTAAATAGCAACGATGGCTGAAGGGCTGATGTGCTTTGAAGCTTGCTCCAATCAATTACAACTTTCACGATATCATCTCCAGGGTTAAGCTTCAAAAGAGCAAAAGAAAGACAACAAAAAAAAATGTTTTATTAACATCACCAAAGTATACAGGACTTCTACAGAACGAGTCCACTAATTCTCACACAGACCCCATTTTTATATGAGGACACTGGAGAGGTTTGACAGTTACAATTCAAACAGCTGTTGTTTTCAAAGTAAGCTAGTATTTGTAGAGTGTATTAAAAAATTCCTTACTAACTCATCAGACATTTATTGTATTAATTTATCTTTAAATTTAGTCAATTCTCAATTCAATTACCTATCACAGAAAAACATACTGGTTCTGTTGATTGCTCAGATCTGTTAACAGATGATAGAACTACCAGCAGGAAAAAAAAACATGCACTTAGGATGGCAATATTCTGTAGGAGCATGTTATTTCATTCTGAGATTTGCAAAGCTATCTGTGCTTGTATGGCCAAGGTCTTGATAAAGCACCATGACACATTCTTGACATTTTTACTTGCTGCCAAGCCACAGGAGGCTTTATATTAAAAATCAGTGGTTTAAAAAATAAGTAAATAATTAAGTAAAAAACCTTGAGGTTAAACAAGCTCTAGACTACAGAGCAGCACTATCAAACCCATTTCCAAATCACACTATTCCCTTTATATCCACTCACATTTGCTATAGTCTATTCCCTTTGCCAATAGATCACAATGTTTAACCTCCAAAGCAGTAACCACACGTAGTGAAAAGGAAATGTGTATTTTCTATCAGCTGAAAATAAACTTTGATTTCCTAATAAAAAGCTGATTGCTAATAATCACTAATGTACTGCACACTTTCCCACCCACCTTTACCATTTTTGTTCCACTAAAGCTCTTCACAAGATATTGAGGTAATGAGCACTTTCATCTCCCAAAGCCAATTAGGTTGTTCTCCAATCAATCTAAAAGTGATTCCCCCAAATTCTGAACAGACAAAAGTCCTGTTTAACATCAAGAGGACTTACAGGTACCTGAGAATTCCTAAGTCATATGCATATTTGTGCATCTACACCTCACTCCAGAAAAAGACCTGAAACAGATGACAACAGTGACCCTTAACACAGGGTCTAAAAAGAATCTAACTTCTAACAGCATCAAATATTATGGAAAAGAACACAGAATGCATGTGCACTTGTTTCCTGAATACACACAGTGCATGAGGAAACAATGAGAACTAACCACATCATTGTGAAGGCAAAGCAATGGATACCAAGTTGTTCTACACCAGTTTTAAACCCCAGTGCTACCACAGTTGTGTGTGTGAAGAATGATAAGCCTGAGCCTTCCTTATTCAAAGAGCAGCCTTGGCAAATCCTGCATTAGATTCCAAATTAGTCAGACCATCTGTTTTGCTGTGTAGATATAGAACACATTTTAGATAACATTCACATAAATGTTTATTCCTGCTTAGCACTTAAACTACATAGGATACAGGAAAAGTAATGTTTTAGGGAAGACCAGTTTTGAACACCTTAGGAAAAAACAACCTCAAGAATTTAATAAGAATAAAACTTTGCCTTAAGGAGAAGCCACTGTGCATATATGATAACTGAAGCACCTATTTCTTCCCAGTTTCTAGAGCAACTTCTAAACATCTGCTATACACATTAAGACTAAAGAAAGGCATAGCTGTGAAGTCATCCTAATGAAACTAAATAGGAGTCCTACTGCAATTTCCTAATAAGCCTCCTGTTTCAAAAAGAATCAGCTGATGTGTGCCCTCATATCACAGTGTGTGACTCCTGTCCAGGTGGTTCAATGCACAAAACCAGCAGAGCTTCTGACTTAGAATAAGAACCATGATAAGCAGAGTTACACATTGTGTGTTTTGGTAACCTCAAAGCCTTTGCGCCTTTACACATCCATAGTCTATTCTGTAGCAATTTACAGGATCACAAGTCATTTTGGCCCCTTGCAATTGTTTCATGAAAGACACTGACTGTCATTTAGGGCTTGAAGAACTTTTCATGATCAGTCATATTGATTTTATCCTCAGATGTCCTCCTAGTCACTGTGCTGCAAGTGACTAATCCAGTAAAAAAAATGCCTGTGCACAATAAAACATTAGGAGTTTTTTTGGTCAAGGAAAGAATCCACTCCAAATGTCAATGAAGACAATTTTACTCCACACCATAAGTACTGTAGCTGTACTGAGGGGACACAGAAACTCTCAGCTAGTCTCCTCAATTGCCTGTGCAGGACCAAAGAGTTGGAAGTTACTAAGCTGTCCCCCCTAGGGACACGCCAGACATAGAGCAAACTTTGGATAACAAGTAAGCTACTGAAAAAGAGAAACTAGAGAACTCCTGTTCAAAAGCTAGGGTAGCTTTTAATTGCCTTAGAGATAGGAAAACTGACTCTTACTAGTCAGTACCTGAATTTTCACACCCTTAAATTGGGATGTCACAAGTTTGAAAATAAAGGCAATTAGTAGCAGACTCTACAGTGAGAAGCAAACACAATATGCAATTCTATTCAGATGAGAGGTTTTGAAACCATCTTAAAAATAATTTCAGATCAGTCAGCAGCTACTACTAAACTGTCTCTGCATCTAAGAGAGCCCATTTTTGAGTATTTTGGTAACATAGCTATAAACTGCTATATTCTCTCCCACAGCTGTCATTCATCCTCCAGCCCCAAACCTTCAAACTGCTGTCTAATTTCAGAAGCAAGAGTGTGCTTCTATTGCCTTCTCAGAACTACATATATGCTTCCACAGTGGAAAGCAAATTAATCTGTAAATTATTTATGGGAATAATTAAGTTGTTACTAAAACCTTCTCCTGATAATGGCCTCCCACCACTACCATAACATCTGTTAAATAATTCATATCCATTACTAAACCTAAAGTAGGTGTTTCAACTTAAGTACCACAGAGTAAAGCTGCTGGGAATAATTAAGTTGTTACTAAAACCTTCTCCTGATAATGGCCTCCCACCACTACCATAACATCTGTTAAATAATTCATAGCCATTACTAAACCTAAAGTAGGTGTTTCAACTTAAGTACCACAGAGTAAAGCTGCTTTAAAAATTCTGACCCACTGAGTGTTTCATAGTTTGTTATTACCAAGGCAAGGCTAACGTCAAGCTCCTGATTTTATGTACAGTAC
>VWZY01006806.1:43534-80290 GCA_013399075.1 Chloroceryle aenea | reverse complement strand
CTCTCCTTCAGTACCTCTCTCCCCACAGTGGCGAGCAGCCCCGCTTCCCATTCTTGGGGAAGTATCTTTTAGCTCCTGCTCCTCTCCCAGACTTCTCTGGGACCCTGACGGCTTTCTCGGCTCAGGTCCATTGTAGCCGTCGGGTCAAAGTGATCACAGAGGCTGCCACGCAGTGTGTAGGCCCCGCTCGCTGTGCTGCTTTGGCACCTTTGATACCACCGGGCTTTGAACCGTAGATTGCAGCAGCTCCGGTGGCGTGTTCTCTTCCTTCCAGGTCATCCTGCTCCCTCACCCTTTTCTTCTGCATCCTGGCTCCTTCCTGTTCTTCAGCAGGCTCCACGGAGCTGTCAGCATGGGCACGGTTGCTGGAGAACTTCCACGGAGAGCTCGCTCAAGGCGGGAAAGACAAGGTGTCTTTATTTCAATGTTACCAGAGCACTGTGCTGCTTTCAGCTGTGCTTCTCGGGTTATACTTTCAGGGTTTTATGTTCCTATGTGCTTCTCTTCAAAGCCTTGACTGTTCTGGTTACAGCAAGGTTGTTTTTTCATCAGACCACAAGCAGCAGAATGTTTGTCAGAGGACTCCGGGGCTTGCAGGACTGTGTTCCTCCTGAGGCGGTCAACTTGATTCTTTTTTGAGGACAGTATGAATATTAACAAAGTTTTTTTCTACCTAATATTTCATTTGATACCCTAATTTTGATCCTTTAACCTTCATACCTCTTCCTGTTCCATGTTAAAGCATTCTTAAAATAAAAATGTTGTAAAGGCAGATTGATTTATTTGACTGATATTTTGGAGGGTGTTTTAAAGGCATTCCTCTCTAAGGTATTAGAGAAAACCTTAATTTAGTGAAGAAAAATCCCATTAAACTAAAGACATAGTCTTCTGTGTTTTCATTCAATAAACAATTTATTTGAGAAGACTTGAGCAGAGAAAGTCCTGCTCAGTTCCAGAAGAAAATAGGACTTTGGTGCTAATGATTACAAATATATTTCATGGAGAGCTGCCTTTTACAAGTACATTTGCCCTGACCAAATCTCCAGTGATCTGCAAAGATAGATCAAATCCAGACATCTGAACCCCATTTTAACTTCAAGTGATGAATGCTCAGCTACCCAATAAATTCCACTTGTGAAAAATGCAGCTTTCCTGCAGCGATGTATCAAGTGCATGCCTACTTTAGCAGTGGCTAGTTGTAGCTTTGTTACTTGAGACACCTGAGAAGTTTCCTTTGCTCTTGAGCAGAAAATGCATCTTGGCATTCTTCTGGTCGATGGCAAATGTCTTAGAGAAACAGTAATGATTCCTATGGGTAGAGGCACTGAATTTCTTCCTGTGTTCACACTCTCAGAAACTGTTGCAGCTGCTGGCCAAATAAACCTGGTATCATCTGAAATTTCACAGATTAAATTATGTAACATATTAGGCAAGCATGAACAGAAGAGAAAGAATACAAAATGATTTAAGAGATTAAAAAAATGACAGCATAGGAGAAAATTAGAATAGGGAAAAACCATGTGCAAATACAACTAAGATATAGTATGATAAACATTCATATCTGATGGAAGAGACAAACGAGAGCAGAATGCTTCCAAAAGATGATTATAGGCTCACTGCATGTAGCACACAGTAACAAAGAATACTCTTGCAATTGCCTCTGGCAGTAGAGCTGGCCACAGTAAATCCAGGGCTCCCATAAAGACAGAGAAAATTGCATGGCACGCTCACTAAAGCTGGTGAAACAATAAGGTATTGGAAGCTGTCATTGCTGGAAGGATGCTGGTAATTTGGAAGGAATTTGTAGAAAACTGGGAAGAAGTGGATTGCTGGAGATAAACATACTAGTTTAGAAAGAGAGATCAGAAGATTGAAATCTGTGCAGTAATGTCTGCTTTCAGATACTTTAATCATCTGACAGCCAAGGGGGGAACAATCACAGAATCACAGAACGGTTGAGGTTGGAAGGGACATCTGAAGGTCACATTGTCCAACCTTCTCCCACCTAAGCAGGGACACTTAAAGCCAGGAGCCCAAGGCCATGTCTGGATGGCTTTTAAATATCCCCAAGGAGGGAGACTTCACAATTCCCTAGGCAAGATGTGCTACTGCTCAGTCACCCTCAGAGTCAAAAAGTTTCCTGATGCTCAGATGAAACTTCACGTTTCAGTTTGTGCCTGTTGCCTTGAGAGTGGCCTTTGCAATAACATCTGCCAGCTGTCTTAGCAACAGTGGGGGCATCCTACCAGGGCCCCTGGATTTATGTGTACCCAGTTTGCTTAAATATCAACCTCCAGAGACAAAGTTATCATGATAATATGAAACTTTGATCTCTGAGATGCATCTCTGAGGCATAGAAAAGCCTCTTACACCAAAACCACCTTGAAAAAATAGAAATATAAACCCACTATGTTCTTAAATAGTAAATATTGTTGTTTAGTTTAATTATATATATTTTCTTTTTGTAAATGGAAAAGAACTTTCTTTTGGTTTTGGACTATAGCTCCATTTTATTTGGTTTGTAATCTAATAAAGATATACACCTCTTTCCAAATCTAGGTGCCTTTAAGCACTTTAAAATCACAGTAAACTTTAATAAATTGGCACAAGTTCTGTTTTGTGGTCACCACTGCCATACTAATTAGCACTATTTCTTCTACAGAATATTACAGTGAGAAAATATCTGAACTCACACATTCATTTTGTCCCTACCATCCAAAGAAAGGTGGGTGCTTTGCAGAATGTACCAGTGGTTGAGGTTTGTTGTGCTAAAGAGTGAAGTGCTGATCTAAGGAGCCTGTGTAATGTATAAGCAGATTTTTTTCCTGGATTGAAGAGCTCATGCTGTGTACTTCTGCTTATGTCAGCTGTAGTCCACAGAAAGGCAAAAGAGACAACACTTCAGGGAAAAAAAAATTCAACTGGAATAATTTTGAGCTTCAAAGATGAAAACAATACCCTGAATTCTTCCCAGGCAAGTAATTTAATGTAATTTTCCTTAATATTCAGTTTATCAGTGCTGCTCTAAATTACCTCAGTTTATAAGCAGAAAATTGATAGTATCCTACCCACTGGATTAAAATAGAATAGGACATAACGAAATCCCCTCCAAAGTAAAAGATTCCATTTATTTTTCCAAGCATTAATTTCAGAAGAGCACTTCACTTTGGTTGCTTCCTGGGTACCCAGGAAAAGGCATCACTCCAGCCAAGGTTATGGATCCTGGTTCAGCAAGATGCTTAAGCTAGTGCCTGATTTTAAGCACGACCCTAGACAAAAAAACTCAGCCTGCTTCCTTAAAATGTAGCCATGTGCTTATTAACTTCATCAAATAAAGGCTCTGAATTACAAATCTAGTTCTCCAATAGGAGCTGCATTCTCTCAAAGCAAATGTCTTTGCTGAGCTTTTGGTGTCATTATTTTTCATGTCTTTCTTTAGTCATTTCACACCACGTTGAAGTTTTACCTACCTGCCTGCCTCTTCTTTCTTGCTGCTATCTGTGAATAAGATTAGCATCCTCCACACAAATTTTTTCAGCTCATTTCTATAATGAGGGATCAAGAAGTGACCTCTGCAAGGCTCAGCTCTTCTTAGAAGTCAGTAAACAAATTTTAGACTTCTATAGCTACTTTGAAAGGTTTGATTACAAACATCCTTGCTATCATTTCCTACTGAGTCTATTGCATGTAAATGTAGAAGGTGTCTTGTGGAGTAGGTGTCTATGCTCACAGTGTTTTCCTTGTCTGTAAACTGTCAGTAAATTCACACAAGCATTGTGAAATCAAGCACTCATACCTGAAGATAGTCTAAAAATTAATAATTTTCCACTGCATTAATATGTACATGATGCTTATATTATAGATTTAACTCAGGTTTAATGGGATACTTGAAAATCTATATTTAACAGGGAAACAGGAATATAGCACATTTACTTCAGAGAAACTTTAACTTTGGGGCTTCCTTGATTGCTAAGTGCTTAATTTTAAAAGCTGTAGCTTGCATCTTTATTAGTATAATTTGACTATTATTTTAAAAGAAATAATAGTGATAAATGCTTAGGAATATTTGAAATAGAGTTCTTCAGCTGTGCTATGTACAGACTTCTCACACAGCTTAGCTGGGAGCCAAGTCCTCTTCTGCACATACAGTCTTCCTAGTCTGTGGAAATAAGTTGCTCAAACTTCAATTTACCTTCTGTTTCAGGAGCTTAGCTTATAGTTTTCCCTACCCCAGTAGCTGGACAGTTCTCATCTAATAGACCACATCTGTCATCATTGGTCTGATCAATCATCCAGTATCCTAGCAGGCGTGTCCATTGACTTCAGGAACCAGATCCAGATTTGCCTTGGATATGAGATTCATGGACTGACAGTTGAAATTAGAGACCCATGTAGGTGAGTTAAGCCTCTCAAAATAGCATTAAAGGGTTAATATATACATATTACAGTATAAGATGGGCAGCTAAATTCTTTAAGCTGCTCTGGATATATCACTCTGTGTTCATACCACCTGCAGTAACCTTCAACTTCTACACCTGTACAAGTAAATACATAGTGCCCTTTTTGGCTATAAAGTATCTATAAAGTTATTTAAACAGACAAAACAAAAAATCCCACTCATCTCTGCACTGTCAGTATTTTTCTAATGCAGAACAGGCATTTGTTAATCAGGAATATGGAGTCTTTGACATCTTGGGTCCCAATCCTTCAGTGAAGCTAGTCATGCACCTGCTTACTTTGTGCACAAGTCATTCTGCTGAATTCTAAAGGACTATTCATGTGCATAAAGCTAAGCCTGTGTGTAAAAGCCTTTGCAAGACTGGGCCTAGGTTGTAAGATTGATAATGACCTGAGGCTGATTCAACAGAGAACAAGCAGTCCTTTTAAAGTGTTGAGAAGTGTAACTCCAGCTCAGCTGCACAGGTATAGGCAGTGCTAAGAAACCTTACAGTACATGGAACTCTTAAAACTGGCCATGAAAAAGTGACAAGGGGTACCATAGATATTTTTCCATTTACATTTTAAAATACTGCATTTTACCTTTTTTTTCTTAATTTGTTTTTTTTTTATTCTTGGCTTCAGCTTAATTTCATTATGTCTATTAATTCCATTTGAATCACTTTATTGAAGGAGCTCAGAAACTTCCCTGAATTCATATAACTATCTATATAAGTTTATATAGCCTGTATAAAAAAGTAGATCTGCTTAGAGAATGGTAGTTGTGAGAAATCATAACTATGCTCTTTGGAACATTCCTGCCTGAGGAAAAGACAAAACATCAGCACTGTTACATAAAGAAGTGCACAGAAGGACTTTCCATACTTATTTGTACTGTGCTTTGTGCCTTTAGGTAACATGGATTATGAAGTGTCACTTGTTTGGTAGGCTTACTGAGATAAAGTTAGTAATGAAGAGCAGAAGAGACTTTGTCCTGCAACTCAGTCAACTCAGTCACACCACACTGATCCAGCAGAAAATTCCAGTTTCCTCACAAAGGATGAATTTAATAATCTAGCTGGGTGAAGAAGTGAGCAGATTAGGCATGGAAAACCCAAAGCTGGAGCATGTGAAGGTGATAGTCCTGAGCCCACCACTGCTGGCTTTATTCTAGTTCGTGGCCTTGGGGACATGACAGATCTTTTGCTCAGTTTCATGCAGGAAAACAAATTAAGAAGGTGCTTCTTATAAGGCATGGTGCTCCTTTACTAAGCTTTTTAATTATTATTTAAATGAAGCTTAAAATTATGGACTTGGAGAGTATTTTGCTGTTTCATAATTCAGTAGTTCACGCTGAAGTTTCCTTTATGTTCTTTCTGGTTTTATGTCAGCAGCCTAGAAGATGGACATTTGACAGGCCACAATAGACTGCTCCTTTCCCAGGTATCTCCTGCTTGTTTCCTTTATCTGTGAATAGGAAATGGCTTAAAGGCACCTGTGTTATGAAGGTCCCAGGGGCAGCTGCCTGACTAGTGAATGCCTGATTATGTGTTAACGTGCTTTGTCAGATATTGGCAGAATCTGTTCTCTTCTTTTGCCTTTTCAGCAAGGGTACCATTGACAGACTGGCTACCCATTTATAGAAATGTTGTCCATCAAACTGTGAGGAAGGACAATGGTGTTTTTCTGTGGCCAGTGACTGTGGGAAACTTTTCTTTGGCTATTCAGGCAATTTTTGTAGCTTGCTCTGAAGAGGAGAGACTGATGAGTGCAAAAAGTACAATTAAGCAAAGCCAGACTTCAATTGAAGGCTGTAGTGTAGTCTGCTGTTCTCATTTTTTATTTGGAAAAAAAAATCTATGGGTTTTCACATTGCTGTGTGGCATTCAGCGGGGGGCTATTACAATCCTAAATTTTTTTTCTAGACCACCTAATTCTAAGTAAAAATTAAATGTAATGAGAGCCTCTTGGAGTTCTGAATATTTTAAAGCATAATTCCCACAGAAGGGATTCGACCTAAACTGCAGAGAGCATCAGTTGGCTAATTATAGCTGCATTTTATATTACAGCAGGTGTCAGATGCAGTCATCTCAATAAAGTCCACATAATACTCTGGAAAATAACAAAAGCTTTTCTTTGAATGTGAGTACTAATTTCTGCTAGGTGTCATAGGAGCTCTGATACTTCTTATTGGCATTAACAAGAGCACTGTGGCACTCAAACATGCTTTTTGCTTAGGATGAATTGATACTGTAAAGCACTTACTAGTCAGCCTTGGCAGATGTCAGTAGTTAATACTAGTGTTGTAGAGGTTGGTATATAATGCAAAGAGTCTTATGTAAATACTTTTAGATGATGGGCTGGGTTTGAGAATGAGTGTGAGCCGTGCACCAACTTACTTAATGAAAGCTAAATAGACACCAGCAGGATAACTGCATTTCCTTCAGCTTCTGTCCTAAGTCCTCTGCAAGTAAAAGGCAGATGGGAAGGCAGTAAACTAGGTGAATGAAAACATTCAACTTAATAAGCACTTCATGATTTCATACCCTTTTCCCAATTCAATAGAAGCAGGAAGTTTTGAGTAACTAAAGGGATGGGTGAGAAAGGTCTCCCCTAAACCTTAAAACTGAGATTCCCTAAAGACTGTCTCTTCAGAACAGCCTGCATGTGATGGAACTACAATCTATATGCAGTTGATGGTCACCTGAGTTTTTAATTATAAGATGGGATTCTATGATTCCAAGAGGAATGTGTTTTAAAACATTCATGAATCAGTGGAATAAATACTGAATTGGGCAGCTTGCACAGAAGCCCTTGAATACAAGGAACTGTGATGATATTGAGGTAGAATTGCAGGCACGATGGACAGGGTGAAAAGCACAGGCAGCAAAGACTGCCCGGGTGATTGTGCTTGGCCTAACATGCAACAGAGGCACTTCTCAAGCTTGCCAGGTACCCTAAGAAGTAGAAGGAGAGGAGAAGTCCCAGTAGAGAGTGGCAGGGCATGGTCAGGTCAGGGAAGGCTTGCTTCTTCTGCTGAAGGGGATAGGGCATGCCTGGTCCATGCCTTTGTTTCTGATGTAGAAACCCACATAGAATTTCAGAGGTTATAGAAATAATAAATTCAACTTAATATATCTTTTCTTTTTAAAATATAATAGTCAGCTGAACAAAACTGAACCACAAGTTCCAGAGTATTACCTTCACAACTCTGTAAGAAAAAACTAAGACTAAGATAGACATATTGTTCAAAAAGGTTTCTAATTACAATAATGAATATATCTCATATGTATAACCTCTAAACCTGGCCAAAACCAGATATTGAAACCAAAGATGGGATGTGCTCCTGTGCAGAACTGGGTATTAAGGAATAAAATCTCCTCCTGCCACTAGACATCCTATTTTTCTTTCTTTAATTATTTATTTTTCATTCTAGGGGGGAGAAGGTAAGGAGCAGTTATCAGCAAGCAGAGATGCTGCTGGAAAATGCAACCACCAATAGTGTCATTCAGAATTTATTACCCTCTGTAGATTACAAAACCCTAACAGCTTCTAGTGATGTCTCGGAGGTATTCTTTAGAAGCAGGTATCTGACAAACAGTTCCTATGGTAATGACTGTTACTGTCCTCTGTGTAATATGAGGTTTATGTGTGTGTAATTCTCCTCAATTATCCTAAAAAACCAGAGTGAGTCTAGGATAATTTTGTATATCACCTGCTGTGAAAATTGCTTTGGTGGCAAGCAAAAATCAACTACTCCATGACCTACGCTTCTTGGCGTTAGACATAAACTTACTGCACTCTTCTTTCTCCACAGCTATTGTTCCTTCTCCTCCTCCATTTTCCCTCGGAGATTACAGGGATTTGATTGCACGATCCAGGCAGCGCAGATGGCAGTTGAAGGTCTGTATCTGCCAGGTGGCTGTGATACAGCTGAGTCAGCACATGCAGCTGAGCACAGCTCACTTTCTGACATAGATGTTCAGTGCCACTTCTCTGAATCGTGGCCCTGCATAACCTTTGGAAGTGCTCCTAGCAAAATGTGGGCTGTACTGAGGTACACAGAACTTTGGCAGGCAGAAGTCAGAGGAGGTCTTGCTCTGAATTTGTTGTAAATGCTCAGAAGAGAGAAATACTTCTTGGATTTGCTACTGTGGATGGAAATGGTGGACTTGATGATGTAAAACACCAGGAAAGTTTAAGCCCCACCTAAATATATCACCTATAACTATAAACACTATATAAATAATCACCAATACTCAAAGTTTGCAGGAGATCTGTTCAAGTTTGCTGATAGGCTTCAGTAGAGAAGAAAATGAATCTTTAGAGCCAAGGAGAAAATCAGGTAGTCCTATGATAACTAGGAGAGAAGAATCAGTTCTTTTAGTTTGGGAGGATGGGATAATGTCATTCTGAACAATGTGGAACTGCCTTCCTCTTCAAAGGGCTCAGATACATCCAACAGCTCCTTTCTAAGTTTTACAAGTGAGGTGTCATGCAGGAAGAAGTTGTATGATGAAATACATGCTCCCTCTGGGATGCTATCACAGTGCCATGCCCCTTCCTGGAGATACTGCAGGTGTGCACTTTAAGGGACCAGAAATGGACCCAAACCCACATGTCTGAGAAGGTTTCGTGCTTCTCCAGTAGTTTTATAGGCAACATTATTTCATTACCTGCATGAGACATTAGAGTTCATTACAGTGCTGCAGATTCAAACAGGCTGGGGAGATCTGGGGAGGAATGTTGTTCCCTTGAGGAGCTTCACCAGATCATCTTAAAGAAGGGTGGGGATCAGGAGAAAAACAAACACATGGGAAAGAACTGAAAATTCCCAGAGTTCCAGTGATCCTCACAGCTGCCAGGAAGGTGATTGCTGAGGTCCCATGGATGCCAGCAGTGCTGTACACTATTTGGAAAGGTTTTGGAGTGAGATACAGGGATGGGTTCATCCATTTCCAGAGCTGCAGAAGACCTCTCTGCTATGGATTCTAACAATGAAGAATTTCATTCCTAGATCCAAGTCTATGAGAGTGAAACCATGGTGCCTGCTGCTCCATATGAAAGATCTACCTTGTTTGAGAGCTCACTTCTTTTGTTAAAGGAGAAAATAAAAAGATTTTCCTAAAAATGAAGAGGAAAACAAACACTTGATAATATGTCTGTGGACATAGTTTCAATTTACATCAACTGTGGCATGAAAACCCATGAGATATATTCATCTGCCTTTCATTAAACAGCACAATCTTTAAACATATTTCAAGGAAAGTACAGAGTTTAGAGTATTAAAAACATATGCAAGGATTTTGCAAGTAATATGTATGTGGAGGTTCAAGAAATCATCCAAGGCCAGAGCACTTGAAGAAGTGAGGGACTGTTGAATTACTATGACATTAAATATAATAACTGTAGTACTCTGGGGAATACATTTTCCTCAACAAATATAGAACATATTTTCTAATTTCTATTATGTTTATCAAGGTCATTCAGTGACAGAATGCAAAATCTTTTATTTTGTACATTCAGATCCTGTCAGGTATGTAAATTCTATAGCTAGTGTAGAAAGGCAATTAAAAATTGGAAATCATTAATGAAGAAATTCTGTCTTTGCCCAATATCACACACTAATTTTTCTCTTATGACCAGACTTTAAGAATATGCAGGCTGAGGCTGGCTTTATTCCATTAATACATTCTATTTCCAAAAGTGTGTTGCCTATATATTAAACACAGTGCACACACAAGCACCCTAGCATTCCTTGAAAATGAATTTCAAATCCACATTTATTCCAAGTGCTCTGGGGCAAGAACCATCTTTTGTTATCAAACAATGCAAATGGGATCTTGGCCCATAATTGGGGCTCCTAAGCACTGTGAATTCTTTCACCAATGTCTCACATTCTCTTTCTCCTTCTCTTTGTCCCTCTGCAGATTATGCCAGTGTTTACAAAGGTTGGGATCCCTTGCATCCTCATCAGTTTTTACATTTGCCCAAGAATCAGATTCAGTTTAGCCTAGCATTCTTCACAAAGATAAAAGGGTGACAGATCCTGACACGTTTGTGCTTTTGAAAAGTAGCAAAGCTGATTTCATGCATAAACCTTATCCTATAGACATCTCCAAGGAGAAATTGTACCAGGCTTGGTATAAAAAGTGGAAGGAGGCAGATATTTAAACTACATACAGTGATGTACTTGAGCATTCCTTCTTACACTATAACCAGAAAATGCTCTAATAGACTTATTTTCCAGCTTTTCCCTACAGAAACTTTGCTTTAAATCTGATTTCTTTGTGATCAAAGCACACCTAAGGCATCTCATCTGTGTCTTAGGTGATAACCAATCTTCTTCACTTTTATGGGCTTCTATCAGTATTATTTAAAACTTCAATACTGGGCAAAAAGTTTTATTGTTGAATGCTTATTTTACAGTTGCATTATCTGGACAAACATATACCTGTGAGTCATGCATTAATCACTGAATTACTAGACTTTAGTGGTCGATTTATACATGACAGATCAGTATGTTCTATCAGAAATAAATGAGTGAATTTACTAAAGTATTGATAATTTCTGGTGCTTCTATTCAGCAACAGTAATTCAGTAAAACTAGAAAGAAATGTGAAATTATTGAAGGCGTGCAAAGAGCCAGAGTGGGTGATGCTGCCAAATTAGAAGTCTCTTTTTAAGGTCTGATACTTTAGCCTGTAGTTAAAATGAGCTTTGCCACTGAAAGAGCATTGTGCCCATAATGCTTGCTCCCCAAACAGGAGTGGTGTGGCAACAACTATTCAGTCCCAGGTTCTTAGGTTGTTTGTATAGTATAAAGCCAGGCAAAACCATTCCAATTCTCTTGCTGGACCTCCCACGTAACATAGCTCTAAGAGTTTCCTGGAAGTAATTCCTTCTGGCATTACAGTATAGAATTGACAAAACATGTTATTTCCAGTGATTAAAAAAAAGTCTACCAAAACTCTGTGATGTTTCAGTGATTATCATAATAATGAAAAAAAATGGAGCCTTTAGTCTAAATTTACCTAGCCTTATTTTCAGACCCCTTGTCTTGTTACACATTGATTTCCCCAAACTGAAGACATTAACCAAACTTCATTTTAGTTTAATTTAAAACCCTTTACTTCAGTAAAACCCTTACAGAACTTGGACAAATCACTCTTTTATCTCTCTTTCTGGGCTCTTCTACACACAAAACTTGATGTGCAGAAAGCATATGAATTGACAGTGCTTGAGCTAGTTAGCTGAAGTCTGCCAGGCACAGCCATCTGATGAATGCTAAATAGGTAAGATACAAACTACTTTACCTTAAAGACAATTTTAATGTAATAGAAGAGACAATTTTATTTTAATTTCACTTCGAAATTGAACAAACTGCCTCTAAAAAAGGTTGAACCAACACCAAGAAAAAGAAGTGATGTATGCCCTCTCCCTTTACTCAGTACTCTTGTACTTGTGTGCTGATCATGAGGCCTCAGTTATCACTTCCATAGATGGATCAGGACAAGCTAATCCTTATATTCCCAGAAATACTAAGTATGTTTATACTTCCATCTGGTCTACAGCAGAACTGTATCTTTCAGTCATAGTCTGGCTTGCACATAGGCTATAGCTGTAGTTAGGACTGTTCCCAAAGCTCATGTATGGGCTTTAAATGAATTAGGGGGGATAAAAAAAGAGTTGATATCAAAATCTTTTACAAAACAAAGTTCATTATCAATAGCAAGATGTCAGTGAAAGCTTCACCAGTGAGGAAATCATGATTAGAGGCTGGAAAAGAGTTCTAGAGATATAGATGCAGCAGAGTGTCAAGGGAATCTCTTGACTGAAGGAAGAAATGGCAGAGAATTTTTAAGCTAAACCTGTTTTGGTTTATGTTATGTGATATGTAGTTCTGTACCTGAGTCTCATGGTAGTGATAAGTTCAGTGGGATAGTGCAGGAATGAACTTGACTGAACACATTTTATAGCATGCTGAAAATCTATCTAAATCTGATGATTCCACATCATGAAAAGATATTTCTATTGAGTGTGCTGCACAATTAATTTCAGATACTTTAATTACAGTTTATCTTAGCTAAGAATTTCAAGAAGAGTTACCTCTTGCAGTCTTGAGTGTGTCCATTTTTCCTGCTAAATTCAGTACTGATTCTAAATGGGACTGATTTTCAGAGGTGGAGGTACTTGTTTTCTGTGTCAAAGGCTTCTTGCTCCAGGGGCCAAATACAGAAGACATTCTGAATTTTCCACTCTTTTTGAAAAATCTTTCTGATACCACATTTTATTCTAAAGCACACAAAATTTTCTGAGCTGAGACACAACAAATTGTACAGAGTGGGATTGGGAAGTCAGATGGATCAGAAACTCATAAGTGAAATCTCAGCAATTTGGAAAAGTTGAGAGGGGAGAGGTTAAAAAACTGTCCCCTATAATGACCAACTTAGCTTCCTGGTAACCATGTTGCAGAAATTGCTTCTACTTTTTTTTTGCTTCTTCTTTTTACTCTAGATTCAGTTAACTTATATTAAAAGGGACTGAACATGTCATCCTCTGAAAGTCATTGAAGTACCTGAGTAATTCCACTTACATTAACAATACTGTTTCAGCATCTGCTTAGAGTTACACCCATGCTTAAGTATTCTGCTGGGACTTAGGTGAATTTGGATAGCCTGATCTTGTTATTATTGTCACTAAATATATATAAAAAGAAAGTACAGAGTCCTATCATTAATACCCACGTCGTTCTACTCCTATTTGTTTCAGAATAATAAAGTTTTCCTCTTAGAGAAATCACTTACTTTATTCCCTTACCAACACCATAATAGACTAAATTAAGTCCTTGATTTAAAATTTTCCTGAATACTGTCTGAAAATGAAACCAAAAGCATGCTACCTGCTCCCCTGGTTTTGTATAACCTGAAAGAAAACCAGAAGGGGAAGCATGACCTTTCATTCCTGAGGCAGTATTTGCTCTCCTTCATCAACCTGTGTTTTACTAAATGGTACCCATTTAATGTTCAAAAATGCTTTTTAAGATTCCTTCCTCCCAAAAGGCATCCAAACTAAATGGTCTGTAATTTCCTGAAGTGTTCCCAGAGTCCATCTTCAATAATGACCTTGCATTGGCCATTTTCCAGCCACCATTTCTGAATGGAATGACTTTGTAAAATATCTGAAAACCTTGCAGTAATAACACCCCTACTTTTTTTAGAAGTATTGAAAATTGGCAACTATTTATTAGTGGAGTGCTGTTATTAAATGTCCTTATGTTATTATACCATATTATAGATGAATTGATACTTTTCTATTCCCAAAACCAAATCCACCATCTATGTTTCATCTAGAAAACACTCACTTGAGGTATTTAATGTAAATTGTATTTGCATTTTGTACCTTTTTGCATATAGTTATGTGAGGTGTTGTTTGACAAACAGAAAAAGAGCTAAATCACTTTGTTTAATGTCTCAGCCTTTAAACTGAAAGACAGTGTTTGCAGAAAAGAACACTAACAGAAGTCTAGAGATGTAATAGATAATTAATAGATAATTAATTTTAAGTGCTTCAAGACAAAGATACAAAATAACCAGAAAAAAAAAACCATCTAGATGTAGGACACATACAATGATTCTGCATCAAAAGATGGGTATTAAAAATGCTTCTAGTACATTGCAGGTGTCACAGCCTCTATGCTCTAGCTACTTATGGCAAAAGCCAGTATCTTGCTAACACAGAGCCTGAAGTGTCATAATCCTTTCTAAGTTTAATAGTAATGCACTACTTTGTATTGGATCATGTGGCTCTAGAGGATTTAAAGCCTCACTGCTCCATGCCCATATAATAAAGCAGTGCTTACTGCTCCACAGAACCTACATCTGAAACAAGTGGAAGAGAAAAAAACATCTGGATACTGCAGAAAGAGCAGTTAGATGTCAGTTGCCAGCAATCACCATGAAGCTACTGATCAGAGCTCCTCATTAAGTCAGTATTATCTGACTGACCATATGCATGCTCCTGCCTGCACCAAATGCAAGGCAAAACATGGTCTGTGAAGCTGCTTCCCATGCAAAGCAGGCTCACGGTCAATTAGTACAGCTCAGTTGATGCTCAGTACTTTGCTAAGAGGTGTCTTTTGCAAGATGTCTAAGCCTTGTATTTTGGTTAGTAATTTTTGTGAGGTTTTTGGGTGGTTTGTTCAATGTATTGCTCTAGCACTTCATTTGCAATACAAATTTTTCATTTTAAATAATTCATCCTTAATTACAGTAGTTGTCAGTTTGTGTGGTCCTTTTCATTCTTGAAATGCTTTAGAAGCATTCATTCCCCCAAAGTTTTGAGAAGCAATTAAGTATTAATGTTCCATTTTTACAAACAAAGACCAGAAAATACAGAGGTTGGGCAAACATTTCTGAACATCAACTGTAAAATTAGGCACTGCCTAGATAGAGCCATGATCTAGTTTTCAGAGGCACTGAAGGCATTTGCATATTCAGAATGGAAACTTTTGTCCTAGTAGTTAAATTCATTAAGAATCTTGGATACTGTAACAAGTTTTTAACTACCCAGGATCAAGGCATGGGAGGAGTTCATTAACTCAAAGTGGTGTTTACTGCAGGTGAGCATGAAGCTGCCTAAGCTAACACAAAGGAAAGGCTGATTTCCATATTTTCACAGTTCTAGCTGGATAAGTAACCCTTTCCAAACGTGGGCTGAAGAATTCTGTGTGCTTTCCAGGCAGGAACTGCTTAAGGCATTTTCAGAGGAAAAGGAGATGGAGAGAACTGGGGACTGTGAGTATGATCATAAAATCCCTTCACTCGAGCACTCACAAGACTAGGCAAATTTTAGGACTGCTTCTTGTGTGTAACTATAAACTGTCCATCTGAAGTGTTGCTTGAAGCATGTCTCAGCATTTTCTCTGGCTCACCAGCACACTAGCTTGCCAGGACAGCCATGATCTCTACATATGCCTAGCTGTTTTCAAATGTGTAGTCTTTTCCATCCAATTTCCACTTGGAAAGAAGCATATGATCCTCCTACTGGGATAAAAAGTTGTGCTGGCCCTACCTCTGCCATCTGCCACCATTAACATTAATGATTTCTGCTGCATTGTTCTGTACAGGGCACCTAAGGTAGAGTGTGAAGTGAAGTTTGGGCCAGGCTTGTGGTTTTGTAGGTGAACTTGGGCTTCTGTAGACCACCCAGATATCCATAGAACTGTGCAGGTTTGGGTGCTGTGAGGTTCCCATCAGTTGAAGAGGTGAAAGTACACCCTGAGGACTGGTTAGTGAGTAGGCAGTGCAGACAGTGAGTGAGGACACTCCTTGGGATGCTGATGCAGGATAACATTGATGTGCTTGATTCTGAATCTGAGTCAGTGGTCATTAAGTTGCATTCCTTGACTGCTTGTTACTGTCAAAGGTCTACAACATAACAATCTCAATAAGGTAAGAACAGCAGCCAGTCCCATTTCAAAGAACTAATTGGATGACTCATCCTAAACATCATTTAGCATGATCAGGTCCCTTAGTGATGATTTTTGAAGCATTATTTTTCATTTTCTTGTTGAATTTGTGATAGCTGTCATCTGTTGCTGTCAGTAGCAATGCAATACACAGTGTGCTGTCTTTGTAGGAGCCAAAAGAGAAAAAGCATTTCCTTACTGCACACTGATAGCTACTAATTACTTTTGCTGGGAAGAACTCCATTCTGTCTTGAAGAAGTATTTAAATACAGAAAGTGGCAGAAAATCTTGTTAGGCAAAGATAAACTCCACAATTTCCAATAAAAGACCTGGCTTTTGCTGGAGCTGTACAGGTTCATGGACTGTAGTAACTTGCCACAGTACATCCTTGTACAGCAGTCATCCAGATGAGGAACCACAGCCCAACTCCCTCTGACATTGGAGGTCCAACAGGAATGGGGTGCATGCTGATTCCCACTTCAGGAGCACTCTTTCCTTGTTTGCTGAAGAATATAAATAGGCTAGATCCCTGCAGCAACTGTAGTGGGGGATCAAGATAGCTCAGCCACAAAGCATTCCTCCTGATGGCAGCATTTTTTGGAAGGGAAAATTGATCCAAGCTGACAGCTGTGCTGGAATGGCTAGACTGCATCTGAGTCATTTAAGGCCAGTTTGGATATCTCACCCTGCACTGCAGCCCAGACATGGCAAAAAGCATTCCTTGTGCAAAGAAGGAATTAAGAACTGTTTAATTAAACAGTTACTGGAGGATTTTGTTATTGCAAAAGGATGTTAAGATGGTTTGGCTTAGAAGGTAGAAAAAATAAGGGCAAGAATAAATAAAGGAATACACTCTGAACATGTACAGGGTCTTTTTGCACTTGCAGTCTAACAGGGCTGTAAAACAACCCTGAAAACAACAGCTGAAATCACTCTGGATACCCCAAAACTTCTACACAAGCCACTTTAAGTCAAGAGAAGCTGCAGATCTTGCTGGCTCACGCTGAGAGAACAGTGGGACTGTGACCTGCACAGCAGCAGCCCCTAAGGAGTTGCTCAGCCAGCTCTTTTTATGGCCAGCTCATCAGGTAGTTGCAACCTGGAATACAGGTCCTGAGCATCTACAGATATTCAAATCGAGCCATCAGTGCCCAGAAGTGGCAGCATCTGAATGCTCACAGGTACTCAACATTAAGTGAATTGGTAGTTTCGTTTTACTTTTTGCTGGTAATGGTCTACTTTATAGAAAATACACCTGCATGTGGCACTCTTGTTAGTACTTCCAGCAGGGAGACAAAGAAAGGAGTACATCTGGAGAGTGAGCTGCCCAGGGTCACTACAATAAACCTGTGGTTCAAGAAGGTCTGCACAGCCTCTGTCCTGGAGTGGTTGGTATTCTTTTGTACTATCACCACCTTAATTACCAGAATTAGTAAAAATCCTTTAGGGATTTTCTTTTTACTTTCTTCCTCTGATGCATTTGCTGTCTGGAGCAGTGACTGTGCCAGGCCCTTGCTTTACTCCTAGACCTAGAGGAAGTTTTATGAAGAGAGAGAGAAAAGTCTGGGATTCATTATCTGAGAGAGGAAATTGATAACAGATTGGAAGATATAAAATAGTGAGAGGCAGAGAAGACTGAAGAGGAACTTCTGTTCTCTGAGGCTATGTTTAAGCTGCAAGATCTGGGAATATTTCCCTATCCTCTGATCCAAGTATGGGATGTAAGTCAAAGCATACCTGTTATGTGTAGACAGGCATGCTGGCTCTGTCTGTCCTCTCTGCTCAACATTGGTTTACATGGAAAATGAAATTTAATGTGAAAAGCAACAGTGCTGGTACCACACTCTGGTCAGGTTCCTACATAGACCACAAAGGAGCAAGATCCTGATGCTTTGGGGTTTTTTATATCTATATACATGCAAAGAAAGAGAGAACCTGACAGCATCTGCTTATCGACTCCCATTTTTCCTCCTGCACCAGATTTTATCTCAAAAAAAAAGAAGTGGGATGGCATGGAACAATTTTAAGACTGTTGCCATCTGTTTCTCACCATTATGTGCAACAGGCAGAACAGGCAGTAGCTCTTACATTATCTAATGCTTGTCTGAGGATATTGTCTGTGGTGTTTTTCTAATACTTTTTTACAGTGCCCCACCTTAAACAGGAGGGCTGGAAAGTGCCTCCATTCAAATTAATTTGCAGGCAAAGATACCTTCCTAGAACATGAGACATGGACCTGAAAACTTCCTCAGACCAAAGGGAGACGTTCAGCCCTGGTAATGCACATGGCCCAGTGAGCACTCTCACTGCTAGACAGCTTGGCTATATGGAATAGTCATTAAGTGCTTCATTCAGTATGAGGGTTTGGAGCTGCAGCAGTTTCCTTCTGATTTGGCAGATCAAATATAGGTGCATCAGCACTGAAGAACAGGGTCATTTGGTACTGGCTAGTTTGCCATTTCTCTCTTACCATCTGTTACAAAGCCCATTTTGAGATGAGATTAGCCCAAAGGTGCTTAAAAGCTTGGCACTGCAATAGCTACATATCTGTGGTTTTAGCTTCTAAGCCAAAATCTTGCTTTTTCATTGCCTAAATATGCTTAGTGCCTCTAAAAATCAGGTCACGTACCAACTTCTTATATATGAATATGGCATCTGCAGCCTTTACCAACAACAACAAGTTTCTATTTTCTTCCATCTCATTGATAAAGATATTGAATAGCACTGAGCTAAGAATAGATCTATGTGGAACCCCATTATATAATGATGCCCTCTGTGCAATTACTTTTTAGCTGTATCAGCCTTTTCATGCCACTTAAAATAGGCTACACGGATTTGACATTGTGTCACTTTTAACCAGAAGGTCAGAGGACAAGGTAAAATAGCTCAGCTCAGTTATATTAAGCAACTTCCTTTAGCAACAGAACCTTTTCATTTCATCAAAAGATGTAATCAGTTCTATCACTAATTTTCCACGGAAAGTCATTGACTGAAATGGATTATGCTACTGTCTTTATAAACTTACTGATTAGAACCCATTCTGTTCTGCACCCCAGTGTATTGTCTGGAAAGAATAGATGACTAGATTTTTACTTACTTTGGTAATGTTGTTTTGGCCTTTAAAAAAAGGCAGCAATGTGTGTTTACTAGATCACTGAAACTTTGACAGCTTTGCAGTATATTGAAAAGATTGTTCCATGAGCAGTAGAAATAATTAAACCTTCTTTGCTTTGAAGTTGTATCTCCCACCCATTCACTGCTGTCATCCTAGCACTCTGCACATCCTCTAAACCTTTCTCAGCAGAGTTCTGCCATGGCACCTCCTCCGTGTCTCTAGCTTTCCTCTATCACATCACCACATCACTGCTGTGCACTCCTTGCAGCGTCTTTGATCCCTGATACCGAATTCCCTGTCCCCAGCTCCCTTCCATCTCCTGAATGTCCAGTACAACAAAGGCTCCATGTTCTCCATCCTCTATATTCTTCTTTCCATATTCTCTATCCCTGTATTTCACCCTGCCAGCTGGGGAAGAGCCAGTACATCTGGCACAGCCATGCTGGCTAGCTGGCTAGTTTGTGTGATCACTGAATAAGCTGGCTCCTGCTAAGTGTAATGGACAATGAATTCTCCTCTGTGGCATGAATAGTCTTTCTTTGCTACCCAGAAAGTATTTTTTTTCCAATTAAATGTGAAGGAAATTAATTCTCTTTGCTACCTCTACGCCTCTGCTAAATGCGACTGCAATTAACCCGAAGGGTGACAATTATTTGAGGGTAGGGAAGGAAAGGAGACCTAATGGCCAGCTGAAGGGGCAGCCACCCAAACTGCATTATTTGTTAAGCCACACAAATAAATCAACTTTAGAATGATTCTTTGGCCAGTTGCTTTAAAACTCTAGGCTGTATATTATGCCATCCTTCAGATCTGAAAATTATTTAGTGGCAGTGCTTACCTAAACATTCCCTAGCACTGGGAAAACAGGGAATACTTTTCTATGACTGAGGTATCACCCAGTTTCTTCCCAGTCTCTTGAAGAATTGTATCATGCACTGATGTGAATTAATAATGTATTTTTACAATACAGTGTCTAGTATAAACTTCAAATACAAAAGAGAAGACTGTAGCACACATAAGACAAGCATGAGCCTAAGAGGGTCAGTATTAGTTTAGAGGCTTCTGCTGCAGACCTGTAAAAAGCACAAGCTGGAACTTGTGCTGCCGAAGAACGCTCTTGTAAACTTGACTCGTGTGAAACCCCTTCAGTTTGCCAGCATTGTGCCCTGTACTGCCCCAGACTTGGGAAGTGCACTTCACTTAATATACATATAAAAATACTAAACAACATAAATTCTTCAGCAAGAGCTGGAAGCGCTATCGGTGCCACAATCACTATCACATTAACATTTGATGTCATTACTGCTTTGCAGGTGCAACAATACTTGGTCCTTGCCCCTGTGGGAGAGCAGTGGTTGACTTCTATTTCTTTTTTTTTAACTGTTTACATTTTTACTTCAATCATAGTTTGTCTTATCTCTCCCTCTGCAGGAGGGCAATCATCAGTGAGCTTTGCAGCGAATACATTGTGGCTGATGGATCTAATGGAACCTGCACTTATAGCCAGACCTGTCAATAACCCGAGCACCATTACAGTAGATAGCTTTTCACAAGATTGGCTGCTTCTTGCAAAGATTATTCAGTCCCATATGCGCAAACAACAGCAGCCATTATTGCCCTTTATTTCCCACCTCTTCTTTCCTTAGACTAGCACATCTCTTTATTATTATGTGACAGCAATGAAAAATAGCCCAATCTTTGGTGACAACAATTCTTGGCACTTTTCGTGTTCAAAGGGCTTTGCAGTCATTATCTAATTAATCTTCACAACGGCTCTATGAGTCTGATCAGGAAGGTTTAGCTGCATTTTAGAGATGAGAAAACTGAAGCTGGGAGTTTAGCCGCTTGATTTTTCAAAGGTGCTCGGCTCCTGCTGAAGTTAACGAGAGGAAATAAATAAAAAAGCTTGTGCAAGCTTGCAGGGGAGGTTACTAGCAGCATGTGATGGGCATTCCTTGGTCCTGGACCTGTGCTCAGGCCATCTGGCCAGGCCTCCGTGTTGTCAGTGGCAAGGTGGTCATTACCCAGTGGATATTCCCAGTTCAATATTTCAGCATCCCAGGGGAATATTTCAGAAGCTGCACTTGAAGTTTCACCCCAGAGGGATTTTATCTGATCTGTCCTCGCCCTAGAAAACTGCCTTTGACCTGTGGAAAGATGTCACTGTGCCATGCAAGCACAAGGTTTCCCATGACCTGTGGAAAGATGTCACTGTGCCATGCGAGCACAAGGTTTCCCATCCATTGAAATACGTGCAGTTTTCTGGCTACATTTTACAGAAATCCCACTTATTTTGAAATACTCCCTAAGCACTGAGCACCACAGACAGAATGCATTCAATAATGCTTCCCTAATTCACGGAGGTGGCAGCTTTACCAGGCACTATCAGATCCTTAATCAGCAGAGTTGTAAAGCTTGTAGATATTCAGTAAAAGTGCTTAATAAAAATCATTTAATTCTAAATTACAAGAGTGCACTTAACCCTAAAGATATTAAAACTGATTGTTTGACACACTGCACTGAGTGGTAGAAATTTAAAAATAAAAGCTTTCCTTACTTGCATCAAAGCAAAAAAAAAAATCTTCTAGCCTTCTTATAACTAATACCATGATATTATGCTGTGCTAAAATAATCCATTTTTGAGTTTGAAGCTGTAAATACAAAGTACTTCAACCTTTCTGCTGACAATGGGAGGAACCAAGTTTGGAAGAGAAGAGACAACTTTCCTATTATATGGTTCTTGAAGGCCATCTAGCTCTGGGTACATTTCTGCAATGGATTCATAAACCCATGCTGCAGCCTGGCTGGTGATGCAACACAGTGGAGCATTGTAGAAGCTGTTAGATATTTTGGGTGATGAATTATAAAGCATCTGTGTGTCCCCTTTGTAAAGTAGCTCATAAAATAGTTATATTCACCCCTACCTGCATGTCCCTCCCAGACACGTGTGCATGCACCTGCAGCCCCCACTACTGAGCCAGTTGAGTTATTTTCACAACCCCTCCACCAGTAAACATTGAGAAACTGGGCCAGCAAAGTCCAGACTTTGGGTGGATGGAGATGTTGGTGTTTTTTATATCATATGAAAAGTATCAATAAGCATATTGAGACCTCATATCAACTTTTTTTTCTTTCACTTGAAATGATTTTGCAGTTTGTTGTCAAAATGGGAAAACTTCAGTAGCAAGGATTCTCTTAAAGAAATATAAAAACTTCATATTTTTTTAGTTAGTAACAGAATGGTGCTTTTTATCCAAACTCAACAAATCTTAGCATTTTATTGTCCAAAAAAAAATGAAGAAAGGTTGTGAATGTGTCTGGATTTTGATAAAATGCAACAACTTCTGAACACGTATTCATTTCTAGAGCAACAAATACATTTTCAGTTCCATCACTTTTCCCATCTTCCCTCCACATATATTGTGCAAATGACCATCAAAGAAATATTCTGGAATATTCTTTCCTTAGCTCTTTACAGATAGCCTGTCTTCCAGAACTTAGGATAAGTATCAGTGTCTCCAGCAGAACTGATCTGAGTGTCACAGTTCTGTATTCCTCTCACTGCTGATTCTGTTTGTGTTCAACTTCCTTAATTTTCCAGCTGTATAGACAGATGTTTCCAGCTCTATTTTCTGAGAGCTTTAACAGAGCATTCATGGATTGCAAAGGTTTATATTTGCCTGACTTGGAAAGTGCAGATTTTATTTCCTCACAAGTCTTCCAGAATTGTGATATGAAATCTATCAGGTCACTGTGCTGAGAACTACTTGTAATAAAAAAGATTTAATTCCATCTTATGATGTTAAAAATTCCCCCAAAATATACAAATATTTCTCTAAAAACTTTTATGTGTTTGGATTGTTTGGATTTCTCTTATTTCAAAATAGAATTTAAAATCTTGGCTGCAAAGTCAAGGAATGAGATGACTTTTGATTAATTTTTTTTTTCTTGCAAAGTTTTATGATGAATTTGCACAGTATGGTTGATTGCTTAATTGTTTAATTTTGCCTTCCATAAACAAGATTAATTACAACTCACTAGCCTGAATAAATATATACCCATCATAGTAAATAAACAAGTACTGACATTCTGCTCCTGAGCTGTAGGGAGAACTTAAACCCGATAGAAATGGGTGCACTGCAATCCTCAGACTGTTCCTGACACCTAACTACACAGCCTCAGAATAAAAATGGAAGATTTTGAAAAGATTATTGCAGAGTCTTTCAGCCTTGAAAGGGAAGAAAAGGACGACAGGCAGGCACTCATTTAGAAGCATGCATCACTTCTCACATCACTCCTGGTCCACCAGGCATCATCCTGGTTCTTGCTGGTTTGAGTGAGAGGCATAGGCTCTCACCACCCTTTAAAGTACTCTAGAAGAGAATTCCTACCACATTTAGAGGTCATTGAGCTTCAAAGAGGCCACAGCCAGGGTTCAGGAAGGCTGCCTGGTTTTGTGGATCTCCCATCATACACTTCAAGGCTCATTCTCATCCCATCATGCTGATACACTTCATGTAACGGAATTCACTCGGTCCACACAGTGCCCAGCTTGACAGAGAAGACCTTAAATATTATATACCATGAGGGATGGTGCAAAGAGAAATTACTAAGACCTCTCTTAAGATGCATACTAATAAAAACTGACATAGTAATCACCTAATTCAAAATGATGTTCATTTAACTGAGTTTAACCACTCGTGTGCATGCAAAAAATATTTCAATCCCCACGACTCCCAAGCAAGACACTGAATTAGTCAAACTTTGACCACAGCCAGCTGATTCTGAACTCAGCTTTTACCCATTTCCCACAAAACATTTTAACTGAATTTGATTGCTCTGTGTCTGCTGCTCCTTTTTCTTCTTGGCAAAAACCCAGGCACAGTGCACATAAGCAGAGTTTACACCAGATGTTTACAGGGGGAGCTTAAGATGTTACAACTGCTTTTATATTGATAATATTAAAAGATTAACATTTCTGCATTTACTTGACAGAAGAACTATAATAAATTAATTAAATAGGTATGTAAATGGTTTAGAGAATTGTTGTTAACTTAAAAACCACAATCTTCTTCTGTGTTGTGCATAATTTTCCACATATATGCAAAGAATTTGCTACATTCACCTAATAATTTTGCAAAAACTTCTGTGGCCATCTAAAAGAGAAGTGGCTATATAAAGGACAGAACAGCAGCAGGAAAATAGTTCATTTCTTTATTTATATAACTAAATATTTTAGATTATTGGAAAGGGGAAAAAAATCTGAAATTCAATGTAATCGTGATTTTTTTCTGATTGCTTACTGCATTTTTCTTAGCTTAGATGTTTGAAAATGGTGGAATGACTTCACTGTATCTTATGATGAGCTTCTCTATTTACTTCTGAGATTGCAACGAATCCCTTTGCTATATTAAATATTTCTACTGATTCTTTTGTTTGGAAAAAAAATACTGTTACATTTGGATTACATTTCAGAATTTAACCTCTAGCAAACAATCCAATGAGTTGAAACAAAATGATTTATTAGGGAATGCCATCGGTGTCCTTTTGCAACCAACACAGATATCCTTGAGATTTGAGAGGAATGCTGTGTAACACTAATTGTGGGCCACAGAAACTCATCTCTAGCTGCCTGAAGGTAAAAATAATTTCTTAATACTGTTCTAAAAAGAAAAGAAAATGTTCCTAGTGGCCTAGTGGCCAGATTCTCAGCTCAAGTACATGAGTATTATAATCACTGATCCAGAATAGTTCCTGTTTCTATGGCATGGGAGATAATGTATTGAGTTTTCATTTCCAGGAGTTTTTCTTTATTTAGCTCAGCCAGATGTATAATGCTAAAGTCTTGAATAATTCCTTTTTAAATTAAACAGTGGGTTTATATCCTACCAGATTTATGAGTCATTTATATTCCACTAGGCCACGCTACCCAAATGGTTATGTATACAATTTTGATGAGCTGGTAGTTTAAGGACAGAGATAATGCAGAGAGCTTTTGCTGAAGTGGGTATGGGGATATTAGTATAGTTGCTGTTTAAATAGGTTTTCAATGTGAAATAGAAACGCTGGAATAAAATCAGTTTGCCATTAGAAATGGGAAGAAGTTTGAGTCTCAAGTTTTTCAGAATTATGTTGATGTTATGATCAACCCATACTACATACTAAGTAGGATGGATGTGTAGACAGTGCATTTGAGTTGACTGCAAACTCAGTACAGGCTGTGGTGGTAGGATTATGCTCAAATTATAGAAAAATAGAAATCTGAGCTTCACAAGAAATTCACAATATGGCAGTTTTCTGGAAAGCCACTAGGTGGGAGTTATTTTCCTACTGAGCAACTTTATTCTGCTCACAGAGGCCATTGCTTTCTAATATGAGGCTGTCAAGGAGTCATTTTCCTTCAATATAATCCATGCTAGAGTTCCAAGCAAACGACTTGGCGCACAAAGTTGTCATTTAGAAAAGTCCTGGACTATAAAGCCAGAACCTGGTTTTCCTGGGACAAGCACTAGGCCAGAGTTTTTCTACTAATATTAGTGCAATTAAATTGATTTCAAAATTGCCATGGTAGAAACAATCAAGCCAAACACTGCTGAAAAATGGCTGTAAAACTAATGATGGAGAGAGAAATTAAGTACAATATCATATTACATCAGAGCAGAAGTGAAAAAAAAATAAATCTCTGGTTAAAACTGCAGAAGGAAAAAGCTTTTTCATCAAAAATGCTTCCAGCTTTTTGAGATCACTATTTTTATTTTATAAAATTAATCTTAAAATACTGGCTTTTGGATAAATTATTCTATGTTTGACTTTCCGGTCTTTTCTAAACTCATCAGTACAAAACCCAAATAGCAGGGAAATTTGCAATTCATCTTGAACTCTTCAACTGTATTTGCAGAAAAGTTGAAAGGATCGTGACTTTGAATGGGTAACTGAACCTCTGCTGAGGAACAGAGGCTTCCTGACCACGCAGAAGATGGGGTCTGGTCTTTTCTGAGTTCACCCTTTGCTTTCTACTAGTTAGGATTTCATTAGTGCTAAAGGATCATGATTTGGTCCTGCACCAAAGAGGACATGAAGAGCAGGTGGCCAGAGCAGATCACCTCACCCTCTTTTTGTGGTCTCCAGAAGAGAAGGAAAAGGGCTGATTGTTAAGTGTGTAAATACAGAAATTATATCTTGAGCATAATGTGCCCTGCTGGGAATACCAGGTGATTAGTGCTGATCTATCTGAAATATTAGTGCCTATAATATCTGAAAAACAGAATTTTTCATGGCAAAGTTTTGTCTTTGTTGGTGCTGTTGTTGTTTTGTTTGGGGTTTGGGGTTTTGGGTTTTTTTTTCATATTAAGTAATCTCACAGCAAAGCATTAATTATTAGGAACTCAGCATTTGAGATAAAAGCAAATTTGCCTTTTTAACTCTTATTTATATGGAAAAGAAAAAGATCACTATGTTTCTTCACGTAATACTCGAGCATTAGGTACAAAAATAAGGAAACTGGTAAAAGTAGATAGTATAAATAAAAAAAAAACAAATACCAAGGACATTCTTATGATCTTATAATGATTTTTAGCAGGATGAAAAATTAATTTTCAGCAAATCACACTCAGGTCAACCACCATTTTCTCATATAAGGATTTATCCTGTGTGAACCATAGTGGTAAAAAGAAAATGAAAAGAAAAAAAAAGTAGCAGCAATATGTCTAGCTAAGGTAATTGTAGCAGTCCTTTCAAAGAATGCTAGCAGTAGTTAAATATATGCTGATAATCAATACAAATACAGCTCCTCTTCCTCTACTATTTCATAGAGCAGAAGAGAGAAAAATCTATTGAAAAAGCCAAGAAGGGGGCAAGCAGTTTAGAAAGTGAATTTTGAAGGGTTTTTCCCCTTCCTACCTGAACCTCTTCTCTCCAAATAGATTCTTCCATGACTCATTTGGAATAAGAAGAGAAACAGATATGGGGAGACAAAAGTCAGAGACAAGTTAAATGGATCCTCACTCCAGACTACAATCAGTCCTCAAGAAAAGCCAGTTAATGATACTCGAGACAATGGGCCTGATCTCCTGCTCTCCCATAGCCACACTGAGATGCTCCCACTGGAACAATTTCCCAGCAGCCTGGTTTCTGCCTCAGACCATCCTTCATCCTTTGTGAGTATGTAATCTCTGGGCCTCATCATGATGTTGTGACCAGGGGAGAGTAAATGGAAATTAAATAATTCAGAAGGTGAAGCTGAAGGCATTTTAGGCAATTATATTTGTTAAGATTTTTTTCTTTGCTGTAGTCACATAGCAATTTTGACAAACTGTGTCATTTTTACTGGCTCTCTGCTGGAGAAGGGACCCTTCTGCAGTGTTTTAACCAACAAAACAGGTCTTACCTGGTGAGGAGACCTGGGAGTCCCAGCTCTAGCAACAATTCCCACATCTAAGATACCAACTCTGACAATAATCCTCTATACTTTGAAACACTGAGATAAAAACAGGGCCTTCTGTACGCATGAGAAAGCACAAAAGTTACAGAAACTGTGTGCTGTGGAACTTCAGGGGATCAGAACTTCAGCTGACCCTCTCATCCACCTTTCAATCAGCTCCAAAAGGTTCCGTGGCCCTAAATATTTCAGTCCTAAAGAATCTATTCCCTGTGGGGTCATGCAATGACACAGAACAAAGAGTTTGTTTTTCTGAAGTCTAAGATTTTATAATCTGGGAAAATACAAAAGAAGCTAATTCCTTTTTTAAATTCACATATGAAGAGTTGTATAAAGGTCATACAGTCAAACATTCAAAATAAGAATTACCAGGGGAAGCTTGCATCCAGGGAGAAAGGAAATTGCAGGAAGGGATGCAGAGTGTCCTGATGTCTGAAGCAATTAAATGCTGTCCTAACAAACTGCTGCTTATCCAGATTTTCTGCCATGGAGTCCCTGGGTGATGCTGAGAAGTCACAAGCTGCTGTTTTCACAAAAGGCCATTTCTATTTTGTCACTTTTCAGATATCGTGTTTGTGCTTCACTGTTGTACCAAACTCTGGCATCTTAGAGCCCATCTTGGAAGCTCTACTGCAAAAATTAAATGCCTTGAGAAGTTAAGGTCCAACAAAATCAGGTCCTTGGTCCTTCAAACCAGCCACTTGCATTTACTTGTGACTTAGCTTGGGCTTTAATGTCAGTGCCTATGTCTGCATCAGGTAATTTCAAAGTGCTTTGATACTGGAGAATTCTTTGCAGAGGGGGGCTGAGGAAGTGGTGTGCAACATCCCTTTTCCTAGACTTGTATTTAAAATAAAGCCATAAATCTGATCCAAAAAAAGAGAAATTCAGTCAGCAGAATCATTGCCACATTCCTTCACCTGGACAATGAGGCTGTACCCATGGGATGCACTTTTCCTGCCTTTTGCTTGCCCATCTGGAACACAGAAAGGATAATGTCACCCCCAGGGAAGGAGCAGCACAAGTTCTGGTGTTTCTGAAGAACTCAGGTTTAAGAGGGATGTTAATTAGATGCTTCTCCCACTATCATTATGCAAAGACCTCTGTTCTTAGCTTGCAGATTTTGGTCTCTGGCTACATGAGTGTTAATTCACAGGCTCTGAGAGCTTTCTTTGTGACCAGAGGTATGGGATTGTGGTTGCAATGCTGATTTAAAGACAGAAATCTAAGGCAAGCTATGTGGTGGGAGAAGACAGCTAATCTCTTTAGAAATAACTGACTTGTCTTGGGTACACAGTCCCTTCTGTAGGCGTGAAACAGAAGCAGGACCTTCCAAAGCACCATCAGACCTCGTCTGATGAAGGCTGGCTTGTGATGCAGTCACAGAAGATACCGAATGAGGTTTGCATAGACAAGTGCAATGAGCTTTTCCTTAGCTTTCCTTACCTTTCAATGTAGCTTCATCACATAATATCGATAGGAAGACTATAGAATTCTTTGTTAATACCTGGAATAAAACACAGTACTTTGTCTCCTCACCAATGAAACCTCATGATGCTTTTTCTGCTTTACCCACATAGCAACCTTGCGAGCCTTTGAATTTGCATTCCACACCCCTAAAAGCACTACAGTCTCTGGACTCACTGCTGTTGATCCTCTTCACAGAAATAAATGTGACAGCTTCTGTGAAAGGGGAAGTATTGCAGCGAGCGACATATGAACATTGAGCAGAACAATGCAATGAGTAAGCAGCTGAACCTTGAAGGGAATCTCCATTGAAGTAAAACACAATAGGAGAGGCTAATTCAATTAGCAACTGATGCTTGTTGCTTGAACAAGCTTCACTGAATTGGGGGGGGGGGAAGCAGAAAATACACAGCCAATGAACACAGTGGCAAAAATAGACACATGGTAATATCTCAAGTATGTTCAGTTTGCCTTATATCTTAGTAGGCCTCCCACATTACTGGTGAGGTTTTTTTCCTGGTGCCCTGTCATCTTCTGTATTTTCTTCCACCTATGAAAATGATCTAACACAACTGAGGCTCTGAAAATATTTTCACACCATACTACTACCCTATGTATTTCGAGTACCCTCCTGTCCAAGATTTCCTCCAGAACTGCTGCCTTCAAAGCCTTGGGTTACGTGCAGACTTGCCCATGCTGTTTCATTCCTAGTGCTATTCCACTGCCTTCCAAAGAAAGATGCAAACATTCATTAAGCAGATGTGTGCCAGGCCACTGCCTGGAACATGCTATTAACCAGACTAGGGAAAAGCAGAACTTAAATGTCACACAAATGCATCTCGTTCTCCAAGTGTCCTCCTACCCAGACCAAAGCAGCCTGAACACTGACAAGCACTGATTTAAATGCATTATAAAAGCAAGTCCAGTTTTTTCCTGTCAAAATTTGATTATAAGGCGGTCAGTCAATCCTTATGGTCACTTTGGGTAGCAGTGAGAAGGAAATGAGTCAAACATCATGTAATCATCTTCACTAGTAGTATCAAAACCCTGTCAATGTCAGTTGGAATACTTTAAATCTAGTGAATGCAATTCGATCAGATTTCTGAGAAGATTATTAAGACAATAAACCAAGCCCAATTTATCCTTATCTCTATGGAAATACACGACTTCATCCTTTTAAGAAGATCCATTGCTGTAGCAAAAAAAAATCGTTTCCTGCAGCTTAGCAATAAAACCAATTTTACATAGCTCATGTCAAAGTTTATCGTGTGACTTTAAAGCATCTGTTAACTTTAACAGCATAAATGAAATCATCACTGAATATGGCCTCAGAAGGCTTTTTTTTTTTAATGTTTAAACCATTCTTGTCTATACCCCCTTGTCATTAACTGGTAAATCAGTAATTTATTTCCTATTAGAATTTATATAGTTTGCAGCAATTAAGAAGAAAAGCATAATTGCTGACAAACCCAGGGCACTATTTAAATCACTTCCTTGTTGACAACATATTTCTCCTTCCTAAAACTGAATGTCACTGAAATCTGATTTGTACAGAACCCTTGTGGACTCATCATTCAAATGTACTGCACCTGTCACCTGTGTGCTAGCATTCTGCTAAGGATCAATTTACATAACCTCATTTAATGGTTCATAAATCATACCCATTAAGCCCAGCTAACAGGAACCAAGGGTTCTAATTTATGCTGCCTTTCATAGCAGAAAATTGGGAGGCTGGAGCCTGTGGATAAAGAACCCAGGTCTTGCCTTTGATTGTTGATTGTGATGGTAAATGTATGGATGATGAGAACAGATTTTCACTTTATTGATTTCCTGCCAAAGCACAGCATGCTTTATTGTGAAAGGGGGCCTTTTGGCAGCAGTGCTAAAAGTGGCAGTTGTTTAGGAGCCCTTTGCCAAGATGACATCTAAGACAATACCGAGTGGTAAATACTAAAATAATATCAAGCTGAAATGTTAATTTTTAAAAAGAAACCTCCCCAAAGGTTCATAAAATCAATGATGGTTTCTACCCCAGAGTACCCCGCTAATAAACCTGAAGTCAGGTGATTACAGTGGGGTATTAATTTATTTTTTTTTTAACATCTATTTTTCTTAAATTCTTTATTCTATTATAAATTATTCATGGTATTTCAGTCAAAGTAATGCAGATGTTTGAAACCCGCTGTAGAGTGACAGTTCAGCCAGAGTTGTGTGCTGGGCCTGTCTTGAGCTTTGTACTCTGATTCTCCCTTTGATTAAATACCTGGAAATAGCTTTTTCTGTCATTTGCTTTTCCATTTTTACGTTCTGTTATTCAGTAGGTGGCTGCTTGCCTTAGTGAGGGAATTGCCAAATGGAATATGCATATGCATAGGCACACAGCAGTCTTCCCACATGGATTTAGGCAGGGTCTCAAAACACCAAAAATAGTCTTGGTGTTACTTCCTAGAATGAAACAAACTGTGTTGGTTTGTTCCTCTTGCCTCAATCAAAACTGCACCCCTTCTTTTCAGCTCACTCTATAATTTTTCTGCTTAGAAGTAAGAAATCCTGCTTGGTCTTATCTTCACTGGACAGGCTGATGCTCAGCAACTGGGATTTTAATCACTAATCCTGCAGATAGACAAATAACTTTGCAGGACTGATCTTACAGTTTGTGTATTCTTCCAGCCCTGATACTAATTTGATAAAAACCAAACAGTATGCTTGGGTTTTTCCTTCTTTTCTGGCTACACCTTAGAGCTTTCTCTTGGAAAATGCTGGCCATGCCCTGGGGAAATACTGGATTCACTGAGTAGAGTCAACAGAAGAGGTATTAAACCCCTACTACTCTCCTCCCTCCCCAATTCCCATCGCCCTGTTGACTGAGCTGAAGAATTGCATCCTGTCTCCTGTGCTGCTTTCATCTGGTGCCCATCCATCACAGCTTTGCAGGAGAGAGATCTCCCAGTCCAGAACAAGCTACAGTATTCTGGTACTTTGAGGTGGGAAAGAACATGAACAAAAATCTCTCATAGTCAATCAAATCCTCTACCTCTAGGTTATGGAAGGAGCAGTGTTCTTTCCTGCCCGTGTCTGTGCAGACATTGCTTAGCATGCTCTGTGAGATCTGTATGAACAAGGTCCAGGTGTGACAGAAGGGAACACTCCATAGATCCTGGTGAGTCTTAGCTGTAATGATTTAGTCTACCTCTGTCAAGATGCATATACTGGGCATCCCTGCACTATAACCCAGGAAAACTTGGTGGATTTTAAGCACCTTCGTGGACAAGCAAGGATTTTGAAGATTTTATGGTTCTCTCTTTGTAGAGTTAGTTCTTCAAGCTCTGACAGTAAGTTTTGGGGAATGCTTCTGGAGCAGTTTTACACATCACCACCATGAGTTCTCTGCCTCACCCCTCTCCTGCAGGTAACTAACCCTGGAGCAGAAATGGCACCAAAAAATGTGGTTGTCCCTCAGCCATTCTAGTTCACAGCTTTGGGCATTAACTTCAGGGCTGTTGCGTTTGCACTGAGAGGGGAATATCAGGTGCAGCAGCTGGGAGATGAGCACACATTTGGTGCAAACCTCTCTCCTCCTGCAGTGGTGGCAGCAACTTCAGGGAATGGGGAAGAGACAAGCAATGTCTTCAGCCACCATAGTTGCTTACTGTTGTGTACAGAAGTGGATCCCTCAGCCTCTGTCTCACTCTGCAAAACGGGGAGATGATGCTCTAAGAACTAGATACATTACAAACAATAGGAGCAATTAAGTGCACATTAATATCTCAGATTTATTCTCTTACTAGCAGCATATATTTAAATGTTTTGCAGTATTGAAGCCTGGATGTTAATTGTTTTGAGTCCTACATCGGCTTCTTTGTCTCATGAACTCTAATATCATTTTTTTAGAGATGGAAACTGTTGAGTATCCTCCAGTTATTCTAATGCACCTGAGTCCTGGGCTCAAACATCCCTACTGTTCAAGTCCTTGGCCTTTGCTTAAACGGAAACCAACAATCCTACTGAAGAGAGTGAAGGCTTTGTAATCTCAGCCTACATACTAGTAGGTTCATGTCACTGTACTCATTTTCATTTGTGACATAAATAATATTTCAGCTCAAGATTCCAGAGGTGAAGGGTTTTAAATTCGAGCTTAGCTTCTCCACTAAAAAAAAAATAAAAATAAATACTTGGCTGTTGGAATTCTGCTATTCAATTTCAAGGTCCTATTAATCAAAACAAAACAAGCACAAAACCTCGCTCGTAAAATATCACTCTTGTTGTTATTTAAATGAGCATTATTTATTTTTCAGACGCAGGAGTGAGCTGAATCTTAGTGAAGGAAGAATCTCTGCAGGTGCTGAAGGATGCCACAGGCAAATATTCCTGATCCATTCAAAGGTGTAACCACAGACAGATGTTCCTGTGCCTTTCTGACAAAGATTACTGCTGCTGTAATAATGAAGAAGAAAAGATCATGAGTCTACACCTTAAGTTCACTGTCCAAAATTCTACCTTTGTGCTCCTTTCCTGTAGAGGTGGTAAGCCCAAACAGAGAGCAACTGAGATGACACCTCAGGAGGTGAGATTGTCACAGACGTGGTGTTTGGAACCACAGGTACTGTGATCACTTTGTTTACTTAAATGAAATCACAGTTGTTTTAATAAGAACTAGATCAAAACCATTTCTAATCTCTGCAGAATGCTTCTTCACAGATGCTACTCCTTCAAAGCCTATGTGCAGTTAGTTTAATACATTTCAGGTAGCCCACTGACATGAATAGACCAAATCCACAACTCCCTTCATATGTAACTATCCAAGTTATTTTGTCCAAGGCAGAGCTGCCCAATACGCTCATAAATCAGCCTGTGCAATCTTCACATCCTCAGAGGTTAAAGAAAACAAACTATGCAATATTTTTCAGTCAAGTTGGGAGCAGAAGCACAAAGTCTGGTCCAGATCTAAAATGAGCTTATTCTGATTAAACTCTGTGGGATACAAACACAATCATACTCAAACGTTCTGTCTCTTGAAGGTAAAGATCATTGCACTTGCCAGACTATGGCCCATGATCCTGCAGAATGCAGTTCTTCATTCCTTATTGAGCTAAGCCCTGAGGTTAACCCATGAACACAAAAAGTCTCAACTGAAATGCAAAATTCCAGGAAAATCCCAGACACAAATACAGGAAGATATCCTGTATGTGCTCTTAGTCTGGCAATTTTTCCATGCAGTAGGACAACACTACATGGCATACTCAAAACAGGTTAACTAATTTCTTTAATGTTTAGTCCTTTTTAAACATTGGAATGAAAATAATCATAAAATATGCCAATATTGATTCAACTGCATTGCTTAACAGGGGAAGAAATGGACCTTTTGAGGTCATGGAATCTCAAATAATATGGGGCTTTTTTTTTGCTTATTTTCTAAAGGTGAAAAAGGTTTGTGTAATTGTTCTGTCTATCCTCCTGCTGCTCCACACTCCCCTCAGTAATTCCTCAATTTGTAGTCTAATTTCAGTGGAATTAAACAGAAAGGTTGCAATTCCTAAAGGAGAGATTTCAGATTCAATCTGAGTAAGAGAAATGTGAAAGTAGACAGCTGGGTAAGGGTGTCAAAGTAAAGTGTTACTGTTGCCAGTGAGATTTTGGTGCAACATCAGCCATCAATCCATAAAACATCAAGGCTAACATAGAAAAGAGACCACAGCACTAGATTTCCTGATTCTGGTATTCACAGAACTATTTCTTTCTCTGAGGATTTTACATTCAAATCTAATAATACATTGCCAAACTAAGAAATATGCTGCCTTTGTCTTAAAAGAAACTCAAAGAGCTTTTTCCTAGTACCTTACCTCTCCTTTGAAAGCCTTTCTGGCCTCCTAATTACAGTGTCTAAATGAATAAATACCTGACTGCAGCTATTTGTGTGATTGCTGAAGCCCCACTGATGGAGTTATCATGCAAACCCCATTCCAATAAAAGTCGATGGGTCATTTGGTACGAGATAGAAAGATGAAGGTTAGATTGATTTCAGCACTGGGTGATTCCCTTCAGAAATATCCCTTTGAACAATCCTGAGGTACCTGGGAGGTAAAAAGGTGTATTCATTTTCATAATAAAGATAGGCTGGGTGCAATAAGCTCTAGTGTTAGCTGCATTTCAAAATAGCTTCACTTATTAAACATATTGTGCTTCTGCAAACCTCCTCTCGAGTGTGTATATCAGATATGCTTTACTCATGCCTCTGCTCAGTTGCTGCTGCAACTGATGGTCTTACACATGAGAAACTGTGAAAAGAAATTAAATGCCTAGCCCTGGGAGATAATCACTATCTGTAATTCCTGTTGACTTCAGTAGCTTTTATAGATAATTTGTAAGGATGGGTTTAAGAATTTGGCTACAATTCTATCATGGATCCCTGTTCTCTTCTTCCCTAAATAGAAGAAAAACAACAAAAAAAGAGAAGGTAGATTTGGTTCAATAATATCATGAGCTTTATCATGCACATGGTATCTGTAGACTGATTTGAAACACTTTTAATGTGACCTAAAAGATCAGCATTGACCACAGTGCATGCTAATGATGGAGCTTCCTATTTATATCCTCTTGTCTTAGCAAATCCAATTCTTAACATTCTGCCAGTCTATTTTTCTTTAATTCAGCTTTCTTTGTACAATATGCTGGTGGGGACTGCATTTTGGTTGATGGTGTTTTTTTCTGCAGCTTAAGGGATTTTAATTAAGCTAATTCAGTTACCAAAGTGCAGAAAAAGCTTGGAATGTCATGGACCCGATCCATTCATGGTGGAAGTGCAGGACACACCAGAACTGCACCAGCAATCAATTTTTCTCATTGTGTTTCTCCCACTTAAATTTAATCAACCCTTTGTGAACCTGTTTCATTTCAATGGCATTATTTGAAACAACTCAATGTGATGCAATTCCTTTGTTGAAATTGCATTGATTCCTCTGGAGATGCAGATAGCAACACAAGTCTGTAAGATGTCATCTCATTTAAAGCTGCTAAAATAATTGCATTTTCATTTAATGCTTTTAGGCTTTTAGGTAATAAAATATCTAAATTAAATTGCAGGTTAGACCTGGAGTTAAAATGCTTGACTTCAGTGTTATATGTTTGCACCAGGATCATGGAGAACTGAATGAAAGCTGCTTCTTTTTTTCCTTTTCTATCGATGAATGATTATACTTCTGAAATAAAATGTACTTATATAGATTCCAGATGAATATTATATAGAATTCTAACAATTTATTTGTATATGTTTCATGAATTGACAACATTTACTTATTTGGATATCATAGAATCATAGGATCACAGAATGGTAGGGGTTGGAAGGGTCATCTGGAGATCTTTGAGTACAGCACATCTCACAGAGCACTGCCACCCAGGGCAGCCCACACAGGAACAGATACAGGTGGGGCTTGAAAGTCTCCAGAGAAGGAGACTCCACAGCATCTCTGGGCAGCCTCAGTGGTCTCACGAGTGCAGGGAAGAGGGGGAGGAGAACCTCCCTCCACCTGCTGGACACACTTTTCTTTATGCACCACAGGATACCATTGGATATAATTTTAAAGTAAATTGAGAATACTAAAAAAACCCCATATTTCCACCTATGAACAAATGAATGCTCTTAAAGACATTTTATAAAAATATATTAGAAGTTTAGTTGGTAATAGACACTTAGCAATAACATATAAGAGGGATCACTATAGTTATTATCCTCTGCTGTTGGAAAGAAATCTTTTTGTCACTGATGGCTTCTGAGGCAGAAAAAAATTATTCTGCCAGTTTCTAATCCATCTTACTATCTGTTCTTCTATCCCA
>VWZY01006806.1:17565-38917 GCA_013399075.1 Chloroceryle aenea | reverse complement strand
TGTCCTGATTTGGTGCCTGTTCTGGATTTGTTAATTTGCACTGTTGTTTCTGGGAGTACCTCTCTCCCTGTGTACTAGTCCTAAATTTTCTTCACTGCTTGCTAATTCCAAATACATATTATTTTTTTATTCTAAAACACTGGTTTATTCTAATGATTGATCAAAACCTTCACTTACTTCATTCCTGTTGTTTTGTTTTAATCAGATCTGTGTAACTGATTGGGTTTGCTACAGGATATTATTTTGGTTGTGTGGCAGCACTACTGAAATTCCACCACCTCTTGACAGAGGTGAATGTGCTTCCCAGTGCCACCAGCATGACTGTCAGCTATCCTTCCCAAAGCTGAAACCACAGGCTATTGAGATAAGGGGAATAATCACTCTCCTTGGTCTACTGACTGTGCTCCTGCAACTATTGCCCTGGACACTCTTGTGCAGGGGCACAATGCAGGCTGATTTTCAGCTGACTGCCCACCATTATCACCTGCCTCCCTGGGGAGCAGAGTTGCTCCCCAGCCTGGCAGTCCCCAGCCTGTACTGCTGCAAGGAACTCTTCCTTCCCAGGGTCAGGACTTTGTACTTGTCCTTGTTGAATTTCATAACCTTCCACTGGCATGCTCCTCCAGCCCCCCCTGGGTCCCTTTGGGTGGCAACCCTGCCCTCAAATGCATCAGCTGGTTTGGTGTCACCTCACACCTGATGAGTGCACTCTGCCATCTGCTTCAGACTATTGATAAAGGTGGTTAACAGGACAGGTCCCATATCAGATCCATGAAATGGTCCCTCAGGTAACCATGACTCATTAATCACTGTTTCTGAGACTGATCATCCAACTCATCCTTTTGTCCAACAGTCTAGACCATAGCATCCCACTCTGGATACAAGAATATTTTTGAGACTATCCAAATCCTTGCTAAAGGTAAAGTAAATGGCATCCACTGCACTCTCCTCACACACAGATCTAGTCCTTTCATCACAGGAAGCAATGGGGAAAACATGATTTTATCCATTGACTTTCCAATCAACGCCTTCTTCATACACCAACAAACACATTCAAAGCAGACTCATTCTGTGACTGCCCTGGAGACTGAAATAAGCCTTGTACTTGCCCACATTGCCCCTTTGGCCTGTTTTGACGATGGGTGCAGCATTTGCCCTTCTCTAGTCATCACGGACATCCCTCCTGATATCCATGACCTTCCAAAGATGACAGCAGGTGGCCTCCCTGTGATATTGGCTATAATATAGATTTCAGCACACATAAGAGGAATCATGCCCTAAAAAGCTTTGAAAAAAATATGAACTTTATGCTATTCAAGCCACAACTGCATACTAGGAAATAATAAATAGCTTCAGTGTAGGGAATTAGTTCAACAGACAATTTGGGTGATTGTCATCACCCTGTCAATAGCCTGGAGGAAGCCTTTTCAATAGCCTGGAAACGGCCTTTTATACAGAGTGGAATTATATGGAAAGTGTTAAAGACAGTCTCCTTCTGAATGCTCTTTATTCTGTCCCTCTGGATTCTTCTTTACATATGTTCACCACCACACTGAAGTAAGTTTTCTTCACAACTGAACCAGTGCCACTATGAGAGGATGAATCCCACCCCCTTTGACTCAGACATTATCAATATAACTGGTAGGTATGCACTGAGTGCAACGTGCAGCTCTATTAGGACCAGTTCTTTCCTGCACAGGGAGATGCCTCATCTTGGCATACAGATGTATATGCATAGTCATTCTTCAGATTAGCCAGAGCCATATCTTTGTAAAATGCTTAATTACCAGAACACAAAACATGGATTACATTTCCTCCCTTAATCAACTTCAAGATACAGTCAATTTTGCTGTGGAAGATCAATGTGATGACATCTCGAGATCCCTTCCAGCTCTAATAAATAGGAAACAAAGAAAACCAATTGCCATCTACGTGTGCTTGGATTTCCTGCATTGCCAGACATGAATGAGAAAAGTGATACTCAGCTGTTGCTACTGACTTGTCTTCAGCTGTACATGATACATTAAGAGTCAGTCTAAGATTGAATTGTCTTTAACTGTACAAGTAAGAGTCAGTCAAAGATGACAAATGCATTGTTATGTGAAAGTAGTGTTGACAATGCAGTCAAGGCAGGCCTCAACTGCTTTTAAGTCCTTAGAGCAAATGTTTATTTTAAAGATAAAAAGATATGCCAGTGGCATGCCCCAGCCACATTCTTACAACAACAAAATTAAAAAAAAAAGAAATAAAAAGAAGAAGCAAGCAAGCAAACAAACAAACCAAAACAAAAATAAACAAACAAAGAAACAAAACAAAACCAACCAACCACAAAATGTTCTCAATTTATCAGGGTTGCATTCCTTTTCAAGTGAAGCTGCAGTCTAATACCAAGTGTTTGAGTCTAAGTGGATATTATATGTAGGAAATGCAGGGATAACCTTTGAATATCATGACTGCTGCTAATCTAAGTATTAAATGTACAGTTTGCACAGTGTGGGGCTCAATTATCTTAGACTCTCTGGAATTCCTTGTGTCTCTTCAGTAGTGTAAAAGGACCCGAAATGACTGGTAGATCAGGTGCCTCACTTTTAGGCAGCTAACTTGTGGTGGAATTAACTCTGTCGTTAGAAATAATGTGTTGTTCATTGATGTTCTAAGCTGAGATGCTGAGCAGTAGGCTAGGACTGATTGAGGCACAAATACATGCCCTGTTCTGATACATCTGCTAAAGGGGTGGTTACCTCTGACATGGCAACTGGAGTAGTAAAGCCTTCTACAGGTATGGCCCAGAGAACCTGAAGCAACAACTCTAAAAACACTGCAGCTATTTCAGCCCGTCTGTCACAGCTCTGAATGACACAGATGTAATTGCAGGGCAAAAAGTTTTGATTTTTTAGTCAAGATTGTAAAATGGGAATCGTAGTTTATTAAAAGAATATGATCCTTAATGTTTGTGTGGGAGTGCTTTCCAGATGTGGTATGTTCATCACCTATGCCAGCACATGCCTCTGCCCTTGCAAGCAAAGTGCAGAGACTCCAAAGTGTCATCTGCTCAGCGGTTTTTGAAAGGTCTGTATGTGATCCACTAGGTGTCAGGGCACTTCACGCAGAAGCATCCTCACAAGATCAGATACACACTGGGCTTCTCTGATCCACGCTTGGCTGCCATGGAGTTTCCCACTAGCCAGGTCCTGGCCTGGCTGGTGAAGATGCTCGGGAGTCATCCTGCCAACGGGAAGGACCTTCAGCTGGATGCCATGGTGTGGAGGTAGTTGTCAGATGCTCTCTTTCTTTACCTCAAGATGACTTGTAATATGTGTTCAGCTTTGCAATAAATCAACACTTGCATGTCTGTGCAAGATTAAGAAAGTGATGGAGCTACCTGCATGATGACCTCAGTTCAAATTCAGATGAGTGCTAAAATGTAATAAATATATGACTTCCAATAAAAGTAAAACCATAGGGAGTTCACCTGCAAGGGATCCCACAAAATGAACAGGCAGAATTTGTTGCATGTCAAGTTTAATTACTTCACAACAGCCACATAATGATTACATCTCAGTTACCAGTATTAAAATGTCCTCTTCTTCAGGCTGCCTCATGGCACTTGCTCTAAGAGTCAAAAGGTAGCATTTCTAGCTAAGTGCTTCCAACTAATTTGAAACAATTGTTCAGGCATCCTTAATAACATATTTCAGCTATTGATGTATGTGTGGTAAAGTGTTAAAAATAATTCTTAGAGAACTCTAAATGTTAGCAGAGCCACTGCAGGAGACTATTGTGAACTTCAATTTGAAACCTTTTGAGTTATAAAGTGATTTCAGATGTCTTACCCTCTTAAAAAGCTAAGCATCTGCTTAGTACTGGATAGCATATGTGAACTGTAAGGTCTATATTAAACATCAGGAAAGAAAATGAATGACATGTTTTATTGATTTTATGGTGTCTTTCATGGCTCCTTAGTCTGTACTCCAGGGAAAAGACAAGCCTGCAGAAGGGCCAGAAGGTTCAGAAACACTTGGATTCGGTGTTCCAAAGTCTTTCAGATAGGAACTCAGTATTTGTGCCTGCTAGCCAAATTGCAACCCTGAGCATTGCTTGGGTCTCTAATGCCAGAGTCAATTCCAGTAGACAAAGCTCAGCTACTTTTAGTTTGTGTAAGATGTGAGAAATGGTGACTCATGGCTGAATTTATATGATAAAGTATGGAGCTGTGATCATTTATTATGCTCCTATGATTATTGCACTTACTTCCTCCATTTCCATCCTGAGCAACCCTTGATTGCCAAAAAAAAACTTCCAGAAAAATCTCCCCCTTTCAAAATTAATATATCTCACTAAACCTCTCCATAGCCTCCACCAGAAAGGATGGAAAGACCCAGGAGGGTTAAATTCTAGCAGGCCTAGAAAGCTTGAATATTGAAGTTGAATATCTTCAGATAAATACTTACGGTCACTTTTAACAGCTCCATCTCCCTATAACAGCAGCTGTTCTAAAAGTAATTAAATCAGTTTGACACTAAAAATAGCCCCCAAAAATATTTAAAGGCTTTCTAAAATAATTTTGAAGGGTTTTTTATCTGATGAAACTTAGAAATTACTTCAATTAATACAAAAATATACTCCAAATGAGGCTATAAATATACACATATATATTTAGGCTATATGTGTACAGGCTATATATATTTAGGCTATGTATATTTTTATATATGCACATATATATACACTGAAGAGTTTGCAAGGATTTTTACAGAACAATCCTGCATTTTTAAAGGTCAATAAACAATACAAGGGTTTCCAATCATGGCCATTAAAAATAACCCTCTAGGCAAGCATTTTTAAAGCTTACAGGCCAAAATTGTGGTGAATTGACTCCTTAACAGGCCACCAGTGCAGCATCTTAACCCTAGAGTAGGTGATACTGCAGTACCTTGCAGCAGCACTAGCAAAAAGGAGAAAGGTCCAGCTAGCTCTGGAACTTGCCAGGTCCTGGAAGCACCCCTGATACCAACCACTAAAGGTGTGTAACAGTCGTATTTGCCTTTAGTCACTGTAAAGGCTAGAAATGCTGATGCTGCAAGCATGACAAGGCAGCCAGTCCCTCTCCTAGAGGTGGCTTCCCACCAGCTGACCCCATCCCAGGTACCTCCCTTTCATCACAAGGTTGCTGTGGACCACAGCAGAGGAAGGGAAAAAAGATGGTTTCATGAGGATGAGATTTACAGGGAAGGAAAGGAATGTGTATTAAAAACTTATATGGTTTTTTTTAATCTCATAAGGCCCCTATAGCTATGCTATTACCATATCACTGAATAGAGCAGGAAAGAAAATATAAAAACATTGCTTTAAACCTGCAGTTAGGGTATTAGGGCCCTGACCCAATGCCAAGGGAAGACAATAAGGAGGGTTTGTATCCAACGCCGAATGCCCCCTGAGCCCATCAAGGGGATTATGGACCATTGGACGAAGCTGTGTCATCCTGTGCTGGACCATGCTAATCTTATTGTGCTATTTCAATTGTAGTAAACATGCAGCTGATGCAAACGTATATAGGACTTACTTTTTTATCCAAATCACAACGAATTTCTCAAAGGAGATCTAAAACCTCCCCTCCTCCTTCCATATCTTAGCATTGCAACTTAGTGAAACATTTAAAGAACTTCAGAAGTTCTACAATGTCTATGGCAATTTCTTTCCTTAGTTAATAAACCCAAACTCAACCAAATCAAATAGGATTTCCTCGATTCTTCCTTCACATAAAATATTTTACCTCTTAAGTGGTCTTATATAAAGGAATTAATTTTTTTTTTCTTTTTTTGATTGGCGTTAGACTCACAGACAGACAGAAATAAGCTGCCATTCTTCCATTTGATAGCCAGACGCTGCCAGTTGTTGCTAGGGCAGTCATGCTGTTAAATTAGGTCTAATGAACGAGTAATTGCTTTAGGTATAGTGAACCATTTCAAAGAAAACAAGGATTCTAATTGATTTGCAATTTGTTTGGCACATTGCATTGTCTGGGGCTATTGATTAGTCTTCTGGATTTCACACTGCATGTGTTTCCCTTTATTAAGGGAATAACAGGTTACTGATTACTTTCCTTCTGGGTTTAATGTAGCGGTTAATGTCTACTTTGTTCTTGTGTCATGTCACAGGCAAGGAAGGAATAATATGCAAGTGGGTGGCCCTTTGCTAAGAAACTCCCCTGCTGTTTTGAGCTGTGTACTCTAAGACATGCTGAAAAGCAGATCAAGAGAAAGGGTTAGAATAGCAGGACTCACAAGTTATGGCCTGAGTCAGGCTAGACCCAGGCTAGAAACTTGGCTTTCCTTCACTATCAAAGCACAACACAGTATGAAGCAGTTGGTGGTAGATTTGTTCTTGTTTGATTATATGTCGCTGGATAAGGAACCATAGTTTAGTTTTATATACAGCAGCATCTTAAATCAGGAAGCTTATGACATATTTATCCTTTTGCTGAGACTTACTCCACTACATGCATACTCTGAAGATCACACCATTGCACAGTTTAAATCTGTCTTGATTTGCAAAAAAGTGTGTTCATTTCATTAACAGCTTTGTTCCTTTCACAGGACAACTTTTTATAACATGATTAATGCATGTTAAAGTGTAATTAATTTCTAATCTCTTAACATTCTTAGCTAAAGTAATCCTTAGCACATCATTAAGAGAAATGATGGTAAAATAAAACCAGATTCCTTGTTCTAAAATAGATTGTACCTCTGGAGATTATTTAGCTTTTATTTTGTGTCCCCGTGTTGGAAGCCAGTGCAAATGAAATTAAATACAGGCATTTAGATGAGTTACAGGGTCTGAGGAATGATTCTGTGTCCTTACCATGCATCCTCATCTCTCAGAGGGATCTGCCATGTAACATTCATGTAGCTGAAGATCTCTACATAAACCTGACCCATTTTAATGATTTGCAGTGGGATATAGAGCAACTGTCACTTATCATGAATTCATCCTGAATTTCAAGGCATCCCAAATATCTTAAATAAATCAGTTCCACACTTTCAGATTCCTGTGAGACTGAAATTAATGAAGCCCTTGGTCTTATTGGCAGGAAAATAGTCTCAATGATGGAAACAAAAATAATAGCAGCCACAAAAATATTTTGGTGTCACGTTTGGCAACCATTTAGCATGCACCAGGTACAGAATATAAGAGTTCTAAAATTGGTTTTGCTCTTTTGGGATGCCCATTTTTGCTACCCCAGTTGGATTAGAGTCCAACCATATTCCAATTGCAACCTTTACACCAGATTAGAGCCTAGACTAAATGTAAGCAGCATAGAAGCAAATATCCTAACATGATATGACTTGAACCTTCCTAAATGGCATGGTACAGCCCATCATTTGGACCACTGTGTGCTGTTGGAGAAACTCAAGATGGTTTGAATCATCAAATCACAGAACCACAGAATGGTAGGGGTTGGAAGGGATCTGGAGATCATTGAGTCCAACGCCCCTGACAGTGCAGGATCACCCAGGTCATGGCTCACAGGAACAGATCCAGGCAGGTCTTGAAAGTCTCTAGAGAAGGGGACTCCAGCTCGGGGAAATCTTCAGCATGCCAGGTAGTGAATTATCACTATGCAAGCTTAAGTGTTTCAGTGCCTCTCTCTTCTTTGTTCCCACCAATTGCCTGGGGCTTTAAGATAGAAACCTTGAGGACTGCTGTCTTTGATGCAGATACTTAAACCACCCATGAGTAGCTATTTTATTTCCATGGCTGTAGTTTAGTTTCTCAGCTGATGTATCTGAAAATATTTTCCCTGAAGTCCAGAGGTTATGGTCATCAAAAATATTACCTTAAATATCAGATAGCTCCTCAGAAACTGAATGCATTTTCCATTATTTTCATCAGTTGTTCTCTGTCACTGATTGTAATATTGCATAGAAACCACAGAACTAAGCCTAGTGTGCTGAGTGAGTACCACCAAAATAAGCCTGACTGAGATCCTCACTCTTGTAACTGATCCTTCTATCATTATTTCCTCACCTAAAGGCCTGGAATCCATAGTTTAATCTCACTCTCCTACCTCACTCTGTCTTCCCTGGGAAAAACACGCCAATTCCAGAGAATGTTTTTGTTGCTCCATCTGTGTGGAGATCTTTTATTAAAAAATAAGGTAAAAACCCACAGTTGCTGAAACAGCTTACTTCTATCTATCACAGCTTTGCTGTTTAGTATGCACAGGAGCAAATCCCATTTAAAAATATTTTTAAAACAAGGAGGAGCTTTAAAGAACTGTTTAAAAAACTGCTCTTGGTTTGGTGCCAGCTACAGATGCCATGCTGATTACAGAAGATTACATAAATTCCCCAAGACTTATTATACTCTCACGTACACCCATAAAATTGGAAAGAATTCCACTGGAGTCACTGGATTTACACAGGTGTAAGCCTGTGCTGGAGAAGAAGATGGCCCTTATGGTTAGCAAACTACCAGTCTTTTCTGTGGGTCCAGTTGTCTCTACCTATCTACTAATACCAAGAAAATACCCCAAGCCAAGCATGCAGACTATGATCTGTCTGTGTAAATGCTCCAGTCTTCATTGGCTTCAATAGAGATGCACAGATTTATGTGCTAGCTGAATTTTGATGTGAAGGTGTAGGGAAAAAATCCAAATCTTCCTCATCTTTGTTGCAGCACCTTACTGAGATTTTTATACAGTGCATATTGCTAAACTAAATAAAAGATGACTCAAGTAGGTCAAACCACAGTTTCAACTAGCTCTGGAATCCTCTCTGTAACAAGGGCTTAGAATGAGGTGAAGATGTTCAAGGAAAAGCTGAATATGTGTGGAAGGAACTTTCCCTGCTCTACAGTTCCACATCCTGCCAGCTTCAGGGACGTTTTGAGCCTGGGGCCACAGGAGTAGATCATGGGTACTGCTGGGGATCTACCTGCTATGAATCCAGCCATTTCTTCTTTCAGCCTGTTTAGCCACTTGGCCCATGCCATCCTGGGCTGGTGAGCTCCACTTCTTGGTTATGGACCATAAGAAAAAATCTTTTGAGCCTTTTAAAGTGGGTGATTTTATTGGATGTCCCTCGACTGGTTTTTAAGAAGATGCAATTAGCTTTCTTCACTTACATGCTCCACACTGCCTGTAAAAGTATAAGCCTCTACTATATACCCAAAGTCATCTTTTCCATATGGATCAGTCTGTTTAATACTTTTTTTGTTGGTTTGTTGGTTTGGGTTTATTTCTCATCCTTGTTCAAATTATTTCCTAGATCTACTGTTATTCTCTTTCGAGGTAGCTTGCAGGACCAGCATACAGTATTCAGACTGAGGGCATGCCATCAATTCATGCATGATAGTCCTTACTCTTTTCTGGAGTTTGAGTTGGTTTGGGTTCTGTACGTTATTGTTATGTCTACAACATGAATGACCCCTATGAGTGATGATTCGGAAGGATTCCTGGTAGGATTATGAAGGTCTTTGTAAATCAAACAGCTTCAGGGTAACACCACTACATGTTTATAGGAAAAGCAGTGAGAGGTTGGTATATTCCACGATCCCTTTTGCATCATTTAGCTGGCAGTAGTAATAAAGAGAATGAGAACTTTCTGCTCTGCCAAGTTCCCACAAACTGCCTCCAAGAGCTCCACAAACAGCGGCCCTCAACCAATGGTTGGGAGCCCATCTGCAAAGAAGAATTCATAGTAATCTTTCCCCCAAAAGTCAAGATGATCCTGTGTTCTATCAGAGTAAAAAAGTCTTAATACCTCCACTGTGGTCCCAAGCTCTCAAATAGGATGAGTTGTTGCTCTACAAAAGAATCATGTATTTCTTGAACAATACGAAGTTGAGAATAAAACCAAATTTGTTCCTTAGAAATTGCCTAGTGAAGCAGTTGTTTCATGCTGCCTGTTGAACATTTGGGTAGACTGATTCAAATGTTAAAGCTGTGTTCAAACCAGAAAAAATAAAAATAATAAGCTGTCAGAATAATTACTAAGAACATACAAGGATTATACAAAGTAAACTGCAGCCTGCAAAAAGAGAATTGCATGTTAGCTAATTGTTAATTTTAGCAATTGCAATGGCTAATTACTGTGGCACACATTGACTATTAGCATGATGCCCCAGCACCTGCTTTCTCCAATGAACAGATTTCTTCATTGCTCGTGCAGGAGCAAAATGTGTAATTATTGGCCATCATTGGGGCGATTTTTCAGTGATTCTTTTGTGTGATGTGAATGACGCATAATGACATATTTTATTAGAGGGCAAATAGCTGTTTGTTAATGGAAATGATTCGAAATCCAAGAAACTAGGAGCTAGGAGCATGTTTTCAGTATCAGCATGAATTCAAATGTATTTTCTTTTAACTCTTTATAAAAGAAGCATAGAAATCAAATCTAAACTTAGTATAATATATTTAATGATATGTGCAAACACAGCATTGATTAATTGCCTCAAATGTTTTCAATGCTACACCATTTCATTTGTTACAGCAGTCTGCTAAATTTATGCATTTCTTATTTAAACTCTTCTTTCCTGGGCATATAGTGTTAGCAAGATTATGTGGCTTGTTCCTCATTTACTGGGGGAAAAAAAAATCATCTTTGTAACTTAAGCAACAATTATGGGCTTTATGAGCCACATTTTCATTGCACACATTGTAGAACACAGTGCACTGGCATTATTATTCCTGAAAGTACATGCTTGAATGTATCTATCAAGACCCAAATGTCAGCTACTGAATAGATTATGCATAGTTATCCAAAACAGAATATAGATACATAAAATCTCAGCCACAGAATACTCAATTTCTGATAAAAGAATTTTATTAGATAATCTGCACGATACTTTTGAAGAACAATGCTAATGAGAAAAAATCACATATGAACCTTAGACTACCGTGGTGTTGAAAATAGCAAACTGCTTGTCATTGTTGAAAGATGAGCTATGACTAGAATAAGAAAACTGGCCCTTCAGTTTTTGCTTTTATTTGAATGCTGTTCAAAGTCGAAAAAAAAAAGGTTACTAGGGGACATAGTTTGCTGAATTCCACTGACGTAAATGTAGAGTAACCTGATGGGAAACAAGAAAGTGATTTGGGATATCCAAGGAAAGTAGAAGCCTTGAGAACCTCTGAAATTTTTAACAGTAAGTAGGAAACCTAAGCTGGACCCTTCAGATAATGAAGACAAAAATGTAACTCTACCTTAGAAGTATGGAAAGAAGAGATTTTGGGGCATGACTTTGATTTGTTCACTTGGAGAAGAATTCATTTACTGGACTTTGCTTAAATTTGACCCAATTTACAAATACACAACTTGCATGAAATTGAGACCCAGTGGGTGCATAAGAAATGACTGACAGGAGTAAACTCACTTTTAAAAGCATAGTCAAATACATCCACCCATGTCATAGGTGTAGGAGGAGGATACACTAAAAGATCCCATCTTTTACATTCCTTCTACAGCTGCATACAATACCTGTATTGCAGATTTCAAACTGCAGCTTCAGAGAGCACTGTATAAAAAATTAATCCAGCTCTACACGCACCAAAAATCTGCTTCATCCCACATCCTGAGGCTGAGTTATGTACAAACTCGTGGAAGGAACTATGAATGGGCACTTCCTCTTCTCACCCAGGGCCTATAGCTCCTCTGCTGTTGCAAGATGTAGATAAGTTTGGTATTCAGGTTCACTGTTTGACCCATTAAACTGGTATTGAGGTATAATTTGTGTGTTTTCCCAGTACGGTTGCACATAGAATGGGGTTCATTTCCACAAGTTTGAATAAATTTATCCAGTTCAGTGAACCTGTTGTTAAGCTTAGCAAAACTCAGTAGGTGGCTTTAAAGTCCTGTAATTAGCCCATTACATAAAATCTGTACTTTAGATTTTTGCACATTGGTTAATAAGTATAACGTGCTTCGTATATATAAATAACATTACATTAAATGATGCAATATAAAGGAATTAAAGACCAAAGTAGTTAAATAAAATACTTGAAGGAGATCTCAAATTAGCATGTTTAATTCCAACTCACTGAACAGGAAAAGGCTTTAGCCTTACTGTACCAGTTCCATACAAGGTGCAGAATAGCAGATATTTAGTCTTCATTTTACATGAGGTCACTGTCATCCCTGACCTCTGGGTGACTTTGGAAAAATGTTGTAATTACCTTGTTTCTTTTAAAATCTAATCATTACAATGTCTAAATATAGCCATGAATTGCCAAGGCAGCACTTGCCTCAACGATTTTTCATAGTTTGTACATAGCTAATTAATTCTTGATCCTTAATTTTTGCTTTCCAAATGAAATATGGGAGGAAAATTAAATCTACAGCTACTTAACCCATTCAGTGCTTACTGTTTCATAGTAAAAACACTTACCTTAAAGTTCAAGCTTTTTAGCAGCTGTAGAAGTAGAACACAGCTTTGAATCCTATTGCAATAGGTCAAAATTCCACTACAGTCTGACAGATTATTATATTTGTAATTTTTAAATGTTAAAAAAATTATCTAACCAAAATCCCAGACCGGTTTATCTTCAAATCTATTAATGAAATCTGTGATATAAATTAATATATTGAAAGGTAATGCTTACATATATAACCATTATGTTATTTTTTTTCTATTTATAAAAATGAACACTATGGACCATATAACCCTCTTTGGAAGAGAACTTTTGTATGAATGCATAGCTATGGAAACAAAACAGTCTTTTGGAATTGTATGAAATACTCAAGAGTTAATACTGCAGGCAAAGGAAACTTGCTCATACTTGAATTCCATGAAAAAATCAGTAGTTCTGGATAGTTTGCCAAGAATCATAAACACATAGATGCTAGTGGATGAACCTGTCCTTATTGATATGTTTATACTGAATTATCAATGGTTTCACTTGATCTCAGCCTGAAGCCAGATCACATTCAAAACCCAGATCTCAGTCATTTGTCATTTTAGGATTCCTCAGCAAATTCACAGAACAAGGCTGTATAAACACCTCTGTGGTGCTCCACGAAAAAGGAAAAAGAAGACTGAAAGTCACAAATTTCAAACATTTTTTATGTTTATTGTAACATGGCAAATAAAATTACCTCAATTTCCAGCTGTGTTCTGTTCTTCTTGTACTATTTTGTACCATTATCTTTGAGTGCCTTTGACTTTTTTCCCCCCATTTCATTTATTTATTGCAACTGCCACCTATACAGCTTTATAGTTGGTACTAAACTTTTCATTTTACTGACAATATTATTTTAAAACTAACATGACTGCTTCTTTATATCTCTCTACATTGCCTCCTTTTTCTCATATACATTGCCATTCTTGAAACTTTTTTCCTTTGGCCAGACATATCCAGCCTTGGAGCAAATTCCATTCTTAGTCATGCAAGCCCATTTCCTGCTGATTTCATACAGAGCTGACAGCACAAAATCAGGACAAAATTTGACCTTTTGTATAAGCAATTACATTTCTCATAGAGCTATCTAGACTGTGTTTGGAGGTACCAAAAATGTTGAAGAAAATATCACATAGGGTATTAATGCATCGAGAAGACTAAGAGGTGGAATGACTGGCACTGATTGAGTATTCCAGTTTGTGCAAAGTGAATCAATTCAACAGTTCAATGGTTAAAGAAGAAAAAAAATAAAAATAAAAAAGAAGAAATTGCAGAAAAAGAAAACAATCAGTAGAAGACACTAGACACACCAGGTGGGTCTCCTTTTATCCTGATCTATTCCCAGCCCTCCATTGTGTCTTGTAAAATACACATCCTTTGGGTACCTCTGAAGGCCAAGTTAATGATCTGTTATGCTGTTTTCCAACACCTGTTTAGACATTATTTTTTTTCCTGACAAATTTGAATTGAATCTGTTAAGTACACCATCAATTACACTTCTTTACACTATAGATCTGCTTAAGTGAAAGAGTTAGGAGGTCACAGCATATGCATTATTTTTATGAATGGAATACTTGATTCAGTTTCTTAACTGACTGTATGTATGAAGTCTACTTGTGGGGAAAAAAATTATACCTGAGGGTGAATATTCAAGTACACTGAAGGGAGGCAGTTATGGACAGCAATGGCAAAGCTGTGTTTTTCCCTCTCAAAATTTAAAATTCCTTATTAACCTTAGCAATAAATGAACAAATGAAGGAATGCCATCTTGCCTACCAGCCATAACTCTTTGTTTTACAGGAAGCAGGAGCCACTAATGAATAGACAAACCAAATAATTTGTCTACGTGGAAAAAAAGTACTAGATAGAAGATGAGGAAAACTATTTCTGTTTGCTAACTCATTTTTAGAATCACATTGTCAGGCAATGCTTGGCTGAGTTCATCTTTGCACATCTTTGTGAAGAAATTGAATTTAATTGACAAGGTAGATGCATAGAATTATAGCTGAAGACGTGGAGGTTTTTTCCCAGCAAATAAACTGACCTCAACCAAGGACTTAGTTCTCTCTTTCTAGAAATGGGTTTGCTTATAAAAATAGATGACTAGTTTCCTAGACCCTTGAGTCTCATTGCAATAAAATAAAGTTTTCCCAGGTGGTGAGAAATGTGTGCTTACTTTGAAAATCAGGTCTGTACAGTGAATTGGGTGCCTGTCTTTTGGTTGCATACATGTTGCTAAATATCACATCAGGCTATTGGTTGCCTCTGCATCAGTCCTAAGGTTCCTGTATCTCTGAAGCTTATCAGGGGTTCCTATGAAGCAGCAAGGATATAAAATTTTGTTTTCAGTTCTTTGATCAAGAACTTATCAGTGACATCGTATCTGGAAGTATCTACCAAGGTCAAGGACTTTGCCTGACTACTGTCATATAAATAATCTTATTTGGGGTTATTTAATGATTTAAAGAAGAGAATTGCCCATTGAAGAACAGAAATGTTTAGGTAATATTATCATAAAAGTTGCTAAGGCAGAACAAACACACTGATTTGAAAATATATGCTTTTAACAGTCCTTGACTACTTTCCCTTCTATACTACATTAAAAACTAACAGGCACAACAGAGCAAAGATGCTGAAGAAGTGGTGTGTTCTCAGTTACTCCACTGATTGTGCTTTCCCAAAGCTGACAGAAACAAAAGTCCATTACAAACTTCCTCTTCATGCTGGAGCTTTTACAATACATATTGAAAACATGATACCTGGGAACATTTTCTGTGGAAATAACAGAAAAAAAAAGAAAGAACTATTTTTTTTTTCCCTTACAACTATTATTAAGAAAGCACTAATCACAACTGGAGAATGAAAAATGAGTTGGCCTTTTTATGCAAGTGAGTGCTCTAGGATAACCAGTCACCATCACACTCCCCAGGAGCTGCAAAGACAGAAGTAAAATACAGAAGATATGCTACATGAGTTTATGTAAGGTGTGTGATAATTATTGTTTGATCTTTTGAATTTATGTTTTGAACTGTAGACGTTTTAAGCGTGCTGGGGAGTTCTGAGTTTTTTACTGACTGCTGTTTTCCCTATCTTCTGCTAAGCCAAGCTTTCTTTATACTGTGAATCTGATTGTGTATACTTTAAAACATTGAACTCACATAGCAATTAGCTCACCTGATTCTACCTATTATCTTAGGATCATTGAAAGCTAGAAGCTAGTCCCATAGATTTAATTGGGATAGGGTTTTTTTAATTTGCCAGTAATCTAAATCTCTGGGAGCCTCTCTGGGAGCCAAACAGTTGCTGGTGCAAAGCAGCTGGCTTCAGAGAATATCACTCAGCAAAGAACCTAGGCAAAGATTTTTTTCTGGCTGTTCACACAATGTAAGAACTGAAAAGTTAGAGGACACTAAACAGTGACCACTCTCCAACTCCAGTGAGGACACATTGGAACTCAAATGTGTACAAAGCTGGAGTTAGAAGGGATGCTTCTGTGCTAGATCAGTTTATTTCAACAGGATGAAGATGATCTGAACTTCCACGGAAAATATTATGCTAGGTAAATATGGTAAATCTAATACTGCAGTGTAATACATTATTGTCATCACTGATGGAGCCCATGCTTCTACCAGCACATAAACTCAAGGGATCTCTTCCTAATATAACTGACTAAGCAAAGAAAAATATTTCTGAATGTAGCATTAATAGCAATACCTTTGATTTACAAAATACTCATTCTAGAATCTGCTGAAGATCTAAAACTACAGTTCTATTCACTGGTAATTTCTACACTTGTTCTACTCATTTGGAGGGTTAGCTGTTCATCCTCTATCAAAAAAGATCCATTTAAAAATAGGTATCAGAGGATAAGATTAAAGAAAGGTTATTAAAAAGAGTATGACACTTTAATATAGAATATGATATAACTATTTCTTATAGGCAACAGCAATTTTTTTTTACAATAATTCCTTCTAAAGGTGTCTGAAATACAAAGTGCTTTTCACTGAGGATTGCCAACAAAAATCCCTGCAGACAAGACACCTTACTGAAGTGGAAGGAGGCTGGAAAAACACAGTGACTGCAGGATCAGGCCTTAACAAGATACTAGGATCATATTATTCATTTTAACCTATTATTGCATAAAATCAAAAAGAAACTATATTTATATATAAAGAAAAAAAACCTGAACACTACTAAAGCATAAAACTTGTAGAAGCTATTTCACATGATGATGAGAACAGGAATAAGTTCTGTAAAAGAGGCCATTCAGTTTTTATGGACCAGGTAAGAGAACAGTGCTTTTCTTCAGACTACGTCATTCCACTGCTCAACAAATCCCACTTCCAAAGGCAATCCTTTTAATGTGTGATTTAAAAAGGGACAATAAGTGACAAGGAGGGAATAAGAGTGCAGGGAGAGAACTCACACAGCTGAGGAAAGTTTTAGATCAAGTAAGAGGAAATTATGTACTCTAAATTAATTCCTCAAGGTTTTTCTTGGTCATGTGTTTAGAGAGTCAGACTGGAAGATCCATTATACAGGGTGTAAATTTCCAGCACTGCTCTAGTGAAATTTGTGATGAACCTTATTAATTTTTCCAAAACAAACTGTTCCTAACACATTCTAGCTGTCAGAAATTCCCATGTTTTCTCTGGAAGTGTTTTCATTTCATATTCACAGAACTACTCTCACTTTAGCAAGTGAAGCACAAAAATTTCAATCCACTTGAAACTCAATGCAGGAATCTGGGAAGACCAAGGGAAGGAATTTTACATCTCTTTTTTTTTTTTTCTGAGCACAAAACCCTTAAAATGTGTAAATAAAGCACCAGTTAGGTTTGCCATTCTAGAGGATAATGAGAAGTGCCCATCAAATATGCCACGTTCTTAAAATGTTTTGATTTATCAGGCTAAATTCAAAATACCATAGTACCTTCCAGAGTAAAACCTGATTGCACTTACATGTCACATGCATAGAAAAAAGCAACCAACAAAAAAAAAACCCAAAAAAACCACGCACACACCATAAAGCTCTAATTGGAAAGCTTCCATCATCTGAGTACTTGCTTCCTGGCATACATGAAATGATCAGTGGGGAAAGCAGGGTCAATCGAGACAGACTGAGAGTGAAATTAAAATAATAAAATGTCTAAACATTTAACTGCAAATAGGAAATCTTTATACCCACCCACACCCTATTCTGTAGCATAAAACTAAGGCAACAATTATTCATATACCTCCAAGTAATTTGCAGGCTCCATACAAAAATCTCATTTAAAATAAGAAATTGCTATTTCTGCACATTTATTCTCCCCAAATGCTGGCTAATTGCTGCAATGGCCATTATAAAGAATAATTTTCGCTTTGTGGAAAAAAAAAAAAAAAAAAAAGGAATGAAGAGAACATTTTCTGGTTTTGTTCCTCAGTGGAGGCTCTATTCAGCGAATCCTGAATGCACAGCGTTTCACTGCTACATTTATTATGCTGAGAGGTCAAGTATTACACAGCATCTTGTATTACGCTTTGCATGCTAAGTATTTCACTTCACAAATTGACCCTTCGGTGTACTTACTACATAATGCTCTAAAAACCCAGCTAAAATGCAGGACAATTAGCAATACTTTGGCTCCCGCTTAACAATGGGGACACCAATGTAGGTGATTGCATTTACAGTGTTGCTTTCTTCACAAAACATTTTTGACACATTAAAGGTACTTTGGAATTGTGCAGTACCAGTCGCCTCTCTAGTGAATGGCTTTTCCAGCATGGACCGAGAGAAACAGTTACTGTAGTTTAGGGCTTAATTGAAAAGAATTCAGGCACGGCCCTATGAAGCACCAATTAGAGGGATATTATATCATAAAAAGCTGTAATATCCATTTTCAGGCTTGTTCACCAGCCAATACAAAGTAGGGCACGGCTTAAAAAGGGACGGAGCTGCANGGAAAACAAACAAACATAAACTTATCGCCCCGAAAATTTTTGATTTCTTGTGTCAAGCTGCTAAGAAAGCGACATTAATGGATCAGCCCCGCCAAGTGTCTCTTCACCGCCTTTAAAGTATCTTTCGAGTGCCTTGGGGAAGCTGAGGCGGGCCGACTCCCCGTCGGCTCCCGCCGCTACCGCTGCCACCGCAGCCTCCCCTCTGCGGGGCTGTCGGGGACCGGGGCCACCTCCCGCCTCAAGCACCCCACGCCGCTCAGGGCAGAGCGACGCCACGCAGGGGGTTCTTCGTGGCCTCTCTCGCCCGGCCCCACAGCCCCAGTTAAAACGCTGATTCACCAGGGTAGCCTGAAATTCTCAGGCTGCACTTGCCTAAAATATGCAATTATTTTATTTTCATTTTAATCCGGAGGAAACGGAAAGCGCAGAAAGGGAGCGCGGGAAGCCAAGGAGCCCTGTGCGCTGGGCCTGTCCCGGGACCACCGCGCTGCCCCGCCGCTGCCGGGCCTTTCCCGCCCTCTGCTCCGCGGGGACTGGGGTATTGGCCTTGGCCGGTGGCCGCCGGATGAGGGGGTGCCCGACAGGCGCCATCGCTGGCTGAGGCAGGGCCCTGCATCGCGGCCACTCGCACTGCCCTGCACGGGTGCCTTTCCTTGCCTCACTCAGGTCAAAAGGCCTCCCGGGTGCCATTTCCCTGCCTCGGGCAGGGCAGCACCTCAAAGGGAACCGTTTACTACCATAGGCAGGGCAGATACCTCCAGAGAATCACAAAATCACAGGATGTTAGGGGTTGGAAGGAACCTTGAAAGATCATCTAGTCCAACTCCCCTGCCAGAGTGGACTCTGTGGCACCGTTGCCCTGACTCGTGCAAGATGAGGGAAATATATAGGGGTCCCAGCCACAGGGACCATCCTTCAGCTGAGTAAGCAACAGGAGCCTCAAACTTTCTGTGTTCTGCCCAGGACAGAAACCCCTCCCAACATCACCATATCACCTACCTAATGGTGATGCTCTCTGCAGTCAGGGGTGAGCCCTTTGTGGGGCCTGTACCACTCTCCAGATGGCACTGGAAGACACTCCGGGCATTCTAAGCAAGCTCCTGGGACACACTTGTTTTTCATCTGAGCTGCTGGGAGGACGTGGGCCATCAGAGGAGCTGTCCTTCCTTCAGCCCCATACCACTCCTCTGCACCTGGAACTGTGTGGAGCGCACCAGTGCCTGCCTTTGGCCTGTGAGAAAGGCACGTTGTTATGTGATCTCCTAACCAGACCATCTCTAAGATTTATCGGAGTATTTCTAACATATAAATTTCCTTGTATATGATGAAATTTAAAAGTAGGGCTGGGAGAAAACTCAGGCGTAACAGGATTAAGCTGCCTTTCCTTTATCCACCAGCAAGCGTGCTTCTGACTGGGGTATGAAGCCTGTCCTCTGCCTGCTCTTCAGCTCATGGTCAGAATAGCCTGTTCCTGGCTCCTTCACAGCCAGCAATGAAAAGATAAAGTCCAGTGTTGGCACAAATGATGGAGAGAAGATTTGCACTGTGACTTCCTGAAAACATCATGAATGGGTACCTCAGGCTATGTTCCTCTGAAAATACATGCCCTCCAGAGGAGCAACAAAGCCTGCAGTGAAGGAAGACAGAACAGTTGCAAAACATCTGATGCCTCTTCTATCTGCTTTTCTCAATCCACATATTCTCCTCCTCTCTTCCTTTTTTTTTCCTTGAAGACTGGTACCAGTTCTTTAGCACTGTCCTAGCAACACAAGTGGTGCTCGGTTCATGGTATGAGGGAGGAGGACGAGTACCAGCAGAAAACTAAAGCTCATTGATGCGAAGGGAGGGGATTTCTGGGGACAGGGAGTTATTGGACAACTGTACAGAGTGGGTAGCACTATCCCCCTGCAATTCCAGCTCCTGTTACATGTGTTTCATGTGCTTAACAAACGTCCTGTAAATGACAAAGCAGATTTTTTCCTCTGAAGTAAACTGATAAAACAGCACATTTCAATGGAATACGGTTCCATCAGAGCTCCTCTGTCTTGCTCTTGAGACAATCTTCATGCATAAAGCACTGTTGTTTGTGAAGAGGAAGAGCTTTGAGGGCTGATAGCAGCTGTAAACTCTAGAGTGGCCCTGCTTTAGCAAGTGCAAAGTCACATGTTTTCCTCTACTAAGGGCTTTTCGGAACTGCGCGTTGCGGTGAGTCATGCTTTTTTTTTTGCCATACTTAAATTTGTGACAGCTCACTTCAGATCAGGCAGCTTAATACTTCCACATGAATGGCATGTGGTTCAACTTTGGCTGTGCCAGTGGCATCTGATGGCAAACTTTCCAGCACCTACACACAGCCCTACCTCTCTTAACCCTAAATTAAATCTTTTGAACAAGCTATGAGCAAATAGAAGGAAACAAACCTACAAGACTGACTGAGTGGCCTTGTTCTGGGGGCAGATGGTATTAGGTGATGATGCTGGGAAGCAGTGTGTGTTGATGTTTTTCATACTCCACTTAATTAGAAATCAACTAGAAATTGGGGATATTCACCACAGCCACAGAGCTGCACCAGTTTTAGCTCTCTCATCTCAGTGTAGCAATAGCTAGACTGTTGCAAGTACACACCAGTTAGGTGTTTCAGCAGCCAAGCAATGGATCCCTTCTCTGCTGCATGTGCAGGAGTAAACAACCGTGCAGCAATCTGGGTTTTGAGATATTTATGTACAAAATAGGTATCTTCAGGGACCTGCTGCAAGACTTCTGTTGGGAGACCCATGTGACATGCAATGATTTGGTGTGGTTGTAAAATGTAACTGGCATTAACCAAAAATATGTTTCATGTGCCTTCAAGAGAGAAACATTTTCCTACAGATTAGTTAAAACAATCACATATCTGATGAGATGTGGCTGGTCTTGATGGAAAATAAGTATTTTATACTACATCAGTATGCCTGTATCACTCTAGCATGGCATATATCTCGTTGCACCTCGTCTGTACTCCTGGATCTCTGGT
>VWZY01006806.1:0-16858 GCA_013399075.1 Chloroceryle aenea | reverse complement strand
AAACAACCGTGCAGCAATCTGGGTTGTGAGATATTTATGTACAAAATAGGTATCTGCAGGGCAGGGACCTGCTGCATGACTTCTGTTGGCAGACCCATGTGACATGCAATGATTTGGTTGTAAAATGTAACATAACTGGCATTAACCAAAAATATGTTTCATGTGCCTTCAAGAGAGAAACATTTTCCTACAGATTAGTTAAAACAATCACATATCTGATGAGATGTGGCTGGTCTTGATGGAAAATAAGTATTTTATACTACATCAGTATGCCTGTATCACTTTAGCATGGCATATATCTCGTTGCACCTCGTCTGTACTCCTGGATCTCTGGTTTAAAAGCGATATTCTTGATTCCTAAAAATCACTTCAATATTGGCCCAGATTGGTTTGCAGCATGACAAGTTAGCAATAGCCACAACATGGTGCTGAATGGATAAGTGCCTTAGCAACACAACACTTAACAGAAGGATGCACGTGCTGATGAGTCCGTTGAAAATCACAGGCTGGTTGTACTGCAGAGCTTGAGGAAACCATGATGAAATATTTTTGAGACATCATTTTTGATGCCTGCTGGGTTAGATCCAAGGTTTAATGAGCACACAAGATAGATGTATGCTGAACATTATGTAGACTTAGCTTCCCTTAGCTGTTAGGTTAATCCCAAACCAAACAAACTAAAGACACAAAAAGAGGAGCACAACAATATCCAGTAAGGAAATTCTATGCAGGATCAAGCTTGCAACAATAAGCAAAAGTGAAGGAAAAGGCAGAGAAATAAATATCATTGTATAATCAATCAAACTTCAATATTATGTCTCCATTTTTGGTTACTAAGTTTGCACTTTTTTAAAATAAAGCATTTCAATTACTTATAAAGACTTACACAGCTAATTAGTTGTAACTGACATACATTTTGTCTAAATACCTATAATTACAGTTGTTTCATACCTGAGCCTCTGGTACTGATGTTGTGTAACAAGCAGTCCTGATTGCTGACATCAGCCCACTTAATGTTCCTGCATTTATGTGATAATTAGATAAAATCAAATAAAGACTTTCTAGTAACTTCATAAAATACAGTAAATATATTTACTGAGATTAGTGTAGATTTAAAATATTATTTATGTTTTCCTCTTTCCCCGAGAGTGAAAAGGGGCATGAAAATACAGAAGTGTTTTAGCTAGGAAATGTTACTTTTTAGAAGTAGCAGTGTACAGGGCTGTGATATGTGAAGTGACATTTGTAGAGATAGTACCCTTGATTAGACCCACTATTTAGGAAAAACACAGACAATTCAAGGCTTTGTGCTTGGAGGCTTTCTGCTTTTCCCAGCTCCATCAGCTCTCACTTAAGCCCTTAGACCTCCACTGCTACAACATGAACATTACATATTTATGTTGACCTAAAATATACAGGGGACCAAACTAAAAGAGTAAGCACGTGGAAATGATCTGTTCAGAAATTAAGCTTCAAAGGTATTTTAGAATATCAGCTTATTCAGAAGTTGTCTCATGTGTGCAAAGTTAGAAAAGCTGACAAAAAGAACCTTCAGTCATTCTAAATACTGTATAACTGAGCAGCAGGTTTGGATAGAGTTGCAGATCTTCCTATTAAAAGGGAAAATCCCAAAGCATCAGTTATTCAGTACATGCAACAAGTAAAATGTGTGGGTTGTATACACATCACAGAGCATCACTGTTAACATTCGAGCAATAAAAATGAAAAATGCATTTGTTACTCCAAGGTGAAATCCAGTGTAGAGCAGAGGGTCTGCAATGGGGCCTGTACCACTACATTAATTTTTTTCCTACATTTCCATGACAGTCTGGAGGTACAGGGAGCATGAGGAAAGTGCAGCAGCACTTCATGCCCACTGGAAGCCAGAGGAGAAGATGCTCTCTTCCAGCACTGGCCGTGTGCACCCAAGGTGACCACTGAATCCAGGAGTAGTCACTAGCACCTTTCATTTTCTCCTTTATTCTGCAGGCTAAAGGAGATTAGCACTGCAGCCTGTCAGGCTGTATACAAACAGGCAGTGGAATTCCAGTCCCCAAAGCTTTCTGAAATCTTTATTTCACTGACTATGTCACTCAGTCCTACTAAAGCTCATCCCACTAGACACTCCGTGATTGGATCCTAGCCTTTTGGATCAGTTTGCTTTTAAGCTTCCCTTAGTCTGAGTAAGCTGCAGCACTGCTTCTTTCCTTGACATCTCTGACATGTATCCTAGGCATCTGCTTTCTGTCTTTAATCCCTTTACAAAACCAGTTTCTTGCTGGCCACCTGCCATAAGCCTGCAAGAGCAGCTTTGGCTTACCAGGCTTCTCATTAAAGTGAGCGCCCCAAGCTTCAACTTTCCAGACTCTGGCTTATCACTTACTGGGCACAAGTAACAGTTAAAGTAAGACAACACAAAGTTTGGGAAGATTTCAAAACCAGTCACTCTATACCTGAACTAAGCTGTAGAACAAAACTTTACACGTGTTTCTTCACCTCATTAATCTCTCTTCTGTGTCCTCCATATTCAGATAAGAATACATCTGCAGAAATCTTTGCCTTTCCTATCCTGCTTCATAAGGTTTTCCCCAAATCATGTAATTTTCCTTCTGTATATCCATTTTCTTTTTATTTCAGTTCATCTTGCAGTTAAACAGAACCATTTTGCTTTGGAAGGATGTCCACCTGTTCTGCCCCAGCATCCTTTGCCTGCAGGTTACTTGCAGGCAGTAACTTTGAGAGACTCTGTAGTCTTTCAAATCATGTTGTTTAAAAGTAGTCCTGTTAGCTCCTGTTTTCTTTCCAAATCCTTCAGAAAGACTGTAAAGAAATGGTTTCAGCCAGGATATGGACATTGCATTGCTTCAAAATCACTTCTGATTGATTCTCATTAGGTAGATACGTGGCAGAGACCTGAAAAATAGCCAATTCTTCAGCCTTTGAGATAAAGAAAGGGCCTAGTGATTTGATAAAATCAATTAAATCATTTACATTGTAAACAGATTCCCCAGGTTGTCACGTGAGCTTTTGCACATAAGAAAAATCCTAATATTTATATTTACCCTAAATTTCCTTTTCTCTGGAAGTCTGTGTGTCCATGAAAATACCAGCTTTCATTTTTTTCCAGAAAATTTTCATGTGACTGGAACCAAAGAAGGACTGTGCTAGATCTGATCTAGCTCATCCAGGAGGCAGTGTCTGGCAATGTTCACCAGCAAACTGTCCTCACCTAGTAGATAGGAGCAGCACAGGGTGGCACTGTCGTGGTGTCACTTCCACATCTGGGCAATCAATGGGTTCCTGATTTCCTAAGCAGAAAGCTGCACTGAGGTCAGGTGGCTGACACGTAACCACGCTTCCTTCCATCAATTTAGCTAGGTTTTCTTTAACCCCTTTGTACTTCTGGCCCCACGAAATCCTGCATCAATGAATTCCACAGTAAGATTATGCAGCATTTCTTCTTTTTACTTTTAAACCTACTTGCATACATTGACATTAGGTTTGTGAGCTATTTTAGGGGCCACTTACTAAATGTCCTGAGATCTTTCTACAACTCTCTGTAATCAGCTTTAGTTTTGAAGAGCTTGAGTATCAAGAACAGTTTGGTTTGGGTTGGTTTTTTTCTCAAGGCATCCCCTTTTTTCTTGTCATTTCTGAGTAATCTGGACAGATAACTAGAATATACTGGTAACCTACTTCCATATTTTTCATCAGCATGGTAAAAGCTAGACATTTACTCCTGTCCTTTAAGCAGAGAAGGTTCCCTCTTATGCCAGGACAGCTTCAAACCTTACCAAAAACTTTTTTAAGTTCTGCCATACACTCTGTAGCAAATATATGAGCATTGAAATTTTATTTATTTATTTTTAAAGCAAACTTGGAATTACTAACTGCTCTTTCCTTACAAAAATATGGCAGGGGGGGAAGCAAAGACTCAAGTTCAGTAAATGCTTAAACAGGATCCCACATCTATGTTAAAAATTGTTATTTAAAGCCAGTTTTCCAACTTCTTGATGATCGGTGCTGGCAATGCAACTAACTGGATGTAATTGGTAGTGCTTTAGTATTTATTTTCCTTCCTATTCTGTATGGCTTTTATCATGCATGCCTACCCATCATTAGGGAGGTGTGCCTCACTGCAACCCCCTTTCACCAAAATAAACCCCCAGATTTACTCTGCAATTGAAGGGCATTTCCAAAGTTCCTGGCCTTTGCGTTAGTCCAGTGCAAGAGGCAGGGTGTCAGGCACTGTCACCCAAAGCTCCTTTCCCTGTGCAAAGAACTAAATGGTGTGAGAACTAAAGTGGTGGAGAACTGAGATGGTCTCAGTTACTGCTACTGAGTTGCCAGTGGAAGTAGTGTATGTGCCGTGGCCCTCATTAGCCACTGGGTCTTGCCTACGGAAGTACTGTTCCTGACATTGCTTTAGCAAGTGGATGTGCTGCAACATCCTAAGGGCTACAGCATGTATCCTTTAGAAGCAATCCTGAAATGGAGGATAGAGAGAATACAAGTTTGATTTCTTAGTGTTTGTGCCTTCTCTGCTATTGCTTTTGCATCACAATTTAAAATATCCATATCTATACTTCACTGCAGCTTGCTATTTTGGTAGAGAAATACACTCAACTCCCTACAGTTATTGCAGTTGGAGGGGGATCTGATTAGGATGCTATTCCTAATTAAGTGATACGACCTAGAGTTTCCCTACCATTGTTTCACTGCAGTGTAAAAATAACAACAGAGGAGAAGCATTTGTTTATTTTATTTTCCTGATGAAAATGTCTTTTCTCATTCATATTTGACAGGGTAAAATTCCATCCTAATGAAAGACTGAGGGTTAATTTTACAGCACAGCTAATTCTGTGTCCATCTATCCCAGTCACAGCTAGGGCTCAATTTCACTGCATTCAGCAGCAGTACATCTTGGTAGATCCATATGTAAGGAGAAAGCTCAAGGTGGGTTCTCAGCCACCAGACATCAAATGAAGGGTCCTTTGGAGGGTTTTTGGTCCACAATCAAGTCTGGGAGAAAACTGAAATATTTGGCCAGATTTCTGCTCTCCTAACCAATTCAAGTAGTTCCACTGAACTGGTTGGCCAAATAAAGGGGGTTTGGAGCATCTTTCCATATGTTTCTTGTTAACAAATATAAAACAAGATAGACAAGCTCTGTATTTTATCAGCACTTTCTCTGGTTCCCCATCTTATTTAGGCATCTGTTCATAAAGTTGCACTATAAATCTTTTTAAGAACTTAAAAGGTAAAAGTCGTGGTATTAAAAGAGGTATTTATCCCTGAAAAAGAAACAGTTTCTTTTAGCAAAACCACTGTTTTATTCAAGAAAATGTTAAAGGATAAAGATATTAATTTGTCTGTTTAATTAAAGAATTGAAGGCACAGCAGCTGGATGCAAGTCCTGCAGTTCTTCCAGCCAAATACCATATGTATGGAAATTTTCCTCAAAACAGGCTTCAAAATTAGGCCTGGTTAGACAGGTTTTCTGAAGAGATTTTCATGTAATCTTCATTTATTCACTTTTTGTTTGCTTACTTGTAACACTAAGCTGTATGATGCTTCAGTTTCTTCTCATAATTGTATGCAGTGTGCTTTAAATGCAGTTTTCTTTACACTAACATAACATTTGAAGCAGGATTTCATATGGCTCATTCATTTCATTCTGACTACTAGTAGTCCATAAAGAATATTTCATCCCTGTGCCACTGTGTTCTGTGCCTTTGTGCCTGCATGCTTAGCCATGAATGGAAAAATAGACTTTCCCTGAGTTTTCTTTCTTCTACTTCTTTTCCCAGTTTTGTTTTTACTGCTTCTATTACAATAAGTATCACACAAAAGAGAAGATTAGGGCAGAAAGATTTCTTCGGTCTATCAATAAAATTCCTCCTCTTTATTAGCTGTAATTTCTTGAAAAGACAGGGTTACATTTACATTATGTAAATAAAAAGTATAATCCAAGGGATCAGCTCTTTCACATTCAATACTGGGTATCGAAAATAATTCGCTGAAGCCAGTGGCTTAAAATTTGGATGAGAGAGCAGAAAACCAGGCTGGTGTACAAAATGGTAAATTCTTGTCACTTCTGCTTAGGCAAAAATCTAGAGAAAGACAGCTGTGACAGTTTTGTCCAAATAAGAATTTTGATCCTCAGCCAAGGAGCATGAAGACCAGAATTAAATACCAGTATTTTCTAGATGGAAGTGTTTGACAGACTGCTCTCTGCTTGTGATTTTTTCTCTTCAAATGTTTTTCTCTCCAGTTGTGCATGCTGCAGCAGATTCTCTCCTTATTAGCAGAAGACAGTTTTGCCTATTAAAAATTAGAAAAAATATGTTTAAAGAATTGCTCCTATGGTATATCCTCTTGAGCCAAAGTCTAGTCTCAAGTTTCCAGAGCTCCACATCATTCCCTTTACCACTTTGTCTATCCAAAGGATTAAAATATTTTTCCCTAAAACATTTGACCTTTCCCTTGCTTTAAGAAACAGTGAGTTCAGAGACAATTCTGTCACTGCTTTAATATTCAGGGTTTGCATTACATCACTGACACTGTGTTTACTACAAAATTAATGGTGTCAGAAATGTAATTTTTCATTCACCACCGATCTTAAAATTGCCTTCAGTGTTAAGAGCATTGGGGTCTTGCCAAGCAAGCAGTGTCACATTCACTGATGTTTAATTGAAATATGAACATGAATGGCACAATTGTCGTGCTGGTCAGGTTTGATTCTATTCTGTAATGGGAGCATTAAATAATTTGAAGGCATATGCTTTATTGCAGTAGTATATGAAATGTGGGGGTTTTTTTGTTTGCTGCTTTTTTTTTTTCCCAAAAATATGGGAACTAATGATAGAAGGTAGTTACTTCTTAAAGTGGGAGTCCTTACATTTCCTCCTCCTAATTAATCCCATCCCCAAACCCCATTCAGTTTTGCAAAAAAGGTGGTGTTCAGTTGGGTCTGCTACATTTACAACTGACAGGCAAAAAACATCTTATTGCTACTTCTTTGTTGTTACAACACCCAGAGCAACAAACAGTGAGCAGATAATAAATAATGTCTGAGGAAAATGTTGTCAGGATTCAGAAAGTTCACAAGAAAGCTGTGCTGCTCAGTGAGGCTTTTTAGACAAAAGATTTTTTGTTTTACTTTCTCTAATATATATTCTGGTTTAAAAACAAGCATCTGAGCTTGGAAGCACTAACTGAGATCTCTAAAAAATGGATTAGTTATAAATAATATGTACAGAGTGAATAATAAATCCCAGATTTTAAAATAGTGCTTTTTAAAGCAAATGTTCTATTCTGATGTATTTACCAATTGGAATCCCCAAACAAGCTTTGATGTTCTTTACAAAAGTAAAGTTACAGTCACTTTTTTTGAGAGAAAGCACTTTAGCCTGCTAGGAAAAATGGGAGGCTGTTTAATGCCTTTCTGAGATTGTAAAAAATAGTCAGTTTTATATGCCTGTTTGAAAGGAATGATGCAAAAAAAAGAACTCTTAACCTTTTAAATACATACATTGTGCAGTCAGAAGTAAATGAAATAAATTGTATTAAATGGGGTGCTTCTTCCTGGCAAGTCACTGCCTTTATACAAGTAAACTCTGCAGCCTCCTCTGGACCAGAACATTAGTTGAATGGTTACAATAAGAAGAGAGAATCAGATGCTATTGAAAGGCATTAAGCAAAGTGTAGATGTTTAATACAGATAACTCAGCTGTGCATTCAGTTAATATGGAAATAATTATTATAATGTAGCACTTCATTATTTATAATGCATTAAATGGAGATTTTTATATGATGCCTTCACAAGCAGACAGTTCCCTTGCATAACAGATGACTGAAGTACACAAAAATTACAATAAATACAGAAAGAATGAAAGATCTTTTAAAAAGCAATATGTCTGATTTGATGATGAAGAACAGATACTAACCCCCTCAAATACTAAGCAAATAGGATTACAAACCACACTTTTCAATGCTTTAATCTCTGTTTTTAGGGAAATTATTTTAAATCACTTCACTGGTGCAGCAAGGACTGAAATACCTCCATATTTTGAATGGCTGAGCTATATGTTTTCTAGCTAGCTGCTTCATGCAGAGTGTGGGAAATGTTTATTCTGAAGCCCAGATGAAGCACCAATGTGAGAAATGTTGTAAAGCATCTTATGTTGACTGGAGCTAATTAACTGCGATGCTCCAGTGTTGCTCTCACTTTTAAGCAGGAACACACAGCACAATACCTTTTCTTTTGCTGCTCAATAGATTTTTGCTTAAAAACAGATGAATTCAATATCCTTACCAATTTAACCCTTTTTTTCTTAATACATCCTTAGCAGTTACACTAGAAATATTTCCAATGGCATGTTGCTTTTTATGTTTCAAAATATATTTGGATAAACTTGTTCTACTGCTGTGCCCTGCTGTAAGTACAGTGTGCATGTGAAGCATAATGCTTTGTGATTGCATTTCCAGATCTGAGCTATATTTTTTATGATATGTGTATATAAAAAAAAAGCCTAGACATGGNAAGGGAAAAAAAAGGAAAAAAAAAGAAAGAAAGGTAGAGATTTATTTCCCTTTCTTATATGCAACCTAACCTTGAATCAGAAGCAAATGCTGTTATCCTATGCATCCTACTTTCACCTCCGTGTATCTGTGGAGATCCATTCAGTGTTAAAGCTGCAATACTAGCATGCTGGTTTAGTGCTGGAGGAGGCATTTTGGTATTGTGCATATCAGATTGTTTTAATATTGAAGATGGATGAAAGACAGAAGAAATCATGTTTTGCCTTTAGCTGGTGCCACTGAAATTGTAATATCTCGAGAAAATTCAGTGCAGTGTATTTTATGAGATGAGTAAAATTTACAAACCACCATTTCTAAAAACAATATTAAATATAAAAATAAACAACCATTATTAAATATTAAAACAAACCACCATTTCTAAATAATTTGGCCAAAAACATCTCGTATTTCCCATTGGCTACACACACACACAGAGTATCTGTGTCATTTTCATCTGCCTAGCTGCAGATTTACCCATCACGTCCTCATGCCACTTTACAAATCTTTTATGCTTATTTCAAAAGTGCCTTTTTATTTTTGCTACAAAATTCCTTCATTCCTGACCATACTGACTGTAAAAAGCAAAGTCAGAATAAGACATCCATCTAAAACTAGAGGGTTTGAAACAAGTTATCTGAAGATTTTAAATGTGAGAACAGATCAGCTCTGCATCATGTAGGATGCAATGGGAGCTCTATCCCACTTGGAATCTGCATCTTATGAGGCTGCATCTTGTGATCAGTCTGTGCTCATCAGTCTCCCTGCCCCTCTGGGTCACCGTATGCTCCTGATGGTTAGGAGGGCTGCAGGGACAGGAGAGGCAGGCAGTTGGCTAAAACACACAAAAATAAACTCCAGAGTGAAAATACCACAGTGAGGGCTGTCAGCTCAGCTGTTGGACTGTGGAATAGATCAATCCCAGATGAAATCCAATGTAGATTTTATGCTAACAGGAGGTAGGATGTAGCTGCTCCCCCATCCTTTCGGTCCATCCCCTGTTATGCCCCTCAGGCAACCATGACATATTCTCAGACCCCTATGAAATCACACTTCTATAAAGTGGAATTGGAGCTGAGAGGCCTCTTCAGGCTCAGGGTCAGTGAGAGCATACTACATCTTTTGTTTCTGTTACGCTGCTCCTGCTGCTTCTAGGGATTTGAGAGCAAAGAGAGGAAGGAGAGACTTGTGACTGAGATTTTAGCTGCACAGTTTCACAGGCTGCTTTCTCATTCCCCATCATGCTACATCCTTCCAGCAGAGTCTCAAGCCTGTTTCTTCATTAGTCTCTAATTCACTTTTCTCATTAGGGTAAAACTCTTTTTCTTACTCTTTTCCTCTGGCTGAAGCTGGGGCTTTTTCTGGGCTTTAGGCACTGCAGTGAGATGATTAAGCTCTGCTTTATGTCTACACCATCATCACCTTTGCACCAGAAGATGAGAAACATCAGAAGCCCTGTGTGTAGCAGTGGTCATCGACACAGTGGAGAAAACAGGAACCTGTGCCTGTTCTGATCAAAGTCAGCTTCTTAGTCTTTTTCAGTCTGCAGTGAAATCTCACCTCATGGGAGGTTTCCACAGGGGTTAAGAAGATAATGGATACTGCTTGTAATAAATAAGTATTCAATCACCTATTTACATTAAATCCCTTTCTGTGGTGTTAAATATTCAGAAAGAAGAATTCTCCACTTCATGACAGCCAATATATTCCAGTTCTTCCACATCCTCCTGCCTCCCCTCTGTTTCCTCTGGCTTTATGCTTTTCCTTTGTTTTGGCATCTCTTTCTCTGCAGCCGTTTAATTCCCATTCCTACCTCCTCCTTTTTTTTCCCCATCCTGTCTCCTTCCCCTCATTATCCACTAAGATTTTGACAACTTAGTAGGTAAAAATGAAATTATCTCTAGAATAGAAGAAAAACTGCTTAGTTCTGTGTTTTCTGAAGGCATTGGCTAAGACTGCTGTGTTATATTTAAACTTGGTTGACTCAAAGTTGAAGACATTTGAAAAATGTGACTGTGACTCCTGGAGAGCCTGAGGATATCATCTGGGTCAGATCCCTAACAGCTCAGGCCTCCAAACCATGTCTATTTAATTAACATGGGTCTAGCAATACTCACCTTAAAGGCAAATCATACCTTTTCTGTTAGAAAGGACCATGCAAGAAGTCCCCTTCCTGGAAGTATTGTTTAGCAGAGAGATCCAAAAGCAGCCTTCATGTCTTATTTAAATAATATTGTTCTGACTGTGAAACTAGAATTAGTTAAAAAAGGGTACTGTGATTCTTAGTGTAAAAGGCTAAAGTGAAAACCAAGGTTCAGATTAATTTGGATTTCTCCTTTCCCTGACTGCATGGGGTCTGAAGAACCTCTTTTACTGGTGGTGTTAAAGTCTCTTTGCAGCAGCCTGTCAAAGTAGATATTTCAGCCCCAGTTAGCTCCTGGCACACCAATATGAACTGCCAGCAGAGCTGACACCTCTGCCTGCTCCCTCACTCACTCCCTGCAGAAATGCTTAGATTGGAAGATACACAGAAGATCCATAAGGAGCAGAAAAGCAGGGCAGCCGTGGCAGTGAGCAAGAGAAACTCTAGCAACAGACAGGTGGTAAAAGCTCTCTGAAGTCCTCTTCCTCTGGGCTTGCATACCCAAAGACCCCAGAGCAGCTCTAGCTTGGATACAGACTATGAAAGGCAAGGTGTCTTGTGTTTCCATCATGTGCCTAATTTCTCCAAGCAGATCAAGACCAGGATGGAGCTTGTCTGAGCTTGTCTGCAGCTCTGTAACTATTACAGCAGTCACTATGGATTTATGTGGGCTTTTTAGTGTGGACTTTTCAGTGGCAGTTAGGGTGTCAGTACCTCCATGTGCCCGTGGCATGTCAAGTTTGGGTTGTTTTGTTGAGAACCCCGTGTTTGGTGCCTGGGATTGGAAAGACCTCAGGATTTCAACACTGTGAAATAGAGGTGGCTGATAATGATGGACTTGTCAATAGAACACACCGAGGTGAGAAAGTAATGCATCTCCCTTGGAAAGGACTTGGCTGGGAATTGATTCACTGCCTTGTTGACCCCACACGTATGAGAGATGACACTTACTGTGGCATTATTGTGCAGAGAAGCAATGTCCCCGTGCATATTGAACATTAACACAGGGACAGAAGTATTTTTCTCCAACTGAAACATTTGTTCCTATTCACTGTTTCAGATTTTTCTGAGGATAAAAGCTTTGCAGACTTCTGTGTAGAATTCAAGTTGGGTATAGCATAAATGCAGATCTCAGTGTTAACTTTGTCAGTCCGTGGTCAATATTCATGATCTCCAGTAATACCTTTTCTGAACAGAATCATATTGAATCCTTGCAAGGAAAAGGAGGCTTTGGTCTACAATTCCTCAAAGAACTGAGACACGAAGGGGCTGGATGCATCCCTTGGCTTACTGCCTGCACCATTTGTCACCCATTAATTTCTACCTCAGGGTTCTCTCTGTGCTCCAGAAAGACCTACACCGTTGAGTGGTGAAGTATCTATCATACCCCTCTTTTTAACTGTTCTGTCATACACTGTTAAAGATTTGCACCTTATTTCAGCTGGACTCTACCTAGACTAAGCTTTCAGCTGTAAGGTGTCATTATGCTTTTTCCTTTGATTTTTTTTTTCCTACTAAATTAAAAGGACTTCCAGTATTGGAATTTTATTCTTAGTTATATGCAGACTGTGACTGCATCATCTCGGCCACTTTGCTACTGCCCTGGAAAACAAAACCAACACACTTCATTGATTTTGGATACCAGAAAAGCCTCTCATATTCCTTAAATAAATATAACTAAAATGTCACTTCTGGATTAGGATAGAAATGGAGTGCATAAGAGAGAATAAAATAGAAAGTATTCTTGGTATTTGCAAAGAATCACAAAACAATACATTCCTAAGAGCATCACAGAGAGAGAGGAAAGAATTTGGATTGTGGCACGGATTTTTGTTTCCAATTGCTACTTGAATTAAACAAGCAGGTGTTGAGTCTTTGCACTATGAAAAAAAAACCCTCATAAAAATGTGATTTCTTTTTTCTTTAGGACATGTATTAACTATTCAGGATAACTTTTATATAGGTCAAAATAGTGATGTAGAGCTTGTGCTCTAAACCAAGGTAATAACAGCAAGGAAGATATTAGAAATAAGAGCAGAAATTTGGTTCTTAACAATATTGCTGACTGAGTCAACAAAGAAGAGTGTCTTCTCCAGGTCCCCCCACTCTCTGGAAAAAAACTGAGTTAAAAACTGCATGGGAAGATCATGGTGGAAATGATTCCAAGGTACAAAGCATTGTGAGAGAGGTCAACCTTAACTTTAATATAAAACCACAAAGGAAGTTGCCCTATGGAATCTGCCTGTTTAAGAGCTCAGGAAAGGAGAGACTTTGAACTGCCAAATGCAACTCGTGTCATGGATCAATAATGTATAATTTGTTGCCACAAGATACCCCTGGGAGAGTCCAAGAAGTAATGAAGTTCAGAAAGCTACCAGATATTAATTCAGAAAGCTCTTTTCTGAGCCCATTATTCTATACTTACCCACTTTAGGCACCTTGTTTTCAAAGCAGTGGGTAGAACTGTTGTCAGAAGAAAGGGTACTGGTCTGATCTGACTTTGTCTTTTCTATATAACCTCTTCTCTAAGCCTAACTATTGTCTTATGAATAATGTTCTGGTATCTGTGGGATTTTGAGTACTCACACCATCCCTGTTTCTTTCATATACCTGCAGTGGCACTGGGTTTTTTGGCTAAGCTGTAATATCCTTGCACACCCCCTTGGGCCTTACCCTTTCATTAGAGACTGCTTTTTCTATTTTTTATTCCAGCTCATTACTGGAAATGAGTGATTGAAGTTGTCCTCACTTCAGCCAGTGAGAGTCTAGGCATAGAACTTCCAGAATACTCCATCTCCCTTCCGTTATTCCTCCAAGCTTTGGGACTAGTGTGCATTACCCTGCAAGGAATTCTTTTGCAAAGCAGCCTCTGCTTTGCATCAGTCACTCATTTTCCTGACTGCTTTGAACTAGGCTTGCCTGGATGAGGAAGACACACAAAAAGAACATGACTGTAAATATATTTTTGAAATCTGTTGTCCTCTTTAGAGCCACTTACCTTTCACATTACTGGGCAAAAGTCAGGTTGTGACTAAGGCATCTTTTTTTTCTACTCAAAAAAGTGGAAAAACAGACTCACTTCATCACTGGGGGCACATTAGTTTAACACAATCAGAAATAAGGGTTGCCTGTTGGAAAGTCAGGGATTACATATGATGTGTTTATTTGTATTGCTAGAGGATGTGATTGTTTGGTGGCTTATGTCTTGAGAAGCAGTCTGGAGATCTGGCTTGGACTTACCTAAATTGTTCAGTAAGAGAAGCAGGAAAAAATACTGAAATGCTTTTGTCACTGAGGTTTTCCTTTCTACAGACAAATCACTCACTGTTGCATGAGAAATCACAGTGCACTGGATCTATAAGCCAACACTAGACAGACCAAGTTTTACTCTACGTGACAGATCTGTCCAAATAGCAACAGACCTAGCAAAAAAAAAGCAGTAAAACTCATAGTTTGGCTTCTTCACTGCAACATACCCAGAACACAGAGGACTTTGGTCATACAAATATAAATTAAAATAAATAAATAAATAAATAATGGTTTCTTGAGGGGCTCTGTAACTGGTGCTCACTGGCTTCTGCAGCAGTCAAATCTCTTCTCAACTCTGAGCTTCCCTAAAATATTCACTAGAAAAGTGATGCAATTTCTTCTTCAGAAGCCAAAAAACCTTTTCAATTAACTTCAGTGTAAGCAAAACAAGACTATTTCTGGATGTTTTGAAGACCTATCTCAATTTTTTTCCACTAGTCTGGTTTTGATGACACTAAGTCCACTTTATCTGGAAAGATCCTCTCTGCAACCTAGGAAGCTGTTGGTTGCAAGTTGTATTTCACTTTTCTTATCAGAAGAACCTGCTGGTATCTCTCTTAGCATAATTCAGAGACCCCCTTTGCTCCATTCTGGATTTAAGCACATCACTTTTCTGCATTACTCTGTTGGAAAACCTTCCCTTCCTCAGTGACAGTGTACTGCCAATATAGTCCAAATACACTGTGAGCTGAGCTCACTTGCATACAGTCCGAGCTGCCTCCTGTTTCAAATAAGGACTGGATCAGGATTCTCTGGAGAACAGGATTATTGTTCTTACCTTCCACACTGGTTTTGCAGAGCTTTACACATTAGCATTGCTCTGCTTTATTACTTCATGCTCGCTCTTCATTCTTAGGGCAGCTCTTCTCATTATCCTAATCTTGAGTGAGATAACTCAGAAGAAAATGCTTGCTTCTCTCTGTTTTTTCCTTGGCAATAAGCATTTTTCAGTTCATACACAGATTTGCCAACATGTTGAGAAAAGCATCAGGTCCACCTGAGAGCTTTAGTCTCTTCTAATGCTTCTCTAATCCTTCATTCAGTCTCAGGCAAGAATAGCAATTACTGTACCTTTGAGTTTCTTTTGTCAAAGGAGAAACTTCCCTGTATTAACTTTGCCTTTAGTTCAGCTGTTTCTGCCTTCTGTTCTCTGTGAATCTCCCACACAGACACAACCACGTGTGCTGCAATCAGGGGAAAGAGGAGGGGGACAAGAGATACTGGGTGACTCTTGGACCGATACCCCCCATAATCTTGTTATTCCATCACTCATTCTGCCCCGTTCAAGCCTGATTCAAAACAGATTAAGTTGTGGACTGAGTTGCTTTCACCTGTAAAACAGCCTTTTAAGGCAAGAGGAATTACCCATTCTTTCAAACTGCAGGAAGAGAACATATTTGCCTGTATGACCCCACTAGATAAGAATAATTTTCCTAATATTAATAACAATTGATTTGGTGCATCCTACATTCTGAAGAAAATATCCTTGAATTTTACTTCTTTTTTTTTCCCAGACCACTATTTATTTGGTGAATGTGTCACCAAATTATAGGAAATGCCTGAAGATCACTTTACTTTGCAGAAATACAGACACACCATGGTAAATCTCAGGTTTTGTGAAGGACAATTATGGCTGTGACTATGAACTGAAATGAAAAGGTGAACTGTAAATCACGCCAGGTTTAAGGAAGGAGTGAAAATCTGACATTTAAAAATTAGCCTGCAAGACTGCTGCAAAGTTGTCATTTCTGTTTAAAATAAATAAGTCTGGTTCATATTCCTGTGGCAGCACTGAAACAAGATTTTCAAGTGATAATGCTAGACTACTCCAACACTCCGTGTAAAGATTGCACTATGTCAAATGGAGCAAGCCTAGTAGCAAAGTTGTGGAGCAGGATGCACACAGGGACTCCTGATGTTCCACTCCAGCACCCAGTTCTGCACTTAGCATCGGGACAGAGACTTCTCAGGATGTAACGAACTCACTTCTAAAAATGTGACTTTTTACTTCAGCACTCACCATGTCTGAGTAGTACAGGCTGCTAAGGCTAAAAAAAATGCAGATAGTATAATTATTTTTACTGTTCTTACTGATTAGAGCAGACTTCCTGGGGAAAAGAATGACAAAAGAGCAGTGGGTTATTGGTATCACTCCCTGTGGGTTACTGTGGGTTGTGGGAGGTGATAAAGATCTGTTTACTGTCACCAGGGAAATGCAGGATAACTTTAAGAGTAATATCATTGTACCTGACCAGGTCAAGGTTATAATGTAGTTGTTGGTCATATGCTGCTGCTACTAAACCTCTATTAGACTGGAAGGATTGGATCCTATTCTGCTGAGAGCCAGAGGTCTTGCATCGTAACTTCAGTGGGAACAGGATCGGGCACAGGCTGTCTTAACACGGGATACCAAAGGCAAACGTGTCCCAAGGGGGGAAAAAATTTCTTCTTGATATTTTAGCAGAATGACTCCAGTTTTTAAGCATTCTGGAAAATTTTGGGTTTGATTCACAGAGACCTAGTAAAGACTTTTTGAAAAGTTCTAAAGATTGAAAAAGGGAAAGGGAAAGGGAAAGGGAGGAAGGAGAGAGAGAGAGAAAGAATTCGTGTTTAAAGAAAATAGTTCTGATGTGAGAGGATGGCACTTGAAAACAGTAATTATGTGAATGTCAGTAGTAAAAAGCATCCTTCTTAAGCTGGCCATAGGAAACCTGAGCACCAATAGAATCTTATCATCTGAGAGACTAAAGAACCTTTCCGAGCATATATTTTTCTCATTTCACCATTTCGTATCCTAAAGGTAAAAGCATCTGACAACTGCAGGCA
>VWZY01006805.1:18938-31811 GCA_013399075.1 Chloroceryle aenea | reverse complement strand
AGAGGATGGTGGGGGTGGGTTTGTTTTTTTCTTTTTTTTTTTTTTTTTTTTTTTTGGGTAGGAAACCTGCAGGGCTGAATGTGCATGAATTGCTATATTTGAATTACAGGGTATTTCTTCTTCCTGTAGGAAAATAGCATTGCTTTTTAATCTTCACAAAGCTCAATTAAAATAATTAATAGATCTTAGGGATGTTTTTCAGGCTCAAGTAAGTCACTGTTTCTGGTCAGGGAAGAGTGTACTTCTGCTCCATAAGCTCCTGACTTCCTGCTATGGAGAGGAATGGCCCAGAGGGGGAGCTAAAATGACTCAATTACTGCTGGAAGGAAAAGCAAGTGAAAAATTCATGTTGAGTTTGATGTGAATGCAGGCAGGGAATGGACAAGGAGATCAGAAACTGGAAAATCTTTCAGCTGTGCCAGTGTCAGGCTCATTGTTGGCACCATTTGATGCAGTGGGCCCACACTGGAAGCTTTGATGCTGAATCCACCTCTTGGGAAGTGCATTTTCATTGTTGCAAGTGTCAAGATGAGGTGTTCTCCCCACCCCTTTTGGTTGTGTTTCAACATCTTCTGTCACATGTTCTAGTATGAGAAAAACACACTAGGATTCTAAAGTGTTTTTATATGTTGTATGTAAATGCTTGTTGAAGTGATATTTTATTAAACAGTTTTGCGGTAATAGCTTCTGTATGTGAGGCTTGTTGATTTCTTGGGAACCAGCATGGTTTTGTCTTACCCTACATGTTGCATTTGATGCATGGGAGCAGATACAGCCAGTCTGGTAGCACAAGGCCACCAGCCATTCCTCTTCTCTGCAGGTAACCATGGGCCGCCTTAATAAATCCCATCTCTTTGATGATCCTGGCACCGATTAACCATGTTCCAAATGGGATGCTACTGGGGCAGGAGGTGATTCTGCTGCCAGCCTGGCTTCAGAGCCTGCCTGCTGAGCAATTTTGCTCCACCTGAGTAGAAATGGGCATAGAGACAAAGCTTTTTCTTTTTAATAGGCACAACAGAAGCCTAAGTATTTTTTATTTTTTTTTTATCATCTATTAGTGACTTTCTTCCCACTGTTCCTGCTTAGATAGGGCAGGGAAAAGGAAAAATTAGCTACTTGTCAAGTATTTGAGCTGATTCATGATGTTACCACTTTCCTCTATTTTGTCTTAAGGTTTTTTGGGGCATGGGAGGGCAGGAGGGAAAGGCTAGCCCTGAATTATTTTAATCTTGAACCCTGGTTATAAAATATCAAGTAGCTTCTATTTACACATGATATCATGTGTAGCTGGACTGAATAGCAACCAATCTGCCTGGCTTGCAGCCTTGTGTGTTCTCAATAAACATCCAAACTGAGACTACAGTTTGTTCTAGTCATTTATTTTGTATCGTGGTATTTCAGAGCAATGAATACAGATGGTTTGCTCTTCTAGGCTTCAGTACACTCAACTATTGTGCCTAGACTACAGTGGTCTGTTTATAGAAGCTGTATTTCATAAGTAAGTTGTACTTGATCACAGCACACAACTCCTTTACAGTCAGCTCTAATGACAGTTAGGGGCCTAGTAGGTTTGCAGTCTAATATTTAGGTGCCTAGGCCCTGTAAGGGACTTGGCACCCACTGAGGTGTCTGGACCTCTGCTATGGGTGACAGAGAGACTTAGAGGCAGCTCTGAAGGGTGATGCAGGAACCTGTCTACCAAGCTCTTCATACGACTCACAATAAATTTTGCTACATGGGTGAGAGCTTCTGAAAAGCCATCTCTCCCTGGGGTCCAGACACAGCTGACTTGTGAGTGAGTCTGGAATGCTATGTTGAAAGAAAGTGCCTACAACTGCTTGTTCCATAAGCAGTACCTAAATCAGTTTTTGGATCTAGCCCACAGCCTTGTGACAGACCTCTGGGTACGAGTGGGTTGAGCTACGCTGAGTTCCTAACATATTGCTTAAAGATGTTGAATTATACATAACTTTATAAATTTTATATCAACAGTCAGATCTTTCAAATGCATATTGCTTTTTAAAAACAAAAATAATCCTATTTCTTCAGCAATCCCTGAAATAATGTTCCTGTAACATCTTTGTCATGCAAATAGCAGCATGTAAGCAATTCAAATATAAGGAAACCAAAAGTCTGTCCAGTGGAAAAATGAGGCACTTGGGCAAAGTGGCTTGTAGTCACTCATGATCTATGCAAGACCTAGGAACAATCGTCAGACCTGATTCCCATTCTTGAGCTTGAACCACTGGACAAGAAAATGTCTAGAACTATTGTTCGATGGCAGCAATACATTTGCTGTGTCAATATGGGTTTGTTTTGTGTGTCATGCTCAAAGACACTCTTCTGAACTCATTTCCTGTATCTCTCACTCCAGAAGCCTGAATAGCTTGGTTCCAGTTCTCCATTTTTAGAGCAGTGATGGATTAGAGTAAGGTAAGTGTTCCAAAAACATCAAGTTGACTTTTCACAGACACAGATGTGATGCAAAGGCAATGTAGATGATGTTTTGGTACAGAAAATGAAGTCTGTTAACCAGGCCATCTGTTGGTACTGCATTATAATTTTTGGTGTGCTGGATGGTGTCTTCTAGGAACAATCTGGCTTTCTTGAAAGTCTAAAGAAGGCTGGAAAAAACCCCACACGTGAGCTCTGCAGGTTAAGTCCAGGCTCTGGCACCTGCTGAAGCTGTACTGTGTTACTGAGGTGGTGCAGGAATTCCTTCTGAAGTTGCCTTAAACTTTTCTCTCTTCTTTTCTTTTTCAAACCCTGAACAGCAGATGGATCTGCCCCTGGGGTACTGGGCACAGCACTTCCGCATTTCCTGAAGCAGGGTTTCACACTTATGTTCCATGTAGTTGTTCACTGGAAAATAAAAAGGAGACACTAAGTCTGCAGAGGGGAACAGGTTTTGTCTTCAGAGGGGACGGATCTATCCCAGCCATTCAGCTGCTAGGCAGCATGTTTCTCTGAAAAGAAAGAGCTGCTTACAAGCATTTCATCACTTTCTCTGCTCTACAAAATTATCTCTTTAGTTTCAGCTATCTAAACTTTAAAGGATTCAAAGGCATCCTTGAAGTTGTGGATGGGAGCATGTTCAGTTCCCCAATTTTGTAGCTATCACATCTCACTATAGTAATGAGGTTTCCCTTACTGCTGCCCTTCAATCCTTACTTTCTTTAGCTTGTGTGTTTTTAAGATGGATATTGTCATCCATGGTCTTTAACACAGTTGCCATGTAACTGTAAGTTTTACAGCTGAGTGTAAATGGAAGAGCATCCAAAGAGGACTTGGTATAAACAGAGGGACATGTATACCCTTCAGCACTGTGGCATTTATAAAAGGAAGGGGTGAGGAGCATGACTGCCACCTCCTACTGGTGGCCTCTTGTGGGCAGACTGTAGCTTTGCAGCATACATAGCACGCCTACTAACAGGAATGCTTAGCCAAGGTGCCAGCAGCTGAATTCAACTGCAAAGAGACAGTGACATGACCACTTTTCACATAAAAGTCTAGCTCAGGAGATCCCTTATCTACAGAATTGTTATTTGACCTCCTCTATCTTTCCTTCTGAGGCTTCACCTCTTGGGCACTGCCAGAGCTGGGGCATAGAATGTATTGGTTTGGAAGGGATCTCTAAAGGTCATCTAGTCTAACCCTCCTCCAATAAGCAGGGACATCTCCAACTAGGCCAGGCTCCTCAGAGCCTCATCAAGCCTGGCCCTGAATGCCTCCAAAGATGGAGCATTCACAACCTCTGAGCAACCTATTCCAGTGATCTATCACCCTCATATTAAAGAACTTTTTCCTAATGCCTAACCCAAATCTACCCTTTTCTAGCTTAAAGCCATTACCGCTTGTCCTGTCACTAGAAACCCTTGTGAATAAACCATCCCCTGCTTTCTTATAGTCCCCCTTCAGGTACTGGAAGGTTGCTATAAGGTTTCCCTGGAGCCTACTCTTCTCCAGGCAACAACCCCAACTTCCTCAGCCTGCCTTCACAGGAGAGGTACTCCAGATTTTTGTGACCCTCCTCTGGACACAGTCCAACAGGTCCACGTCCTTCTTGTGTTGGGGGAAATAAGTTAAACAAGCTCCCAGTCTAATGTGTAATGACTGGGCTTATACCTTTGTGCATGGCACTGCTATGTCCACTTCTTACTTTCTCCATATTGCTTTTGTTTCAGGTTCAGTGAGATTTCACTGCACCAGCAGGTTCAGGCACTGCAGGACACGGATGATTTCTCCACTGCTCTTTCTGCCCTAGCATTTTGCTGGCTGCCACTCTCAGCTGAGGTGGCAAAGCCCGTGGTGCTTTGCACGGCTGTCCAACAGACTCTCAGAGAGAAGCCCTGTGGGTATGTGAGCATACTGAGTCTGTGGCTTGAATCAATTACTACCCATCTGTCTGCATAGAAGCACAGGGCATGCAGAGTTATCTGCTCTGCCTTGAATGAGCTATGCAACCACTACACAGCTGTACAGCTGTACTCACATACCCCCAGCCTCCCCTTGCGCTCCGATTTTTAAAAGTCTAACAGAAGCAACAGCAACCCAACGTGAGACAAACACAGCATCCACTGGAAAGCCCAGAAAGGAGCAGTAAGCAATGAATGCGTTCTGATTAATCATCAAGGCATACCACTCTGATCATTAGGCTATAAAATCCCTAACTTGTTTGGTGAGTGACCTGTAACACATAAAGGCACACTCTGCTATCTGTCAGAGATGAATTCCTGAAAAACAAAACAGTCATACAAATGACAACAAAATGCAAAAGAGATTTGCAGCGGGAATTTAGTCTCAACAGAGGAAGCAGGCAAGATCTTTTGGAACGACACACTCCAAAACAAGCCTTTGATTCCACCCTCCATCCTCTGCACTGTGTAAGCTGTCTCTGTATATTCATCAGTTAATGCTCTGTATATATCCTCTATCACATTAATTCTTAAAGGGAAAAACTGCTTTGCCATCTTCAGCTGTGCAGCTCAGACAACTCCACAACATGATAATACACGGACACCAACAGCACTCCAAAATAAAAATTATGCAAGCAGTGGACAATGGACTGTGCATGTAGCGAAGAGCTTCTTTGCTAACACTTAACCAATGAGATAAAATCTGTACACAAACCTACACTGGTAAAACACTTGGAATAGCCTCCATGAATGTTATAAAAAGAACACTGTCACAGATAGGACCAAAAGAGGTTGAACATTAGCTTTTAACTGTAGTTACTATGGGGAGAGAAGGCAGCCCTTCATGGAAGAATGCTCCAGACCATGAAAACAGTAAGAGGTAGTATCTAGACAGATGTTGGGGTAGAGGGTATTGCTTGAGCTCTTATTCTGAGCTGAACACAGCTTCCAAAAAACAATCCTGGGAAAAGACAGATATCTACCAATATCTGACCATTGCTTTTCCCTTTTTTCCAGATGCTTTTCCTCCTATGCTCTTCCCCAGCTGCTGGGGTTGTGTTATCTACAGAGATTGTAATCACTGCTGCAGCCTGCAAAGCCATCCCTCTACTTCCCCATCAGGACAGACTCCTCCCTCCCTGCTATATTTTACCTAACTTGCTTGTAGTCTATAAATATATGAAAGGCAGAACTGAGTTCCTGTGGAACTGGCCTGGCTAATTTTAGCCACGGCATTGCCAGCCACTTGTCTTGTGAACTCTAGGTCAACACCGTGATTTATTCTCACATGAAACTCAGAACATGCTGGCTAAGGGCTCCACTAGGTGAGTTAGGAAGAACTCCTTCCCATATGGCTGAGCTGCCTTGGTACAGAGAAATGTTTTCTCTTACTCATTCCATAAGATCAATAATTTTCCAAGAAACAAACAAAATTGTAAAAAAAATATTGTCCTCTGCAAGTAACAAGCCTGCTCACCCCAGCTCAAGTTCCCAAAATACATTATGACATAATCTCCCTTGCCCTAAAAATATTTAGCTTAGCTAATACATAACAGCTGTTAAATGTCTCCAGAGGGAGACCATCTAATACTTTGAGGTCAGATCACATACACCTAACCCGTTCCTGACAGACATCTATCTGACTTGCTCTTAAAATAACTCTGGAGCTAAAAGCTCAGCAGTCTTCTCATACAATCCACCCACTACCTCACTCTCCACTCTGTGAAGGAGCTTACTACTCAGTCTGGCTCTCCCCACCTACAGTTGCATCCCAAGACTACACATGGGATCTCACTACTACCATGGAGAATACTCTGATACAAGGACAACATGACCGTTACACTCTGTTCTGTACTAATGGTGTCTTATTATTTACAATCTAGCACAAAGGAATTCTATTAAAAGCAGACATGGTAATTTTGTTTGCTTTTCAACCAGGTAATGCTAATGTGTTTGCTTTCTTCCTTCTCAAGGTGAAAGGCAAACAGGGTTAAGTTGAAAGAATTAAGTTCCACTAAAATTCAAGACACCAAAAAGACAAAATGACACTTGGTACCTTGCAAACATTTCTGTATTTCACAGGCTTGTTTCTGGCAGGGATCCTTCTGGGACATGTTCAGAGAACTAAAATAATAGGAAAATATTACTGTAGATACAATGTGCTTTTCAAGTGGTGGAGAGGGAAACACTATGTTAAAGCCAGGACTTTAAAAAGAACTCTGAATTTCCCTTTCTGTCAGACATTTCAGAAAACATCTATTGCTGCTTGCAGATGCCTGCCATCATACACAAGAATTCTCTGTGTCTGGCTAAAGGATGATAATGTGGTCAGTGAATATTGTAAGCTTTATGTTGCCAGGCTTTTCTTTTCTCTGGTCAAAATGTGTCTGTCCTTTTCCACTTGGATGCACAGTGATTCTAGCAATGATTCAAATTAACATGCTGATTAAGTTTTAATACTTCTGTGCCTGTAGACCTTATACTAAGATGTGCATTTGTGTAAAAGCCCTCTCCAAGACCTCAACAGAACCAAGGACTTCATGTTAGTTATATAACTGCAACTGGAGAAGGCATTTAAAAGAACCAACCAACCAACACAACTTAGTTGGGTATGTTCCATAAAGAAGACAAGGAGGGCTTTTTTTTTGTTCCAGGAGGGTCTCTTGGAGATGTACACAACCCCCCCCCAACAAAAAAAAACAACCTAAAACCCAAAAACAGACTGGAGGACAGCTCCAGCTTGTTCAAATCCCTAGAAAGTGTAATTTCAGACACTCAATTTGACTTTCTACAGCTGTGACACCTGTAACTGTGATCTTCCGTGAGAGATCAAAAGATGAACAAAAAATGGTAGCACTAGTAGTTGGATGGGAGACCTCTACAGGAAAGCACTGCTGTTACTGCAGGTGGTGGTGGGACCTCAGTTCCTCTGAGCTACAGTTCAGCTCCTGCCCCTACCCAGAGCTAGGGAGGTGCTGCCTTTCAAATTAATGATAATTCACCAGCCAACAGCACTTCTCAATATTGCTATGGCATTATTTCCAGTATCCTGGCCAAACTCCACTTGGGGCAACTATATTCTGCCAACCTAGAAGTCCCTTTGATTAGAGGTGGCTGTATTTCAATGCAGAGAGAATAATTTTTTATACAAAATACAACATCCTCCTAGAGCCACTGCTCCTGAAAGACAAAAAAAATCATATTAAAGTATGACTGGGAATAAACAGAGCACAATACAAAGCAGGGGTAATGTCTACACGTACCAGATTAATCACCAGGCACGAGTTTAAGCAGCAGTTCTTCAACACCACCAAGCTGTAAGCAACAAGGAGAAGTTCAATACGTCTACAGTTACTATGGCTGAGCTAATGGACTTCAACAATGTAACAGTCCTTTGCTGTCCCTCAAGGATCTCAAACGACTTCACAAACAGGCATGACTATGGTCTATTGTTGCCACCATCCTTACCATGAGATGGTGCTCTATCTCCCAAACGCGAGAGTTACTATCCCTGTACTGCTCACCCTGGGACAGCTGCCACATATGAGGCAGCCGCGATGGGGGGAGCTGGCTGGGTCGCAGTGCCTCACCCAGGGGAACCTGAACTCTTTGGATGCGAGCCCTCAGCATACCTTCCTCCTGGGGGAAAGTAACAAAAAGAGCAGGTGGTTACTGGCAATGCAGTAGAGGCACCTGCAATAGCAAAGCTATAATCACTGGGAAGCTCAAAGGACACTTGCCTCTTCTGCAGCCACAAGCCACGTTTTACGGTGCTCATCACAGTAAACACCTACACGTCGCACCCACAGTCGGACAGGAGGAGTGCCAGCGTGCCCTCCTTCTGCCATTCCCTCAGTCACTTCAAGATGATCCTGTTAAGTGAACCGCATCGACCAGCAGGATGTACACATGGCCTCCTTAACTTTGAATACATTCACGGAGAAAGCTCTCATACCTGAAAGGCACCTAAGGGTAACTTATTGTATGAGATGCTATGTGCTGAAATGTCCCTAAGAGTCAGCTTAGGAAACTAAGGTGGAGTCTAAGTGAAGGAAATTTCATCAGAAGTTGTACACTGGGACATGTGTGCTGTATGGCATTTGTAAGGCATTCTTGGGTAAAAGGTACTATTGGTACAAAGTTAAACCCTGTGAATATTTGCTTTGCTTATTCCACTAACAGTCCTATTAACAGTCTTTGTGTAAAGTAGTGAAAAAGAAAATAAAAGTAGTTTACACAGGATTTCTGTGGCTTATGATGCTCTAAATCCCAAAAGCCAAACTTGTGTCAAGAGGTGAAATTAGCTTAATAAGAATGAAGATCACTCTGGAGACAAAGCACGAAACTCCGTGTGAATGACTTCCATATTTGGAACTTGCAGAGTTGTCCTTGTGAAGGGTCCTTTGTCTCATGTCTCAAGAGGATGGCAGCATTGTCCATTCATATACAAGCTTCTTGTGAATAGCTCTCTTGACTTTGTGTAGTTCAGCTCTAGATGGTTACAGAGAGCCACTGATATCAGCAGGGGCAAAAGAATTTTGGACATTGAAGTGGTTCTTCCTAATGGAATTTTAGTTTAACAGCAAGTTTATCTGTATATCAGTTAGATCAAGCTGAGTCATTAGCAAATGAAGGTCAGGGGAAATGATTCTCCCTTTGAACCCTAGAAGAGGTAATCAAAATGGTACAGAGAGTCTTCATTCTTTATCTAGGTTTAAAGTAGAACAGAATTAAGCTGTAATACATACAACATCCTCTTGCTATGAAGCAGATGCAATATTCCTATCCCAGTGAAACACAGTGGTCTTCTGAAAACTTGTAAAGTTATAAGACATATTTCAGACAGGATCAACAAAATCTGGGTACAAAATAAATTAAGGAAAGTCAGGGAGAGAAAAAACTGTTATACATCGGGGTACATATATAACAGGAAATACACTTCCATGTTGTTCCATATCTTACATCAATGCTTCTCTAACTTTTTGAATCAAAGGATCATTTAGCCTTTTTGAAAATAAAACACCAACCACGGATCAGCCTGAACAGCACTATCATAGTATTTTAACTCCTTACAAAGAAACTTTAAATGTTATTATTTTTTTCTCCCATTCTCTTTGTTTCCTTGCTTGATGTGTGGGAATGTCTATGCACATTATAGAAAGCATCACTGTTCTGAAGACCATACTGTGATGCCATACAGCCATTCCAAACAATGCCCCAGCAGCTGGATCAGTGGCATTTAGATGAATGGGCAGCAGAACGACAAACTTCACAAGGCCATTAGAATAAGAAATGAGGGTTAAATGGAACAGTTCTGTAAGTCCTTTTCATTCTGCTTTACCCTAAGTCACTTTACAAATTTAAGACCATGTGTGGAAATCACTTGCCCAATAGTGAAATGCAGCAATTGTCACTGCTCATTTTCAGTCAGATGAATGTAATCACCCAGGCTGGAATTTGGCCAGGATACTCTCCTACTCTACAGGTCCATTGTGACCAAAAATGCTCAAGAACTTGCTTTTATTCCATTCAAACCTAGAAATTTTACAGCTCATCATCCCCAGAACTAGAAGAGCCAAGACCAACTTCAGCATTGGAAAAAAACTACTCAGTAAGTGAACACTGTTTCCTACAGCAAACTGTCCAGGAAGGTCTCCTATCCAAATACTAACCTTGCTGAACTACAGGTATGAGGACTAAAGCACAACATGCATTTTTCTGTTTACTGTGTATGAACATAGTAGCAAAGATAGATACAGGACCCACAGCAAGGTCTCATGAAGAGGATACTATGGAGAATGGGCAGTGGCTAACGTGTTTTCAACCTTTGCTCCATTAATTTGTCCCAAACTCCCTCTGAACTTCATAGTGTTGGGTTCAGTTGCTAAAGTTCAAAGGCTCAGTCTGGCTCCTGTTTTCAATAGTGTCCAAGACTGTTATGAAGGTGCCCAGCTAGTGCCACAAATAAAATCTTGAGGTCAGGCAAAACCGTCAATTGGGTTTTATGTAAGACCGGTCTGGTTTTAATACTCAAACATACAAAAGAAATAGCAGATTTGAAAAAGCATGCACTTAAGACATTTCCACCTGAAACTAGAAGAAGAGAAGAGCATGTACAATTTCTATTTTTGCAAATTTTATCACAAAGCAATAAAAAGGCCTGAAGGAAGACATGGGTGAAAGAAGAAGTAAGCTTATATTTAAAACAAATTGTAAAACCTGTTTCTCATATCGCTTGTTTCATAATCTCTTAAAAAGCCCACCACATTCAACAAAAAACCAATCATCTTAAAAGACTGCAACATTATCCTTTGACACAGATTTTAATGTCCCCATCAACATAGTTGCAGAAGTTGAGCTGTTGAAGGTAGTAATTTAGGGAGATTTAAAGCCCAGTCCCCACAGACAGGAACAAGCCTTGCAGGTATTCTGTCCATCTCTGGCCTTAGGAGTTTAATGTTGTTCTGGGACCCGGCTGGATTTCTGAGCCATACAATATATGAATAAATGTGAAAATGGCCAGAATGAGGCCTGCGTCTTGTGGTGAAGACAATTCATTTACTTTTAAATTTGGTACATTAAAATATTTTATGAAAACAGTGAAAGAAATTGCTCCAGCTGTACTCAGACCGTCCTCAGAGCTGAAGTTCAAGTCGGCAAAACCTACACTTCATTACCGTCTACTTTTAAAGGGGACTGGGTCACATTGTTAGAAGAGTTCAGCTACCTTTTAGGTGTCAAAGGAAAAAAAACAAAACCAATGCTGAGGCTCATTGATTTGGGCACAGTGTTGTCCTAACATGACTACGCAGCTTCTGGACCAAGGCTAGCCAGTTTGGCCTTCAGGTGGAGAGTGTGCAGCTGCCTGCATGCCTCTGTGTGCACACCCTTCTGGGATCTAAAAGGGAGCTGAGCTTTTCAGAAAAACCCAGCCTGCATCTTTCAACAAGTCAGGGATCAGATGAGCTGTCTGTTGAGCATGTTGACTCACTCAAAAGCTTCTTCTTGGGGGTCTGGACTCTACTCTGCCTGGAGCACTCGCCTCAAACAAGTGTCTCTGTGATTCCACTCTCCACTCTGCCCGACCTACTGAGGGGTAGCAGAAGCTCACCGACCAGCTGGGGCTGTCCAGCGGTTTGGGAAGAGAAGGTCTAGCTCTGGTAGGATCTAAAAAAACAGGAAAACAAAAAGAGATGGACACAGTGTGGGGGGAACCCCGGAGAAGAAAGAGGAGAACGAGGAAAGGAGCTGGGCCTTGTGANGGCTCGGCGGCCGCCCCTCGGCATAAGACAGCACCAGGAGAAGCGGAAGGCTCCGAGCCCCCCCTTCGTGACCTACCTGCAGCAACCGCACCAGGTGACAGCCAGCGCCGTAGTACACCGAGCAAAGCTTTTCCCCGCCCTCCCCTCTGACCCCGCAGCACCCCGCGCCCGCGCTGCTCGCAGTCGCCAGTAGCCAGCGCGCAGTGGAGCCCCGCCCCGAGACGGGTCAGGTTGTGTCGGGCTGCAGNCATGACTACGCAGCTTCTGGACCAAGGCTAGCCAGTTTGGCCTTCAGGTGGAGAGTGTGCAGCTGCCTGCATGCCTCTGTGTGCACACCCTTCTGGGATCTAAAAGGGAGCTGAGCTTTTCAGAAAAACCCAGCCTGCATCTTTCAACAAGTCAGGGATCAGATGAGCTGTCTGTTGAGCATGTTGACTCACTCAAAAGCTTCTTCTTGGGGGTCTGGACTCTACTCTGCCTGGAGCACTCGCCTCAAACAAGTGTCTCTGTGATTCCACTCTCCACTCTGCCCGACCTACTGAGGGGTAGCAGAAGCTCACCGACCAGCTGGGGCTGTCCAGCGGTTTGGGAAGAGAAGGTCTAGCTCTGGTAGGATCTAAAAAAACAGGAAAACAAAAAGAGATGGACACAGTGTGGGGGGAACCCCGGAGAAGAAAGAGGAGAACGAGGAAAGGAGCTGGGCCTTGTGAAGGGCCGGCCGAGGAGCGTATGTGGACAAGGGAAGTAGAGAGAGCAAGACGGGGAAGGGGCCTGTGACCAGCGGGCCAGCCGTGGCGGGAAGGAGGAAGGAAAGGACTTGAAGACCAGGCCGCAGCAGCGGGAAGAGGGCGCAGCACATCTCCACAGCAAGCACCTCNGGAAGGGAAGGGAAAGGAAGGGAGGGAAAGGAAGAGAAGAGAAGAGGTGTGGGTGGTGGCAAGATGGCGGTGCAGGCCGTATATTTAGAGGCTGATGCTTTTCTAGTGTGCCTCAACCATGCGCTGAGTACCGAGAAGGAGGAGGTCATGGGGCTCTGCATCGGCGAGGTACTGACGCCGGGCGGCAAGTGCGGGATACAGCGGGAGGAGGTGCTGCCCAGGCTGGACTCATGGTCCGCGCCGGTGGTATAGTGATCTGCGGGCTTTTACTTCTTTGGTGGGACTCGGTCACCGCGGCTGAGTGCGCTGTACAGG
>VWZY01006804.1:64198-77584 GCA_013399075.1 Chloroceryle aenea | reverse complement strand
ATTGTGTTTTCTACATACAGTATATTAGTTCCTTCAGCACTATGATAAGCAAAGCCAGGGTCTCCATCAGCAATGGGTATCCTTGGAAATATAACACATAAAGTATACTATCACAAAGAACATTACATTTTTGCAGTGTCTACTTAAATGCCACTTATTCTATAAATATTAACAAATAATTGAGTTAAAATTAAAATTTCCATCACTGCAAGTAGAAACAGTTATTCCCTAAATCATGAATAGATTATGGTGAATTTATTGCACAGAGATAGCTGTTAACTAGTCAAGAGTATCATCTCTCTAAAGATTATTTGGTAAGTGCAGAGGTGATAAGAAAAAAAAAAAATATTTGGAAATGATTTTCATTGGAATAAAGTGAAAAACTTTATGAGAAACTTATGAGAAGCCTGCCTACTTTAAAATAGTTTTTGAAAGGCTCACTATAACATGCTCATGGAAGACCTGTTTTCTGTGGGGGAAGAAGTCAGTCCCTGATATATCAGTGTGCTGGCTGACTGCAATCAGCAGTTTCAGAGGAAGCAGGTACAGTTGCGAAACTGAAGGTTTCTGCTAACTTCCTTCATTTGGCTATTATCTTTTGGAAGGCTTCTTGTAAGATGAATAGCTAAAAACCATTAAAAGATAACTGCATTCTTAAGAGCTGGCATGACAGACATTGGAGTTACCTTTCTCATCATGAGCAGACATTTTGAAAGGTATAATGATGTGGTTTTTGTGTGTAGCAAAAGTAGTACACAGTGAATAATGGAGAGTTGTGAATCTAGCACTTCTTCATACTCAGATTAAGAATGCTTCAATCTTTTGGGAGTTGGTGGGACTGGAAGAAATGAGGGAGTGAGGGAACATTCTGTGAGAAGACATTTTCTTACTGAAGGAATTCTCTTTCAAACATGAACACTTTAAGTTCTTTGTTCCTCACTGTCTGGGCAGTTTCTTCCTCTTTATCTACTGATAGCTTTCCTAACCAGAGAAGGAGGAAATCCACAAAGCTCTCTGGTTAGCTAGAGTCACACTGTACGCTTTCGCAACAGTTGACATGACAGCAAGCTTATTTTTACTTTCTTCCTGCAAGAAAGATGGTGGTGTGAGGGGTTTTTGAGCTGCAACATTTGCACATGAGATAAAAAGGGTTCCTGCCTATGGACACATGCAGTGTACAGAATCAAATAAGCCTGGTAAACTTCACCTCAGGATGCTTAAAGAAAGTCTAAATACATCTCAGAATAATATTTGTTGTCTTTATAACTCATGAGACATGGTTTAAATAGTGAAATACAGAGATGGCAAACCTAGTGGTTGTGTCTTTGTGAGTCAGGAAGCAGAAAACGAGTAACTATATCACCCATCTTCCCTTCCTTGCACAGAAGGATCCTGGAAGAACTAACGAAATGGATGAAGCTATGAACAGCCAAAGGTGGTTTGAGTTGTTCTTGAAAATACATCTGATTTTTCTTGTGTGAGAGAGTAACTGATCCCATGAGCAGGAAAGTGGCATTATAATTCCACAAATGTGTTTAAAGTTTTTACTAAAGTAAGCATCGCATATGATTGCCATCAGAAAGCTAAGGCAAGTGCCCCATCCAAGTGCCCTAGAATAGCACTGACTGAATACCACATCAGTGGTAGCTGATCAGTGTCAGAAGGAAAAAGTGCACAGTTTGTTTCTGGATGTGCTCTTTCTTTCTCTTTCCAGTTACAGTTCGTGACTGAAAATATTGTCAACTCTGACTAATGATCTGAGAGAGAAGAAAGAGTTCTTAAAATTACAGACAACTTAAAGCTGAAGAGATCTAAAAAAATTTGGAGGACCAAATAATTTCAGAATGCTCTTGTGAAATGCAGGAAATGGTTAACAATGGGTGGTATAAATACATTCATGGTGCTGTGCTTAGAGAAGAATACCACTGCAGTAGATAAAGGACTGTCACAGGTGTAGTGGGGAGAGCCAGAAATACAAAGATTAAACTACAAGGTGAAAAACTGTCAAGTGAAGGGATACAAAGTGTTAGAAAGTAGTCGCTTTTGGTTATTGAATCAACAATTTGTTCAGGCTGTTGTGGCTAGTTTGGCATCTGTCTGCCACAAAGATATGCTGAATTCTACTGTGCCTTTCTGTTTTGGAGTGCTCTCATATAGATTTGGATCCTGAATGGTTTGTTGGTCAAACCATGTACAAATGTCAGGAAGAGTCCCAAAGCAAACTGGCCTTCCATTTTGTTCTTAGGTCATGTAGGTTGTCACAGCGCAGTATTATATACAGCAGCAGAGTCAGTCAGGCTGGTTGCCACAATTCCTTGTCCTACAGCTTTCCTAGCTATGTATATTTCGTTGTGATACCAATTATATAGCACAGTAGAAAATATATATATATGCACATGTGCACAAATTGAAGCAGCAGTTCTCTTACACATTGGCTTAGCTGTGGATTGTCGGGGAGTCTTACTTGTTTTGATTGTGGATCTGCTGAAGATAACATCCTTTGGCTGTTTGCCAATTTGTGTATCAGATTAACAGAGTTTGTGGTTTTCATTAAAATCTTGGGTTAATTTTGAAGTATTTCAGCCTCAGTGGATAAATGGAGGTGTAGAGAGAAATGAAATGAATCATGCAAATAATAACAGCTTTATACTATTCAGCTCGGGTTTAGATGATGAGAGAGAATTGGAGAGATTATGCATTATTTATAAAAGGAAACTAATATTTCATCAACCAATATACATTTATTTTAGATCAAAAATACTTTTAAATCAAAGTCTAGCAAATAACTGAGAAGGTGATATACTTACTTCACAAAATAACATTATTTTGATTTAAATTGTAATTATTATGACTCATTACTGATGTTAACATCTTCTAAGTATCATCTGTAATCTGAAATTGATTTTTTGGTTATGCTTCTTATTTATGTGAAAAGGTGATGGAAGTAGTTTTCTCAGCAGCTGCTATATCAATTTGCTTTCATGGCAGTACAACCTGTGCTATCAGCTACATTCTTCCTCAATTTCAACACTTCTGTCCACATCTAAACTGATTATCTTAGCAGAGCTAACTCTAACTGTGAAACCTGTTCACAGATATAAAATACAAATCAAGGAGTGATAATTCCTCTTTGTTATAAATGAAACTGGCAGTATTTATAAAGCTAATGTTATATACATTTCATTTTTTATTACAAATAGTGAGAACAGTGTGTGTGTAAAAATAATTATTATTGATTATTGCAGGACTCCTATGTTACAAAAATGAAAAATCAAGTTAACCCATGGAAATAATAATTTCCTGTAGTTAATTACAGACCTGTAATTTAAATGTCATACATTTGTCTAAAAATTGCTTTAATGGGGGAATATGAATCTCAACTATTCTGAATAATTGTTATGATCTAAATAAAACTGGAGAGCAAATAAAACAATTCATAGACTGACTCTGTTTTGAATACTATAAATAGTTACATTAATTCTTTCCCTCTAATCCACCTATCAAGAAGGATGCCTTGTTTGGAATAGTTTATTTTATTAAAATGTATTTTCAAGATAGTTTTATGATGTCATGACATACCCTTAATGGTATTCTTTCTGTTCATCTGGTGGGTGCTGGTTTGCTCACTTTATGAATGATAATCCTTTTCTTTCACTTCTGAAACACCAGGTAGTATGTTGTAGACAGTTTTTCCTTGCATAGTGGGTTTGATACAGTATCTTGGCCCTTAATATAAACTATATTAAATATAAGTATTAAACTATATTAATAGCTAAACAATATTTGTACTTATATCTGGACTTTATTTGCTGCAACCAATTTCCCAGTTCATAGTTACTCTTGAAGAGCTGTTACATGTAATTAGTCTGCTGCAAAGCAGTCTTTGAACTGGCAAAGCAGTCTGTGAGTTNTTTGTTTGTTTTCTTTTTCCTGACCTTCTGTTTATTGATTTTGATTATCCCTTCTGTTTTATCACAGATTGTTGAATGCACCTATTTAAGGCAATGTTTAATGCTGTTTAGTATGGTATTGTTTACACTGAGTGCATTTTGTATTGTCAAACAGCTATCATTTCAGTAATAATTCACAGTATATATATGTATGACAAGTAGATGTATCAGGAAGAGGTGTTTCTTACAGGTTGGGGTTTATTTAGGTGTGTTGTTTATTTTTTTTCTAGGGCATGTCAATATTGTTGAACAAGTGAAAATCAAAAAAGAGTTAAAATCACTCAAGTCTTCCACTTATTTTAGTTTTACATATATAAATGCAGTTTTTAATAGATTTTATTACTTGCAGTGCAGATTTTCTGACCAATGTGTATATGATCACTTTATTTTATTTTTTTTTTTCCCTGCAAGCTAGTATATTAAAAGTAAAATGGTCTTTTTCTTACTGACAGAAAAAACCAGGAAGGAGATGACTTCTAAAGGCTCCACTGGAATAGAAATTATCCTGTCAACCCTAGAGGTAAAGCTTTTTAAGCTGTGTGGTTATGGGTACATAGCAAGTTTTCACTTTATCACTGGGCTTTGTTTTATTAAATACATTGTTGTTCTAGCTAGTGTCCAAAACTTGTGTAGGAGTATAATGATTAGATGTGATATTGAAGTATAACCTACTTAAGAATTTATCTCATTTTTTTAAAGTATCCTAACAAATTGTTAGCTAGCAGTTCTAATTAATATGTGATACTACAAACTAGATTTTAATTGATTTTGTGATTAATTCAGGTTGCACAGTGGGATGGTTAGCTAGGTGGTGACATCTCAAGTTATGTTTCATTTAGTGATTTTTCTGAGATTTTAGTATTTAAACCACTATAATTGACTTCTACGTTAACCATATAAATCTGGGGTTTTTTTTGCAGAATACAAAAGATCCTCAAACTATTCTAAATATATTGAATATTCTCATTGAGATAGTCTCAGTTGGTAAGTTTTCAATAACAATTCATTATTATATTCCTGTCTTCTTCAGACTGTCAGGGTTTTTCTGTTGGTTTTGCGTTTGTTGTTTGTGTGTGTTGTTTTGGGTGATTTTGGTGTTTTGTTGGTTGGTTGGTTTGGTTTTGGGTTTGGTTTTTGTGTGTGTGGTTTTGGGGATTTACTTTTTTTTGTGTGTTTGGTGGTTTTGGGTTTTCTTGTTTGTTTTCCTTCTGGTGTTTGCTAAAGCTGATTTATATGCAGAATAAAAAGAACATGGAGACTGAAGTCATCTTTCAAATAATCATACAAAAGTAATTTGTATTTCTATAAGTCTAAGTTCAGGATCTTCTTGCATAGTGCAGTCATATGAAGAAAATATTGCTGTTTTAAAAACTTTCTTTATGATAATTGTACCTTGTATACTTAAATGTTCTTTCACAGAGATTATTTGATTTTTAATTTCTAGGTGGTGGTCGGAGGGCAAGTGTCTTAGTCACCAAAGGAGGGACACAGATCTTATTGCAGCTGCTTTTGACTACCAGCAGAGACTCTCCACTAAATGAAGATTTGATGGTGCTTCTTCATACTCTTCTTGCAAAAATTGGTCCAAAAGGTGATAATGATATACTTAAGTAATATATCTTAACACTTTACAGTTTTATAACTAAAACTTAAAGAATTTTTTTTTTTCTGTTATTGTATAAGCATCCATGCACTCATAACTGGTAGAGGAGAACAAAAGGAGGAGTAAAATAGGAGGGAGGAAAGAACAGTGAAAACCAGATTTGCTGAGTTGGCATCAGTAGAAGGAATTAACAGTTTATTAAACTTTTTTTTTTTTAAGCTAATTTCAAAATTAGCCTGATTGATTTTGTATTTCTTTGATGTCAGACAAAAAGATTGGCATGAAAGTAAGAATTAACGGTGCCCTCAACATATCATTGAATTTAGTGAAGCAGAATTTGCAGAACCACAGGCTGATACTGCCATGTCTTCAAGTGTTAAGAGTTTACTCAACAAACTGTAAGTATTGCAGATAATTATTTTCATTCACATTATATAAGGTTTGGGGTTTTTTTTAACTTAGATATGGTTAAAATAGCTGATATAAATGCTTGTTTAATGTAGCATGTTTAAAATTTTTACCTGAAAACTTTCTTTTTATTTCATTAGATTGCTTAAATTCTAATAAAAGCTGTGAAGCATGTTTGTAGTTCTTGTTTATCTTTGTTTTTAATTCTCTGTGTATATATATGTAGTTGCAGACGACCTAACCAGTTTTATTTGATGTGTGGAATTTAGAGTCGTATAATTTGCATAAATGCTGATGTTTTAAGATGTAAATCAGAAATGCTAACATTGTGCTTGCAGAAGCACTTCAAATTAAATAATTATTATCTTTAGTATACATGTTTGTGGCTTTTTTTCTTTTTATTTCATTCTTGATTATTAATTTAAAACTTGTTTCAGACAGGAAGTGTTTTATTTCTTTATTTAACCTTCCCTTTATTCCTTGTGTTGAGGTGCCCTGCCATTGGTTTAATATTGTTCCACAAGAGCCTAATTCATTATTTGGGCAGGTATTAGGAAGTTAATGAAAATAGTGTGATTCTTGGTGTATCTCTGCTGTTGGTTAGATACTCTTTTAAGTTGGCTAGATACTTTTTTAAGTTTTAACCTTGAGCTCAAAATGTCTGTTAAACCTCTTAAATAAGTACAAGAAATTGAAAACATAACTATGTTTCTCCAAGACAATTAATTTGATGATCTATAAGATTATGTTTTCACGATGTTCACATGAGCACCTGTAATTCATAAAGTCCCAGTTCTTTTAAGATATGGAAGATTTATTTCTGTTAAGCTGTCTGATAATGAGATAAAATGCTTCTAAATGGCAGAGTTTAATACAGATAGTTATGTAGCTTAGCTGAACATTTGCTTCTAGTTACAGTGGTGTAATGTTGCTGCTAATGATCATGAAATTGCAGCTTGGGTTCAAGTACTAAACTCTACACTAATAACAGCATTTGTTATGCTGAAGTCAATTCTTAGTTGCTCTTCTGCTTTGTTAGGAGTGCATATTGCTAAACTTGGTCAGTAATTGGATTTCTATGCCTGTTTCAGCAGTTTCTATTTTCAGTGGCCATTGGGCTTTGGCCATATATACATCCAGTGTGCGTTTCTTGAACTTCGCTCTTAGCATAATTTCTTTTAGTTTTCTCCCTTTCAAACAGTTTGTTCTGGTTTGTTTTTTTTTTGGTGTTTTTTTTTTGTTTTGTTTTGTTTTTGTGTTTTTTTGGTTTTTTTGTTTGTTTGTTTGTTTGTTTGTTTGTTTGTTTTTCCTGAAACTATATATGCATAACATGTATCTCAGAAAAACTTATACTGGTTGTCAGTTTTAAATTTACAACTAATGCTTCACTTTCAAATCTTACCAGTCTATCCTGTTAGGAAGGAGAATAGCAGGTCATAGAACTTGTTAGACCTGACATTTTAGAAAAGCTGCTGTCTTGATAAATGGAGATTTCATTTTTTGTAAGAAAAATTTCTTTATGATATATCTTAATAACAAAGAAAGCAGAATTATGCATTGGAAGTAGTATGAGATTTTATTTCTAAAGTAATAATTTTTTTCTCTTCCAAGTTTTATCAAGACTGCATAATTAGTATGATAAGCCAATTAGTAGTGTCTGCTTGTCATTGTATGTGTTAAAGCACAAACATGTCTAACTTTTTTTTCGTTCTTCAAAATTCACTCATAAAAATTTTAATTTGAGCACAATGATTTTTTTTTTCTTTTGTCTTTCTTATTACATTATTTTAAAGTGGATTATTTTCACTTTTCCAGCTGTAAATGCAGTGTCTTTGGGAAAAAATGGAGTAGTAGAACTGCTGTTTAAGATCATTGGCCCTTTTAGTAAAAAGAACACTAGCCTTATGAAGTAAGTAAGGTCTCTTTGATATAGTATATGGAAAAACCTTTGTTAAGTTTAAAAACTTGTAAATGAAAAATAATATTAGAGAAATAAAATCACATTGTAGAGTTAAAGTGAAGGAGGTGGGAAGGACAACCACACATCAAATAGTTTAATTTTACCCACTGGAGTAACACAAAATATTTGAATGTCTAATTACAGTACTGATAAAAGAATATACATGTTATTTTCTGTCTCAGCTATTTCTGCAGGAAAACTGTACAGTAGTTATCCCAAAATCAAGACAAACAGATCAAGAGAATCCCATATTTTTTTAGTTTAATTGGCTCCCATATCCACTTTGTGTTTTATTTTGTAATAGAATTTTCTTTCTGTTCCACTTCAAAGCAATTATAGGCTCAGTACAAAACCCTAAAAATATGGAGTAGGAAATACCAGCAATATCTGTCTAGTGAGCGACTGTGTTTACAAAAAAAATGTAAAAATCCACTGCATACCTTAAAGTGGTATTTTCCTCTCTCACGTATTTTCCTCTCTCTCTCTCTTTATTTATTAAATTTTTATTTTGAAGTGAATCTAGGGTAAATATAGAAGTGGGTCTAACTGGAGATAGCCCTTTCATTATACACTGACATGTTTTCGAAGTACTTATTTGTAGAAAAACCCAAGTTTTTTCATCCAGTTAACAAAATTATTATCTCATGTTGTTCATATTCTAACTTCCATGCAAAGAGGAAAAAAAAAAATAGTATATTGTTACCTAAATCTGGTATTTGTTGTCACTGGAGCATCTTTTTAAAAAAAACATTGGCCCTTTAAGCCCCAGCTAGAATTAGACAGATGAACTTACTATTTATTCTATGATGTGAGTAATTATGATATACTTTCTTATGGTCTAAGATCAGATGTGTGAAGTCTATCTTTGCAATGAGTGTAAAAATAAGTATATATATCTTCTAGTTATACATTTTGAGTTAATTGAGACAAAATCTTTGTGTACAAGAAAAATCTTACACTGATGATCTTGTGTTGTAGTACAGATTGCTGAGCATTACTCATCCATATGTTCATACGCTGCCATTTTTGACCTACAGTTTTCTGAAATAGTGTCTTTGCTTTGTGGAAATACTAGTTCTGCATAGAAAGATGATTTTCAGAAGTATCTCATCCATTGTGTATGGTACATAAGCATAACTTAATGGCACTTACGGTGTTTTTTTGCGAAGGGTGAAAATTTATATAGCCATCGCACTGATTTTTTTAAAAAAAAATTCACCATAAGATATAACAGAGATGTGTAATATTTTAGTAAAATCAAATTTTAAAAGCAAAGTCTGTGATACAGTGCAACCAGGAAAGCATGAGGTTAGATGCTAAATAAACCTGTTAGCAGTAAACATTTTGTATAGCTTTACAGTGTTGTGGATTAAGCTTACTGGTTGGTTGTTGTTTTGACTTTTCTTGTTATGTTGACAGGGTTGCTTTAGACACGCTTGCTGCGTTGCTAAAATCAAGTAAGTGTTTGACTACAAGAAATTCTTTGTCTAGTTGAGGGGTGTGTGTTTGTATGTGTATACACAAAGAGTAAAACTAATATTAAGCCTGTGGCCAAAACAAAATAAAGGCTAAGAAATTTAGAAATAAGACTACAATTTTGTCTGCAGTCTCTGGTTCTTTAATATTTGTGAGGTATATGCATACATATCTAATGATTAGTTACTGTCTCTTCAGTTACACAGCAAAAAGGCTGCACTACTTTTGCAGAATTGATCTGGAACAAAATAAAATAGCCTTTTACAGTCACTCACCTCAGCCCTTCAGTAATGGGTATCTATAGATTAAATACTGTAAATCCTCTATATACGTTCATGTGAAAATATCTGTTGGATAGCAGAGGAAAATACAAGGTTTCTTCAGGTATCTTTCTCAGAAATTAGGTTCCATGTCTTAATGACAAGTCTGTCAGTGACACTCATGAAGTGTAACCAAGATTAACAAAATGGTGGTCTGGTTCAAGATGTTGGCTACCTTGGTTGGCAGCAGTGGATCCTGACAAATGTCTTTTGCACCAGGATTGTAACTGACTATGAATTAAAAACTCATTCTCTCCAAACAGTTGTATAAAAGCTCATCATTTGTAGTAGTTTTAGTGGAGTTGGATAAGAATTTAAGCGTGGTTAGATTTGCAGAAGGCCATTTCAGACAAATGATAGGAAGCTTCTATACCCATTATTACAGGTTACGGAGTTTTATCATGTTGGATTAATGTGAAAAACCTTGGTCTTACAGATTTGTGTATTTACTAATTCTTGGGATATTTAGGGAAAGAATTATTTCTGAATTATTTTATTATGTTCTGTAAATTAGCAGTTAAACTTTAATCTTGCGGAACGAAATGTTTACATGGTGTGTCCTTAAAATAAGTGCACAAGACCTCCTGTTTTAAGATGTCTGATTCGGTCCCAAGAGGTTTTGACACTGTAATTTCATACACTTTATGTAAGTAAATCTTTCATAAAAACATGAATTTCTGGTATTGTAGAGTCCAGTTGTAGTGATTACTCAGTATTTGGGTTAGATGTATTTTGAGTTTATCAAACTTGAGTGATAGTTGCTACAAAACTGTATTGATTCCATGTGATAAGAAGTATGTTCCAAATTTTGTATTTACGCAGCATGTGTTGATAAGGATACAGAAGTTTTACATAAACACTTTTTTCAACTTGCTAGCTGACAGTATCTTGCAATACTTTTAAAGCTAATGGTGCACTGACCTGATAAACCATCAAAATTGCATTCAATGTTATTCTGAAAAATGAAGTATAGACTACTATCCTCAGTTATTCAGTTATTTCTGTTTAAGCTGATGTAAAACTAACCGTGTCTGAAACAATACTTTAAATTAAACAATTCAGTTACTTAGGTAAAAAGAATAGTTTTAACATTGATTTGAAAATAATATTGAAGTAATTGGGCAATTTTTAATTTTCTTTCCTAACTTTTCTTTTATAAAGAAACAAATGCCAGGAGAGCAGTAGACAGAGGATACGTGCAGGTGCTTTTAACCATTTATGTTGATTGGCATCGTCATGATAGTCGACACAGATACATGCTGATACGTAAAGGAGTTTTGCAGTGCATTAAAAGTGTTACAAACATTAAACTGGGAAGAAAAGCATTTATTGATGCCAATGGGATGAAAATTCTTTATAACACTTCACAAGTAAGTTTCTTTTGATGAAGTTGGTTTTTCCTCTTTGGCTTTAAAAACACATCCAGACTCAAATTTGCCACAGTTCTTCTATGATATTCATGTTCATTCCTGATTATGGGGATAAGGATTATTTTCTGTTCTTGATTAAAACACAAAAAAAGATTGCAGAATTGAATTATACTTGCTATTATTTGTCTGTGACTGTCTCTAGGAGGGGCCATTGAATGTAATTTTAAAAAAGAAGGGAAAAAGTGTCTTTTAAAATTGAAGTTTGGGGTTTTTAAAAAAGGTGAATTTGAATTGGTAGAACTTCTGGACATCAAGACGTTAGCAAGATTTATTTAAAAAATACTTTTCTGTTAGTGAATTCTAGAAATCAGTAAAGCAAATATTGTTTGACTATTACTTTGAGAGATACTTTTCTCGTCTTCTTTATTTTCCTGTTAATAGGAGTGCCTTGCAGTAAGAACTCTTGATTCCCTTGTCAACACATCCAGCCTAATAATGAGAAAATGTTTTCCTAAAAATCGTCTTCCTTTACCAACTATTAAAAGTGCTTTCCATTTCCAACTCCCAGTTATTCCTGCTAGTGGTCCTGTGGCTCAGCTGTACAATTTGCCTCCTGATGGTATGGTAACTTTGTAATATTTCATCTTTCATTATGTCTAACAATGCTTTATGTAAGGTGGAATCACTTGCAGTTATTTACATTCTCCAATAAAACTTGGATTTTTAGGGTCTTCTCAGCTAGCACAGGGTCTGTGACTTTTAGTACAGAGCACCAATTTCTAACGTTAAGCTTTAACTGAGGAAAATTTTGGTTGTATGTATGTGGTTATGTTTGGTTCTTTTATGTTGCCTTTCAGAAACAGGAACTAAAAAGTGATGTTCATCAAACCTAAGGTTGTACTTAGTACTTTACAAACTTAGTCTCTTTTCTTAACTCATTTATATACATTTTCCTATATGAAATGTAATGAAGTATACATCCAGTTTATCAGAGTAACAGAATTTATATCAATGTGTGCCATTGCAAGCATTATTTTAAAAAAATTTGTGGTTATTTCTTCATCTGCATGATAAAAGTATAGCTGCTACTGTTGTTGCAGACTGTTGCAGTCTCTTGGGCAACACTTGTTTGCAAAATATTTGTGCGGTGCTTTGTAGGAAATAGAATCATCTCCCTGTAAACACTATTTTTGAATTATCAATGTTTACTGTATTTTCATATGATGTAACAGCTTGGTACATGGGTAAGCAACTAATGAAGTGGCTGCTAAAAAGTTACTCCAAAATGAAGATGCAAAGTCGGACTTTTTGATAATTCCTTATCCATTACAGCTATTCAGTTTGGGCTTATATGGATCAGACTCAAACTGCAGGAGCTCAGAGTTTATGTTTTATCTTCAAAGTGGAAAATGTGTTTAGAATTGTGTTCCAAAATCCACATAAATGAAACCTCTGCTTAATGCAGTATTTTTGGTACTCCCTAATACCTATCTAGAAACTTCCTATTCTGTTGAAGTAGAGTACTGATTTGTTGTTGTTATTTTGGGGTTTTGGGTTGTTTTGTTTGGTTGGTTGTTTTTTAGTGGTTTTGTTGGTTTTTGGTTGTTTTTTTTTTTTAGTGCATTTGTTATCTATTAAAAAAAAAGAAAACTGAAAAACCTAAGAAACCTAAGAAAATATGATGAATAGAATTTTCTTTTTAAGGAAAACTTCTATATTAGAAGACTGTAGAGTTTGTGGGGTGCAGCTTCAGTTTTGTTAAAAGTATGATCTTGCCTAGTCAGCATTGTAAAAGCAATACATGTAATCATTCTGAATACACCAGAAAATCAGTGTAATTTCTACACCTCTGAGTGAGCCTTTTACTCTCAAGTAGCAAATTTCCTGCACAGAAAACTCCTTCAGAAAACATAACACAAAAACACAGCACTTAAACTGCATGAGATTTCTAGAAAAAAAGATCAGATTTTCCACTAGTAAGGGGTACAACTGCCAAAATAACCAGTTAATTCCCATTTCCACATATTAGGGAGTTTGCCCAGTCCTTGTTAGTCACGTGTAAACAATTACACTGCTTCCCCTTGTTTTTCTTTGTAAAAAATAGGAGGGCTTCCTAGATCCTTCCTAGATCCTTCAGTGTACTGGTTTCAAGTCATTAGTGTCCAAATAGCAGTCAGCAGTCAGCATGGTTTTATCAAGGGTAAATCATGTTTGACTAACCTCATAGCCTTCTATGAGGAAATTACTAGGTGGATAGATGATGGAAGAGCGGTAGATGTGGTTTATCTTGATTTCAGTA
>VWZY01006804.1:32620-48165 GCA_013399075.1 Chloroceryle aenea | reverse complement strand
TAGCTTGGTGGCATCCGCAAATTTAGGACTCATCTAGGTCATCAGTAAAGATGTTGAATAGAACTGGGCCCAGTACTGATACCTGGGGGACACTACTGGTCACCAGACACCACCTGGATGCAGCAACATTCACAAGCACTCTCTGCACCCCATCGTCCAGCCAGTTTTTAATGAGAGCAAAGGANCCTAACTACTTCCTCCTGGATTACAGGAGGGATGTTTTGCTCCTCATCCCTATCCACCAATTCAAGAGCCCAGCTGTCCTAAGGATAGTCGTACATGCCCACCCACTTTCTGGAATCACAAGCACATGCACATTTGTGGATGACTGACATGGCCCATCTGTGCCATACCCCTGCCTGGATCCCAGTCTTTTATCTGTTGTACGGTCCTCCAACTTGCATGCTAGTTTAGCCTGATACTCACTAGCAAACAGATGCATGCACTCACAGTTGCCTCATAGGCATTCTGCACTTGTGGTTCCCCTCAAATGCCAGCACAGACTGTCTGCCTGCCTGATACCCCTACCTTGACCTTGGACCTCATACTTATTGGATAGTCCTCTTGGAAGTTTGCTAGCAAATTGCACTTGCACCTACCCATGCATCCTAGCTTCAGGGAAGATGCATATGCTTGCCCGCTACCCCCAGTAACTTATACCAGGTGCATGAGCTCCTAACCTGTGTTCCTACTCTAGGTGCTGGCACTGAGACATCCTTCTTTATCCTAACTCTTATCCCCCACCATCTGTTTTTTGGGACACGCACTATTCTTGGCCCAGTGACTTAAGACCCTTACACACTCCAGCAGCTGGCCCCGACACTTCTGTTGCTAACACCATGGACTGAAGGGTGCTTACAATACCTGCAGGTCCAGCTGCTGGTACCAGATTCACTCACTTTGATCCCAAGTATCTGTCACTTTGGACACAAAGCCTGTGGTGCCTACATAAATGCTTCAAGAGGTATGGCCTCTCCAGCTACTGATGCTGAAGACCCTTGCTCACTCCAGTTGCTGACCCCAAATCCACTCATATATGTCTTGTTAGTTGAACCTAGTCCACACAGCACTTGCATGCACAGGATAGAGAGGCTTCACACAGACAGCTAATGGCAGACTATAGGGGTTACGTACATAAGTTTTATACGTAACAGTTTTGTACAGTCCCATGGACCCTCCTATATTCATGTCCCTCCTGTTTCTTCTCAGGTGGCCCCTTCCAAAGCTTTCCCTCTAGATTATTAATGAACCATCAGTTAGAGGCTGGAGACTTTGGTCTTTGCTACTTTTTCTGTTACGTCTCATCTAGTAGGATTGTTTCTCTCTGTTCCTGTTTATTGCTTCTCCCTTTATGTGTTAGCCCCTTTTGCACTGAAAAGATCCCTTATCACATAACCTTAACAAAGCAGAGGTTCTTACCTTACACATACCCTTACAGTATCAGCTAGCAGAAAATAACATACCTTCTATGCCTTCATCATCCTTGAAACAGTGGAAAAACAGACTTGGTAAAGAGAAGTATTCAGTCATTCAGAGATGTAGAGTATGATATTTCATGGCCAAAAATACAGTGAAAACTTGAACATTGTTTGGAAGAACAAAAAGATTGATTAAATGGTGCTCATGGAATAAACTCTGTTATGTGACTGCAAAAGATTTCAACTCTATTTTCATTATTTTTGGGATGCAGATGCATCTTCAGAAGCTGGAATCTATGCACAACCCTCAACAGATTTATTTTCGACAAGACATTCTCTGTGAGACCCTGGCTGGCAACAGTTGTCCCTTAGTCACTATTACAGCCATGCCAGAGTCCAATTTTTATGACCATATCTGTCAGTTCAGTAAGTATGGCTCTTCTTTCTTAGCAACTTAATATAATGTATAGCTATTTTTTTTTTTATGAAAAAAAGATAGTATTAACTGTTGTGTATTGTAGTAAAAGCAATATAAAAAGGTTAATGAATTTAATGAAATCAAGAGGTGTCAATGTTGAAGATTTGATTTAGATTTAATAATATTCATGGTAGTCAAATAAAGGTATTTTATTCTGGATATATAAGAATATTTATACTAATATATTTTTAATCACTTGATAGATATTTTTGTATGTTACATTTTGCAAACTACACTTCTTGGAAAAGAATACATGATGACTCCTGAATAACTTTTTCTCCAAATGCTCAACTTATTTGCTTGTCAAAAAGTCTTTCATAAACCTAGGGTCTAAGATACTTTGATTTATAGTGAGCCTTAACTATGACAGCATTCCTGGTTTGCTCCTCCACTCCAGTATTTTTTTGAATATTGGAAAAAAAAGCCATCACAGTCATCATATGATGATTGCCAGCTCAAACTATCTATGACTGTATAATTCTCTGAATTTAAAGCTCCATTGTGAGAGTTCTGTAATTAGTAGTCCTTACAACAGTATTCTGGCAAGCTCTATCAATAATACTAATATTAACGCTCAACTCCCAATTACTGTATTTTGCATTGCAATAAATGAAGCTGGATATTGCCTCTTTCTTTGATTAGCAAACTGTTTACTTAGCTTGGATCATATTTTGCAACTTCTGTGCGTACTTTTTTCAGGGAATCGTCCTTATGTTTTCCTATCTGCTCGTGTACATCCCGGAGAAACCAATGCAAGCTGGGTTATGAAGGGAACACTGGAATACCTCATGAGCAATAATCCAAGTGCTCAGTGTTTGCGAGAATCTTATATTTTCAAAATTATTCCCATGCTCAATCCAGATGGTGTCATCAATGGAAAGTAAGCATAAGTTTACTCACAAATACATAATCTGTACTAATAAGTCCCTTCATCTGTTTTTTTGTTTTTGTTCTTTTTTTTTTTAAATATATCTGAATTAATATTTAAAACATACAAATGAAATATGAAAAAGAGCAACCAAAACAAAAAACAGTAACAAAATTACTAGGGCTTTTCTGGGGTTTGGCTTTTTAAAGGCAGGTTCATTTTATTTTTATAAAAAGCATTAAAAAGTTGTTTATGAATACTAATCATTCCCTTGTGATTTGACATCACATTTTAATTGTCTCTCTGAACTGCAGTCTTGGATAGATGTAAGGTGTTACAGGAGAGCACACTTGCTTTTAAGAAAAGCTAAACAACTTCATGGTTGTTACAAAAAAGAACAGTACTTGTATCTGAGAAAGTTTTTTACGTGATTTTAATCTTTTTGATTTATTATAGTTTTTAGAAGGATGTTATGGAAATGTCTGTTGTCAACTGTTATTAAAAAGGGGGAAGTTAGTATAAGGGTAAGAAAAAGGGTAAGAAAGTATACTAACTTAAAGTTATTAATAGTAATTCTTTCACTTAATACCACTTTTCCTAATAAATTTAAGGGATACTTTGAGAACTTTTGATACTGCTATGAGTAAGCATTCAGCACTCTATTTGCTTAGAGAAAATTCACACAAAATGCAAACATTTCCTTCTTATCTAGTTATTGGTAGTATTTTAAAGGATTTTGTGAATAGAATAATGAAAATCAAACCAATTATGGATTTGTGTAGAATGCTGTCTATGTATATGTAAAAGCATGTATATAACAGAACACTTGGAATTGAATCATACGGAATACAAGTGAACATTTAATACAGGGACAAGTAAGAAATCTGTCCCAGCAGACACAATCTAAAGAAAAATGTACTGAAGGTAACTTCATGAACATGAATTTCTGCGAGTTTAAAAGCTCTTGCTGATAGTTGACTGGATAGAGAGGCGATATTTATTTCTTCACTGTTTTTTCTGATTTTTGGTTTGGTTTGGTTTTGGTGGTTTTTTTTTGTTTTGTGTTGGTGTGGGGTGGGGTTTTTTTGTGTGTTTGTTTGTTTGTTTGTTTGTTCTTTTCTTGTCTGCTAGCTCCTAACAACTTCATGTTTCAAGCCTTAGACTTATGGTTAACATTAGCCTTCATATTGTAGAAGTCAAGATACCCAAACTATAACGATACCGAATATTCAAACTTGCTGATTCTGAGCTAGCATTTCGATAGAACTGTAAGCTTTCAGCTTCAACAGCAAATAAGCAAGTTTACGATTGACTTAATATAAGAAGCTGTTTCTAGTTTATTTTTAGGTTTTCTGTAACATTACTTAAACCCCCCCTAAACACTCCTATTATTTGGCATGTTAGAGAACTTAAGTTTGTTTCTTACCAGACTCCTTCCAAAGAAGCAGTGGTGATGAGGAAAACTTGAGGTGGGGGGGGAGGCTTATTTAAAAGTATGATAATACAGACTACATCATGCATTTTTCCACCCCCCCACAATAGCCACCGTTGCTCTTTAAGTGGAGAAGATTTAAACAGACAGTGGCAAAACCCAAATCCAGATCTGCATCCCACTATTTACCATGCTAAAGGGTTACTACAATATCTGGCTGCTATAAAACGTTTACCTCTGGTAAGTATGTGTGTGTAAGCGGTTTTGAATCTATTTAATCTTGTCTATGTAGCCTAGTCTAAAGTAAGCGTTTTAATATGGTGTTATAAACTGTGTCACACTTAAATTTGGCTTGGAGATCTAGTCTTCTGCAAAACTTTATATCTAAATCAGTTTCCTTTGCTAGGGCAGAAAATTAAAATTTAGATGAATCCTATGTTTTTTTTGTCTTGATGCAGGAGTTAGTTAATTATATAAGGAGTTGTGTTTCCTAATCCTTGAGAACTTTCAACAGTTCAAATTAAGGATTTTTGTTGTTCTTCTATTACTTTTATAAGATGTTAATTCCACATGCATTGGCTTTATTTTTTCAAATGATTTATTTTAGGTCTACTGTGATTATCATGGTCACTCTCGTAAAAAGAATGTATTTATGTATGGCTGCAGCATCAAAGAGACCATGTGGCACACAAATGTCAATGCTGCTTCTTGTGACCTAGTGGAAGACCCTGGTTACAGGGTAAGTTTGATATTTGTATGTTTATATCGTGGCTTGAATTTGGGATGTATTTTTCAGATATCTTCCCAATATTATTCTGTGCACATTGTGACTTTATAGCACAAACAGACTTGTTTAGAATGCTTTAAACATTACACACTAATACAGCTAAGGGTTCAATGTAGAATTTTTTTGTGTGTGTATGTCCTTATACCAATACAAGCTTTTTTGTGTTCAACACTACCATTATACTAAAGACATGGAAAATATGCTTCTTTTTATTTATAATTACTGGTTGGAAAAAAGTCATTTAATTAAGCATGACAAACATTCTAGCAACAAGGAAAATAAAAATACTGAATTGCTCACAAAAAAGCTATTTTGTTTCTGTGTAAATAGCCAAGGTTCCTTTTACAAAGATGTGTAGCTAAGGAATGTGCCCGTAATACAGATACTGAATAAAGTTGCACAAACAATATCCACTGCATTGTAGAAGCGATCAAAAATTGCGAGACTTACGTGTTGCCTATTTCTTCTCTGTGGCTCCACTGCCGCCTTGTGGCAATTTCAGATCTATGCCACCTCATGCATCCAAACCCCGTATTTTTTTGAGGCAGTGTGGAATTAAGCTTGAAAAGCATGTGAATGCACATTAAACCGTTTGTTATGTATCCGTGACTGTAAATGAGTACAGATCTTTCTCGCTTTAAAAAAGAAAAATCTATCACTCCTTGATTTGCTTGTGTGATTTCCTGAGTGCTGAGTCTAATAGCATTCACATCTGCTGCTCAACACATTTATATCGGGTTTTGTCACTTCAGCCTTTGCCACCATAGTGCACAGAAAACAATCATCAATAAGAGTTGTGGGGAAAAGACATTTGTTTTCAAAAAGCCAAAGTGAAATGTTTGGGCAAGCTTACAATAATAATGGTATACATACTACTAAAGTGTCCAGTTCAGTGTGGTCATGTGTTTTGACTTAATTTACACAAATCTGGAGATGAGTGGAAAGTGGAAAGCTGCCTAGCAGAAAAGGACCTGGGAGTGTTGATCAACATGAACATGAGCCAGCAGTGTGCCCAGGAGGCCAGGAAAGCCAACAGCATCCTGGCCTGTATCACAAACAAAGTGGCCAGTAGGACTAGGAAAGTGATTATCCCCCTGTACTCATCACTGGTGAGGCTGCAGCTTGAATACTGGGTTTGGTTTTGTCCCCCTTACTATAAGAAAGACGCTGAGGTGCTGGAGCAGGTCCAGAGAAGGGCAGTGAAGCTGGCGAAGGGTCTAGAGCACAAGTCTTTTGAGAAGCAGCTGAGAGAACTGGGGTTGTTTCACCTGGAGAAGAGGCTGAGAGAGGAATTATCACTCTCTACAATTACCTGAAATAAAGTTGTAGAGAGGCTGGGATCAGTCTCTTCTCTCAAGTAAAAAGTGATAGAAGAGAAAATGGCCTCAAATTGCACCAGGGGAGTATTAGGTAGGATATTAGGAAGAATTTCTTCACCAAACAGGTTATCAGACACTGGAACAGCTTGCCCAGGGAAGTGGTGGAGTCACCATCCCTGGAGGTATTTGAAAGACGTGTAGATGTGTTTTTTAGGGACTTGGTTTGATGGTAGGCTTGGCAGTGTTAGGTTACTGGTTGTACTTGATGATCTTAAAGGTCTTTTCCAACGAAAACAATTCTCTGATTCTGTGAAATAAAAACTGGAAATAATGTAGTCACTTAGCATTAGTCAAATACATACATTTACATAACTGTTTATTGTCTTTTTCCAAAGCTGCCATATAAACATATTGTTCTTGCAGTTAAATATGTATCTTCTGCTTTCCTGAATACAAATGAATTTTATATATTAATGGAAATACTGCCTGTGTTAGGCCTGGAAATTAGTTTGTTGAGAGAGTCCAAAACTGATTTTAAGTAACTAATTAATTATATGGAGTATGTAGTCCTCTTAAATTGAACAAAGTTAGCTCAGTGAATTAGGAGGAGATTTCGATCACCTGAAGAATTCTTTCATATCCCTGTTCTTACCCACATGACTAACACTTTATTGGATCTGAAAAAGAAGAAAACAGAAAATCTGTTACTACATAAACACACTGGGCTTTGAAAACTCAATATGGAAAAATGTTTTTATTCTTTGATTCTGAATTGCAGTACAATTTTTTGAAACCTATTTGTGGTTGCATATTCCCCTCCCTTCCTTCCATAAATGAAGTAAGAGTGACCATATTTTTTCAAATTGCTGTCCTGCAGGTACTCCCCAAGATCCTGAGTCAAACTGCTCCAGCTTTCTGCTTGGGCAGCTGCAGCTTTGTAGTGGAAAAATCCAAGGAATCAACAGCACGAGTTGTTGTTTGGAGGGAGATAGGAGTACAAAGGAGCTACACAATGGAAAGTACATTATGTGGATGTGACCAGGGCAAATATAAGGTAAGAAAATCTATCAGTGAAACTGTTCATACTTTATAATTTCTTCCATTTACATTGGTATTTTCTTCTATCACTCCTCTTACTTGCTTGATTTAAACTTCTAAAAGTCTTCTAAGATATGTGTATACTAATGTTAAGTGTTAAAGTGAAATGACACAATTTACAATATTATAGGTTGCATGGCAGTCTTCATCTGTCACTTAACCCCTTCCCCAATAGTATGTTATGCTTATTGACTGTTCTAAAAAGACTAATTACTGGCTTGTAACACACAGGTATGCAAACAGTTAGAAAGAACAGTTCTGATTATTCAGGTAGATTATTAAAATTGTGTAGTAATAAATTCCAATACTAGAATAAAAATTTCTTTTACACATGGCAATTTCACACTTCACCATGGTAGTTCATGGTTCTTCAGCAGACATTTAGTAATGACCCTTGCAAAAGTTTCCTGTATAGATGAAGAAACGGGCTTATAAATCAAAACACTTTCATATTGGGTTACCAGAACTACAAATTGCACATCTCTGAACCCATCATAGTTGTTCAACATCTTGACTTAAAACCTGTTTTCAATCTGTCTCCCTCAGAAGTGTTAACAGGACTGGATATCTGAAAACTATTCATAGTTTCTCACTAGTAGGAAGGTTACATTAAAGAAAACACTCATAGGCAAATATGGGATAACCATCACCCTAACATCTGATCTTCCATCTTCTGTTACTGGATTAAATTTAGTTACAAATTGAAGCAAGTTTTAACAACAAACATTCATGGAAGCATTCAGTTTCCTCTGCTTGAATATAGAGTTTAGAAATACTAAATAAGAAAATTACCAAAAGCCTCAAAAGCTTGACAAGAGCATCAGAAGGCTAGGATCAAGGCGGGGAGGGGAGGGGCAGAAACAAAAAAAAATTGGAGCAAGATATATTTAAGATATTAAATATGCTCCAACACCCATGCTTGTCTCCCTACATAAATGTTTTGGCAAAAAATTCAGTAGGTCTGTAAGTATAAAATGAATGAGTTAATTTTGTCAGTTAAGAACAGACGCATTTCTGCTGTTGGAATATTCTGTTATTCCTCAAATGACATTACTATAGAGCTTTAAAAAATAACTGTCAAGTTGCTTATTTTGAAACTTCCAGAATATTCTTAAACATGATCCCACATGGTTTAGCAGTATTGCAACAGAAAGCTCTTAAGAAAGGTGAATTGAAGATGCTTTGTGGACAAACTTTCAGGATGCTTAACATGTAAAGTACTTCAGTGAGGGAAGGAAAAAAAATGGCTGAGTTCTGTAGAAAAATCGTTTACTCAAAAGTGAAGTGCATTCTTCTATGTAATATAAACTGGCTGATGAGATCAAATTTGCTGAACTGTCCTCCTTTTTATGTGGAATAAAACAATTTGTGAGGTCCTAGTCATCCTCTGAACATTCATGGAGATGCCTCATTTTTTTCTTCACTATGATAATGCTCAGAATTATTAAGAAAAATCTATCTAAAAGGCCAAGATGACTAGACAGAACAAGAAAAGAGTAACATTTCTCCAGTGAGAATGTCAAAGAGATGAAAACACTCAGTCTCTTTTTTTCTGTGCAGTAAGTGGGGCCAGCCACTTTATGAATATACCTGTGGTCTAAATCAGATGACATATTTCTTAGATTGTTATTTCAAAACACATGGAACACAGGGAGCAGTTAAACTGTAGAAATTCCTCTTCCTCCTCCTTCCCCTCACCAAGGGACATGACAATTCAGATATGAGGAACTGGACTGTGTATCGTGTAAGGGTCTGAAGAACTTTCCCAGTCTTCTGTTGTGCCATCATCACTGAATTTTGTTCAAAGCACAAAGAGGATTACTGAACAATTCTGTACTTTGTGGAAGAAATGCTGACTCTTTGCCAAAGCTGGTTATTATCAGAACATCATTTTTTCTTACTATTATTTTTTATTTCACTCAGACAATGGTGATGCTAGACTATTTCCACCCAGGAAGCTGTTGAACTGAAGTTAGCAATTCTTACCTGAATTTAGGATCCCTGGTGACAGAGTTATCTCTGAAAGCAGTCTTGTTTTAACTGCATATGTGGGGTCTTTGTACCGCATTGAGAATTAGTGCTGCAAATATTGCTCAATCATCTGTAATTCAAGATATTGAAAAGCAAATGTTCAGGTGAAAAGATGCTTCGAGACTCACTATGGAGGATAATTAAGATGCCAGACAAAGCACAAATTCTTTAATAATTTGAAACACCTGAAAATTGAAATCAATCCTTTTGTGATTAATAATTTCAGGAGTATTGCTTAATTTGTAATTAAATAAAAAATATTCTGTCATCTGGCAATTTTATTTTATGATTTATTTTACATTATGATCCCTTTACATAGGCCTGTCTTCAGTTATATGCTCTTTCTGCTGTGCTGAAAATAGCAGTCATGGAACATGCACACGCTATTTGTCTTTCTAACAATTGTCTTTGCACTTTCTTTCATATGGCACTCTTGTCCTTTTTTGACTTAGAGCCACCCCTATTATGCTGTCTATAAGGAATCTGCCAACTAACAGTATCTTCTTCAGCAACAGATGTAGACAATGATAGGAAAAGTTTCTGAACCATCAAATTACGCACATTAGTAATCTGTGTAACAGTGAGACTACTGTTACCCTCCTCCTTCCCTTTCTACATACTTGTTACCTTTTGTCCTTAATGTTATTTTAATCTCTTTGGGGCAGGGACTGTGTCTTCCTGTGATTAGCGTAGTGGAGCCCCAGCTATGATTGGGGTCTTCGAATCTTACTGACGTGCAAATACAAAAAATAAAACCCCAAAATTGTCCTCTGTGGATAAGGTACTGCACTGGGAGTGAGGAGAACTGATTTCTGTTCCCAGCGGGGTCAGTGACATGCTGTGAGACACTGTGCAAATCGCTTCAACCCTTTCTGCCTCCATTTCTCCATCAGTAAAGTGATTCTTCCTTTACTAATAAAGTACTTTGAAACCTACAGCACAGAAGCATTGTAAAAGAGGTAAGTAGCAGTACTACTAACACTCAAATATCCAACGCTTGTTCACTGCTAACAGGTTTCTGCACCATTTGGTTGGAGGATGGCACTGTTTAGAATAGTGGATACGGCATTAACTTTCTTGTTACCAAAAAGCACCTTGTCTATGGAGACTACTGACGGGGAAAAAAAAAAAAACAAAACACTTGAGAGAAAAATAAAATCAAACTTGCCATTTATTAAGTATACATATGTTCAGAACAGAAGAACATGAAGAACATGTAGACTGTACCATTTCTGGAGCAAATTCTTTTAAACATTTATACCATTTATTTTAAACATTGCATTTAAAAATACATCTTCACTGTGTACAAAGCTTGTGTGTGTGGTTTTTAGCTTTTGGTAAAAATAAATTTTTACTCCATTCTTTTGCTTCATGTATTTTCCTACTTGATGACTAAGCTTACTGCCAATTCTTTTTTCTTCTGCTTCCCTGTTTGTCTTGTCAAAGCTCTTTTTAATGACTCTTCACTTTAAGAGGCCTAGGTGATCCAAACTAAAATCCTTGTAAGTTCTCTTGAGATAGAGAAGTTGCAAAACAGCAGAATGAATTGGGTTGTGACATTGAATTTATTAGTGTATATACAGTCAGTACTAGCTAATTCCATAATAGTTGAGGGTCACTCTTGGAATATCATTCTCTTTTCATAAAGTAGTTAGGGTCAAAGGTTCTGTCCCTACATTCTACACTGCTTGGCTAAATTAAAACTATAGAATTCTCGAATGGAAGACTTTACCACACATGTAAATTTGGAGAATGTTACATAAGTTATACCTCCTAAACACTCTCTGCAGAGGAACACATGATATATCATTTGAGTTAGAAAACATCTATGGCTTTTGATACTTTGTAATTACTAAACGTGTGAATAAATGCTTTCAGAATTAACATGTGTAGACTCTAACATATAAGAAGGGAAGAGATGTTTGTTCCAAGGAGTAACTTTGTTGCCTTAAATAGTCTTATTTATGTGTCAGAAGAGAGCAATGAACTTGATCACAGCTACAATATAAATTCACTCATTTGTTTTTCATTCTGATTGAACTTCTGTTGAAGAAGTTGTATTTAAAATTTTAGTATTTGAATTTGTTTTACAAATTTTGTCTCAGTTTTTAAAAATAATTTATGCTTACAAACTTGGACATGATCTATGTCTCTATTCAGATGCCACTAGGTAAAGTCATGTTAAAATTGGCTGGAAGCACAGACTAGGAAGCTCCAAAGAAATGTGGATGTGTCCTGAAATTTCTGTTCAGCCTTAGAGGAATCATGTAGTTACTGAGTTTTCTCTGATAGTCTTGTGAAGTGTTTACAGTCCTTACTTGTTCTGTCTTTAGAGCAAGAGAGTGTGTTAAATACAATAACAAAATATATTTTACATAGTAATTCTGTGTGGGTAGTAAATGTGTGGGTCAATCTGATTGTACCTATTTTCTATTTTTATATCTTATTTTTAAATAAGGGATTGCAGATAGGGACAAGAGAACTGGAGGAGATGGGAGCAAAGTTCTGTGTTGGCTTGCTGCGTTTAAAAAGAATGGCCTCACCTTTGGAATACAATCTGCCTTCTAGTCTGTTGGATATTGAAAATGAGCTGACTGAGTCAAGCTGTAAAGTGACAAGGTATTAAATTTTTATTATATTTGCTTTTGTTGTTTTCCCAGGAAAAAATGCAGTTTCTCAAGTCATATAAAGACTCTCTCAAAAATATTCTTTCACCCATTAAAAAAAATGTTGATGTGTTATGACCTGTTAGTGTAATACTAATCTGAATATATCAGAGACCTGTTGTGTTAATTCAATTGCTTCAAACTTTTAAAGAAAACAATATCTGTATTGACCTATACAATATGTCACTTCTGTGCTGGGATAAACACTGGCACTTTTAATGTCATGTCTCTTTGAGAGCATTTTTTTATTACTATTACTACTGGCTACAGTATTAAACATGTATTTAGAGAAACTTATGTGACTTAAAAAACTGTAGGATTTTCTTCCAAACTCCTCCTTCCCCTTCCTCCCCACCACCTCCCCCCATTAGAGTTACAACATTTAAATAATTTTAAATGTGTGAAATAACATTTGGGTCACAAAAGAAATGTATTGTATCTGCTCAATAGCTAGCGTATTACGTTGGCCATTCTTAAAGCTCTAGATAGGCTTGGAAAAGTATGCATACTGTAAGCATATTTCCATTCATGACATTCATCACTGAAGCATCCACGTGGACATGGTACTGGGCATGTACAGCAAATAAGTGATTTTCAAATGTAGAAATATCTCTTTTTGAAAATCTGGTTAGAGATTAAATAAAGCAGAGTTCCAGGCTTCAGAAAAGCATTATATTAGATAAGAGTAATATCTGAATGTTATAACTTGTCTGTAGACCACACAAAACAAGCAGAGATATTTAGGGGGCCATTTGTGGTACTCTGTGGGAGAGGGAGATGAAGTTTAGTTCCAACATTTAAAGACATGGTATCAGAATGTGGAGTACTGAGAAAGACTGGAACTTGTGTTTATGCTAACAATTTACAGAGAGTGATCAAAAGTGAAATATAAGCTAAAAGTTGGAAAGAACAATAGAAGAGTGCCCTTAAGGAAATGGTTAAAAATGTAAAGAGTAGCTGTAATGTGTAGATATCTATCACTTCGGTGCTGTCTAGATCCAAAACTTTTTCAAGTATTGTACTTCAAATAATTACTTATTCATAAAGACTAAATAGTTAAGTCACTTTGACTCTCTTCTTTAAAACACTACTTTACAACCTTCTCTCAAGCATTTGCATGTAAGCAAGGAAGTGCCTGTGAGGGATCATACAGAAAAAACCCAAACCCTGAAGTGCCTGCACATTAATGTACATAGCATGTGGAATGAAAATGAGGAATTAAAGTGCTGTGCAGTTACAGGACTGTGATCTTGTTGGGGTCATGGCAATGCCTTACCACAGCTGGAGTGCTGCAGTGGATACATGCTTTCTAAGCGAGGACAAATTGAGAAGATGAAGAGGGTGGGTTGCCCTTTATGTGACAGAGCAGCTGGAATGCATGGAGGTCTGCCTAGGGATGAAAGATGAGCCCAAATGAGAGTTTACAGATGAGGATTAAAGAGCAGATCATGCTGCATGACATGGTAGTGGGTGTCTGCTGTAGGCTGTCTGACCAGGAAGAACAAATGGATCAGGCCTTCTGCAGACATCTAGAAGGAGCAAACCCTTGTCCTCATAGAGGTCTTAACCACCCTAGTATCTGCTGGAGGAACAACACAGCAATAAGCAATTATAAGCAATTCAGGTGCTTCCTGGAGAGCTTCCAGACCTTTATGATTATCAAGTCCATCTGTCAACACAATGTTACTGTCACCATTAAACCATGTCCAGAAATACCATGTCTGTATGTTTTTTTCTGAACGCCTCCAGGGATGGTGACTCCACCACCTCCCTTGGCAGCCTGTTCCAAAGCTGCACCACTCTTTCAGTATAGAAATTTTTCCTAATAGCCTATCTAAATCTCCCCTGGTGCAACTTAAGCCTATTTCATCTTGTCCTATTGCTGGTTAGATGGGAGAAGAGACCAACACCCAACTTGGTACCACCTCCTTTCGGGTAGTTGTAGACAGCAATAAGGTCTCCCCTTAGACTCCTCCAAGACCCTTCACCAGCTTCATTGACCTGCTCTGAACCTCCTCCAGCACCTCAATGTCTTTCTTATACCTCAGAACCCAAAACTGGACACAGTACTCAAGGTGCAGCCTCACTAGTGCTGAGTACAACCATTCTGTGGTTCTGTAAAAAAGAGGAAATAACTTAAAAGTCTGTCTTCAGAAGACACAGAGTGATGATATTGTAAGCAGCTTCGACATTGGCTGCCAATTTAGGTGATTAGAGTATGAGGTTCTAAAACCACAATCTAGTTGCGCTTCTGTCCCTCAGAACTTACACAGACAAGCTCCTGATGCCCTAGTATTTCTGCCATATATGCTTGAATGATCTTGTAAATATAAGTTCTTCCATAAATATAGGCTGTCTGTAAGGCAGTTTCACTTGATAGTTACTGTGGATTGCCTCTGAACAATAGTCTAGCAGCAAGTTCATTTTCTGCATTAGGGCAGCATGTTAAACTTCAAAATTTAGTACTGACATCGATTTATCCTACTTCCTGGTATTTAAGTTCATGGGTTTTTTTTGTCATTTGTTGGTATGAGACTACAATATTTTCCCCATCCATAAGTGTTGTATCATTGTCAATTTCATTACAACTAGGCTCCAGTATAAATGTATATCTGAAATACTAAACCTCAGTTATGGCATTTTGAGTCAATTTGTGGTTGTAACTGTTAGGGTGGCATTGAAAAATGGCCCCAGATTTCCACATATTAATAGCTGCCTCAGATACAGAATCTGTATTTTATATTGTCTCTCTGGAGAAAGTTAGCATCCCAGTTCACAGGTAGTTAGTGACTTATGCTTTGGAAAAAAATTGTGCTAAGTTTCTCTGCTTGCTAATGTTAGTCATGGTGGAGTGACCTTAAAACATCACCTGTTGAATTTAGGAATGTCTAACAATCATAGAATGGTTTGGGCTGGAAGTGACCTCTAGAGGTCATCTAGTCTGACCCCCCTGCAGTGAGCAGGGACATCCTCAACTAGAGCAGGTTACTCAGAGCCTTGCTGAGTCCCACCATGAATATCTAGCTACAGGGATGGGGCTTCAACTACCACCCTGGGCAACCTGTTCCAGTGCTCCACCCACTCAAGGTAAAGAGCTTGTTTCTAACAGCCGTTCTGAACCTATTCTTCTCTAGTTTAAAACCACTGCCCCATACCCTGTCGCTACAGGCTTTTGCAAACAGTCCCTTTCCCGCCTCCTTGTAAACCCTCTGCAGGTACCGGAAGGTCTCTGTTTGGTTTATCTGGACCCTTCTCCGGGCTGAACAACCTCAGCTCCCTCAGCCTGTCTTCATAGGAGAAGTGTTCCAGCCCTCTGATCATTTTCATGTCCATCCACTGGACCCACTCCATTAGGTCCATGTCACTTCTGTGCTGAGGGCTCTAGAACTGGACACAGTATACCAGGTGAGGTCTCACCAGAGCAGAGTAGAGCGGCAGAATCACCTCT
>VWZY01006804.1:18714-32604 GCA_013399075.1 Chloroceryle aenea | reverse complement strand
GTTTGTCGGGCAGGATTTCCGCTGAGTGAAGCCGTGCTGGCTGTCCTTGATCACCTCCCTGTCCTCCATGTGCCTTATCAGGCCTTCTAGGAGAATCTGTGCCATGATTGTCCCAGGCACAGAGGTGAAGTTGACAATCACTCCCCATAGTACCTGCTGGAGAGCTAAAGACATATCAGAAATACTTTAGTATCAAGATGGGATAAAAAAGTGTTTGAGGAGTCATGTACCAGCCATCTTTCTAACACAGTGCTTTGTGTGAAAACATGCATGAAAAATCCAGTTCTAGAGATATTTGAAGGAAGTGAATAAAAATAGCAACTATACTTCTTGACCTTATTTCTAGGCTAATGGTGGGTGAAGCAGTTGGTTATTCTTTACTGCTCTGGTTAATGTTTTAACTGATGTACAAACTGTAGGCAAGTATGTGCAGTCATGGTAAATATTGGTGCTATATGTTACCTTAAACTAAGAACAGGATCGCTGCTTTCTGAAACTTTCAATAGATTAGCACAATCATTTATTGAGAAAGGTTTTCTCATTTCAGTGAATCTAAGCTTTACAGTAAAGGTAATGGTTATAGTCCTGATTCTAGAATAGGATTTTCATAGGTAGTCTGCATACAAGTTGATCTGCTTCTTTGAAAGTATGTAAAAACATAAACATAACTCTTCACACTTAACAGTTGTTCCATTTCAGACTTTTTAAGCACATTTTTTATGATGGGTATGAAAATGCCTCCAGTGAGTAAGAGGTTGATACTGCTTTCTGTTTGATACCACACTTGAGTAATGATACATGATAAAAGGAACAAATGGAAAGGCAGGTGGTTTTGATGTTGCAAAATAAAAGCAAATTCTGAAGGGAGGGATATGAATAGACACACATAGTTTGACCTTCATTAATCCAGCTAACTCTAAAAAAATCTGTTATGTACCAAAATTAATTGCATGTAAAGTATGACCATGCTGGGGGTAGGAGAAAAACAGCCTCTGACTTGATTTATATTTTGTTGGTGGGAATGAGGGGTATGGTGACTGTTTCACAATGGATATTCTGAAAGCACTAATAAAAGACTTATTACTGCAAAAATGCAGTGTATTTTGTTTGAGGAAAAATAACATATGTGTCAAAATAAGTTTAATATTATTGAGCCTGTACATGGAAATTTCTATAATCCTGCTGTGTGAGGAAAGTAACAAGTACTTAGGAACATCAGAAAACAGGAAGGTTCAGTCTCCATTCCAAAAGACCAGGTCATGAAAATTACAGAAGTAATTGTACCGCAAGACAAAATTTTGAGTAGAAGCAAGATCATTGAATAACTTCATTCAATGGCTTGAAATTGAATTTGTATATATAAAAAAAAAATAAATTAAAATGTTCCCCTAATCATGACCTTGGGGTGTTACACAGCTACAGATGGTGACAGGTAGTAACCAAACACTTCTCCATCAAATAAGTCAGTGGAAAAAATATCAGGTTCTGTGCATGTTAGAGTACAATTTTTATCACGTAAGGAATGTTGGCATAAGAAATAGTGAACTTTATTGGAGAGATCTATTAACACCTTTTTAGATTTTTCTAATCTGATGGCTTTATTCCTTACGTTTATTAAATATAAAATCTATTGAATTTAAAATCTATTAAATGTAAATCTACTTTAGTAACACTAAAATAGAAAAAATATGTAGCATCAAGTGAGAAAATAGTTATCTTGCTCTCAGTGTTCATTTAGTAATACTGTGTATCCATGTGAGGATATGGGATGGAAAAAAAAATCTTTAAAATGTGGCATTAAGGATGACATATGTTGTGTGTTTGTACTTTGCCCTCTATATGTTCTGGTTTAATCTTAAAGTGATTTGATATTTGTAACTATTTATACAGAGATTTATTTCATTGAATTCAGTGGAAATGCTTTTTATTTAAAAAATGGGAGCGGAATCAGGCACTTAACAGGGAATGCTTTTCATATAAAAGTGCAAACTGTACTTCTATCTGTGTTGCTACTGGAATATTGATCTACTATCACATTGCCCATTTTTTTCAAGTGTTAATTTTCTTGAACTTTGTGTAACCACAACAGCCTTACATACAGCCACTGATTTGTCTGTACCTGCTGGTGCAGCAGCACCAAGCAATGATTGCTAATTAAAACACAGAAAAATATTTAAGTACATAACATTTAGCCTAGCAAAATGTTCCTCCAGCAAATGTAGAATAATATGACTAGAATTTTTATTTTTTTTTATTATAATTGTAGTATCTCTCTGAGACAGTAATGACCCACCTCTAAGCATGATAAAAGGAATTTCCTATTTGGATAGCAGGGCTGACTCCTTTTTACTGTGATAGCTGTGCTGTGTGCCCTAGCAGCCATCATTTCTGATCATCATTTTTACATAATGTACATTATGTACACCATTTTTAACATAAGCAGGAAGCTGTAATTTTATTCACACTACCTCCACTATTACCAATAAAAGTGCCTTATAGTTATTTATGTTTGCACATTATCTTCTTTCTTTCTTCGTAAAAGAGATTAATGCTGCCATACAGAGAATTAGGAAAGGGTCTGATTTTTGTTTCCAGAGGCTCAGAAGCTGAGTTCTGCAGTATACTTTAGATTTTTTGCCTCAGTGACAATTTATTACGCTCCCCAGCAAATATGCTCATATACCAATAGTACAAGATATCCTTTGGGTTCAAGTTTTGTATCTGTGGTATCACTCACTGCATGGCTTAGCAGAAAGTTCAGAAAACTGTACTATTTATTGTTGATGAAACTCAAGAGGGAAGTCTCATTTATTTTGAGAGGCTGGCTTATAGTCAGAACTGAAACACATCCTGTAAACCAGGTTGTAGTTAAAGGTCAGCTGTTTCATGGGATAATGGAGACACCATGTTCCTCTATTCTGGATATTATTTAAAATATATTTTAATATAACAGTTCTTTTTTCTGAATTCTATTGAAATCCACTTTGTACTATTTCAGGAAGTACTGGACAAGGCCATAGCATACAGGTATTGATGAAATCTTTCTTTATCCTCCTCCTCCTCCTCCACAAAAAAAAAACAAAAAACAAAAACAAACAAACAAACAAACAAACAAAAATTAGATCTGTAGAAAAGTGTGGTTCAGCATGGATTTTCCCCTGCTATTTCATAGTTGTTTTCCTTTTTTTTAGAGGGTGGGGTGTGTATAGGTTCTATTTAGGCAGTATTTTTGTATGAGTATGGAGCTAATTTTCAAGTCTAGACTGTATTTCCCTTATACAGTGAGACTGGACAGTGGCTCAAGACGTTGCAGTTCATTCAGATTCCATAATAATAACTTTTCTTGAAATCAGGTGGGTGTATGAGGCACTACAGAACATTTTGCTAGAAGCCTACAATTTATTTACATAGATAACATAAGTACTAGCTCTTAGTGACACCTCTAAGAAGGTTCATCAGCTCTCCTTTTCCCACTGCCCAGTCCAGTGCTAGTGAAATGTAGAGAACCCCATGACTGATGTTTCTATGTACTCTTTGCAGCTGAAGCACAGGGGACTTTTGCTCCCCAACTGTATGAGACTTCAGTGCTGTTTGCAAGAAACGTTTGTGTAGTAGCAGTAAGGATCTGAATACTTTTCTGTGCGGAAGTTGTCCGTCTATTTATAACTAAGAGGAATTTTTTTTTTTCTATTTTTTAGTGCTTTAAAAACCAGTTTTATATTGACATGTCTTGAAATCTGTAAGCCAAATCTGTGAAATATGTTGTCTGTTTGTCCTTTGATTCAATCCTTGTATCCAAAGTGCTGAAGTTTTAGTGCTCCTTTATGATTCTAGAGAAAAATTTAAAATACCTCTCAGCTAGTTACCTTTTTTATTAGGTATCTTTTCACTTGAGTGCTGGAAATATACAAAGAGCCTCTACTGAGTAAAATTTTTAAAGCCAATTTCTGTTCTTCTTCAGAGTCATGGTCCAGAAGATAGTGACACAGTTTCTTGCTTTATATACCTAAATTACTGTTCCCATTATTCTGTTATGATAAAAGTACTTTGTATACTTTCCTCAGACTACCATGATTCATGGTGAATTACTTATTGTTAGAAATGAATGAGGAGCTACCTACAGAAAATGCAGATAAAAAAATAATGAATAAGAAGTGCAAAAGGAGAGTAGTTTTTACACAGCTGTAATCTTAGAGTAGAGCAATGTAAAAGATTGTAGTTATTTTCTTTATTTTGGAAGTTACTGGTATTTTTACAAAAACAGAATTTTAATGCTTTATGGGATAAGCAGGCAAGGTTAAACATTCAAGTATAATCATACAGAAACACTACTTTTATTTTTTGCGAAGGATTTTGGGGGTTTCTCAAATTCTTCTTGGTTTTACTTGTATTTAAAATGACCACATAAATGTTAATACTAAAATATACCTCCAGTATTTCATTACGCATGGGCTCAGTTCCATGACTTCATTTTGAACCATGTCTGAAACATATTTAACTTAAGAAAAATAAAGCAATAAGTAGATTTATTTCCCTCTGGCAGTGCACTTTAACATTTTAAGTGATGAATTAAACACTTTATTTTTTTAAATTATTTCAAACCCACTTGCCAGTGTTTCCTCCACAGTTCCAAATGGAAAAGGTTAGACTAAATTTAATATTGCTCTTGTAGTAAGAATTATAGTCGTTAGGCTGACAGGTTTGATAGGGTCTGTATGCAATGAAACAAAAACACATGACTGCATTCATAACTCTTAAGACTTACTGGAATTATGCTTTGCACAATAACTTGACCTGTCTCTGGAAATTCTAGTTGTTTCATAGATTATTCTGCAATTCATTGGTGTGTTCTAGAACACAGTGTATTTTTGTTAATTTTATTTAACTACAGCAGAGAAGCCGACTGAGCTTTTGGGATCCAGCATGTCTAGAAAACAATAGAAAAAGTAGACAGCCAAAGGTTGCTGTAGGAAAGAAAAAAAAACCTGATGCAAAATCCATTTCCTGCATTTAGTCTTACACTTGAGAAAAGACATAAAACGGTGGGGCAAGGAGTGAGAAGTACATGCAGTGAGAATGTGTCCAAGATCTTCTTGCAAAGTTCTCTCTTCTAAGCTGTGAGAAAGACACTAGGTTTGTCCTACTTTATATCCCTCCCCTATAATAACTCTTAAGCTTTGCTCTGACCTTTGCATACTTCTAACCTCCTTCACCGGTGAGTAAAAAGATTTTCTTCCTTCTTACATTCCTACAGCATTTGAGCTTTTTTTTGGTTTTTCTTCCAGTACTTTAGGAGTACAACTTAGTTAAAAAGAAGGCATCTTATACTGCAACTTTTGTCCCACATGTCCCTTTCAGAAAGTTGGAATAAAAATCTATCAAAGATGAGACACAGAATTTCACTGGTGGGCCTGGTGGTAATGCCAATGCACCAAGACTCTCCTCTGGCCTAAGTGAAAGTGAAGGAAGGAAAGGAAAGAGAAAGGAAAAAGAAAGGAAAAAGAAAGGAAAGGAAAAAGGAAAGGTTATGTGGTCTTTATATAATTTTTCAAGCTTTTCTTTCATTCCCGGTATTTACGTTCCTAATATTAGTGTGCTGCAGTCAATGATTTTTGAGCCCAACTAATTTAAATCCAGTTTTGAGTTTCACAGAATGTACTTCAGGGTGACAGCATGAAGTGCTGAGTTTTTGTTTGTTTTTTTTTTTAAATTAAGCTGTGGAGGGAAATTTTGTAACTCTGAAAGCAGGGATATTAAGAAAAAAAAAGAAACTTAATGGGATTTGGATACTCAGCTTCCTGTGACATAGAAGAGAGTTAGATGTGTTGTTATCCACTCTATCCTTGGAAATTCCCTTGAGGGAATATCATTACTACTTGGGAAAAACACAAGGGTGAGAAGCTCTTGAAGGGGACAGCACATGTAGCTGCCTGTGTGCCATTGCCTACTGTAGCAGCATTGCTGATCCCTAGAAGAGAATATAGATGCTAAAGAAACATTAAAAGGAAAGATATGGAGAAACAATTCCTTTGTGATGCTTCCTGACTCTCTTTCTCCTCTAAAATGTTCCTTTCCCTGGCAATATGTGTTTAAAAGGAATTGTTCTTCAGATTTTTCTCTTCTTCCTTTCCTAAGTAGATGCAACTCTATCACGTGGTGGGGAATCTTTCTTACTTTTTTCTTCCATAGTTTCGAAGTATATACACTTCCCCTGTAGTCTCAGAAAACCTTTGATCTCTGTGGGATTGACATTGGTAATGGCTGTGTCTGACTTGTGGATTAAAGTCTCTGTAACTGAGTCATACGGACAATGAAAAATCGAAGTATATCCTTGGAGGGACAAATAAAATTTGGGTTTGAAAAAACATACCATGTTAGTGAATAGGTTTATTTTTTAATGTGTTTGCAGCATTAATGTAAGTAAGAAAAAACACAATAAGGTAAGGTTAAAAAAAATAGCAATAATAAAAAAAATGTTTTAGGGAAAAAAAAGATTTCCTAATTTCAGTGTATTCAATGTCAGGTGATGTAGAAAATACTCTTTTTTAAATGAAAGGCATAGTCTTAATTACTTTATAAGCTTGAAGACCACAGTATTTTATCAGTTATATTAATCAGGTATTTAGGAGTTCATCTTTTTACCTATAAAATGTTGTTTAAATAAAATCTGCAAAACTTCAGTTTTTCTTATAGTATTCTCTTCTAAATGCCGTGACTTCAAAGAAAATAGAAAGATTATGGTATCCATTGCATTACAGAACATTATTCGAGCCTGTGCTATGCAGAGAAACATAATGGTTTTCTTTTAAAAGGAAAAGCAGGAGGTGTAGAGGTAGAGGAAGAGGGATTATTGAGCAACTTAATTAGAAACAGCCCAAGGGAAAAGTTAGGAAATTAAACCCTGTAGAATCAGCATGATGGCAGCTAAAAATATATTGTCACAAGATATGCTGAGGGTAGGGAGAGCAGCAGGGAGGCAAATAAAGAATTAGATTAAACAGCAAGATTTTTTTTTCAGGTATTTTGATTTAGAAATTTGTTGTGGCCCAGCCCAGTAAAACAAAAAAAGACAAAAATGTTCCAGATTCATACTAACCTTTAGGATAAAAATTGTTGGAAAGGTAAGTATCTAAGGTTAATATTTACTACATCAGAAGAAAATATGCAACACAGGTTTTCCCTTTAAATGTAGAGAGTACTTTGATACCATTTTGTGAGCAATGAAGACTTAAGAAGGGGAAAATGAAAATATACTTTTAATTAATATTTATTTTCAGTAATAAATGACTAAGAAGTTGTGATGCATTTTCCTGGATGTTAGTACAAAGCTAAAATTTTTGAGGCAGATTTCAGAGATAGTTTTTATATTAAAGGTTTATGTAGCGTTCAAAATAGGATCTAGTCATCTATTCTAATGGTACTTTTCTTGAATAGAAAAGTAATATATGATGTTGGGTTTTATTTTATCAAATGGGAAATGTCAATGAAAAACATCCCTTAGTTTTGGATCATAATTTTGAATCCAGAGGTGCTAGAGGAAATGTCTAATGTGTTACATCAGACACACTGACTTTAAGTCTGCACAGTGGCTCAGTTTCTAAAAGTTAAGGACATGCCTACATGCTTACACATATGTAAATAAGTAAAATATTTCTTTACCAATTTAACAAAAACATATATATTTAATATCTGTACCTATGTGTTTTTCAAGACAATATAAAATAGGACACATTCACAGAATCACAGAATTTCCTGTGTTGGAAAAGACCTTTAAGAACATCTAGTCCATTCATTAACCTAACACTGACAAGACCTCAACTAAACCATATCCCTAAGCACTATGTCTTCATGACTATGAAATACCTCTGGGGATGGGAACTCAGCCACTTTCCTGGGCAAGCCATTACAGTGCCTGACAACAATTTTGGTAAAGAAATTTTCCCTAGTATTCAGTCTGAACTTCCCCTGTTGCAACTTGAGGACATTTCTTCTTGTCCTATCTCTTGGTACTTGGGTTGAACAGGTCAAAAGCCCACCTTGCTACAACTACCTGAAAGGAGTTGCTAAAACCTCTTTTCAGGTAGCTTTAGAGAGCAATAAGGTCTCACTTCAGCCTCCTTTTTTGCAGGCTAAATAACCCCAGTTCCTTCAGCTGCTCCTCATAAGACATGTGCTCTAGACTCTTTACCAGCTTAGTTGCCCTTTTTTGGAAGGCTCCAGCACCTCAATGTCCTTTTTGCAGTGACAGGCCCAAAACTGAACGCAGTACTCAAGATGCAGCCTCACCAGTGCTGAGTACAAGGATAAAATCACTTCCCTGGCCCTACTGGCCACACTGTTCCTTATACAGACCAGAATGCTGTTAGCCTTCTTGGCCACCTGGGCACACTGCTGGGTCATGTTCAGCCAGCTGTCAATCAACACCCCCAGCTCCCTCTGTGCTGGACATTTTTCCAGCCATTCCTCCCCAGACCTGTAGCATTGCCTAAGACTGTTGTGGCCAAAGTGGAGAACCCAGTATTTGACCTTACTGAAATATAAAACACTCCCCTCATCCAGAACATTGATAAAGATGTTAAAGGAGACTGGCGTCAGTACTGATCCCTGGGGAACACCACTTGTGACGGTCCACTCACTGGATTTAACTCCATTTAACACCACTCTTTGGGCCCAGCTGCCCTGACAGTTTTTTACCCAGCAAAGTGTGCACCCATTCAAGCCATAAGCAGCCAGTTCATTCTGTGAACTGCCAAACCACTTAGAAGAGATGAACTTGTGTTTCTAGTTCTGTGTTTTTTCCTTAAAATAGCTTTAGCTAGTTACTTTAACTGGATCAGCTATCTAAGTTTAATTTCCAAATAATGACACTCATTAAAAAGAGTGTATAGATTTTTTTGCGAGCTTTACTATTCTGCATAGCTCACTAACATGAAATTGTGTAAGTTCCTACTGTAATGCATCAACATCCCATTGACAGGGGTGAATAAAATATTTGTCATTGACATAGCTCATTGTAGTTTTCTGTTTCAGTCTTAAGAACTCTTAGTTAATATTGGGCCCACAGTCAGATTTAATAGCTCCATTTCATGTGCTTTGAATTACACAGTCTATCCTGCAATTGCAGTGAGCATTCCTTGAATACAAAGCTAACAAATCAATATCTGTGTTAAGCAAAAAAGCTGTGTGCTTGTTGAAATGTGATACATTTGGTGAAGATCCTTTTATTTTGTTTTTGAAATAAATAAAAAGCAAATAAAACATTTAAAACTTTTTTTTCCCCAACTTTTTTTTCCTTAGAAGTGCTGGTAGGTAGTGAATTCCTGAGATGGAGAACATCACAGGACAAAAGCACAGAAAAATTGTATTCCATTGCTGGTTCTATCACAGGTTCCTTATGCAAAGCCTATATCCTTATGGTATGTTGGGTTCTCCACCTGTAAAATGAAAGAGACTTCTTAGCAAAGATACCGATTATTTTTCTTACTCTTTGTCTCTCCTAAAGAAAAAAACAATTTTATTTTGAATACCCAGTTCATTAAATGACATAGTCGATTGTTGCCCTAGTTATAGCTTAAATGATCTTTAAAAGTATTTAGTTTTGTGGAGAATTCCTTTTTGCATCACTTAATAAGTACAAGCTTGTTTAGTGAGCCATGATACAGATTGTTTTAAATGTAAATCAAGCAACCATGGCTGAATTGACTTTTTTATAGTTTGTTTTCTTACTATATTATGTCTTCTGTCCTTGTTTTTCTAAGCTAAGACTAGCATTTTTTTCTCATGTGTTCTTCCCCCAGTATTCGAATTGTCGGTGGCACAAAACATTACAGTTTGGCATGTCTTTGAGGCTATAGGAAGAGGAAGAATACTGTGAAACTTATTTAAACTGAATAGAGCTTGCATGGCATGTTTCAGATGGTCCACTTAAGATCTTAAAAGACCTTTAGAAATAAGCAATGATTAATCCTTTTCATTATAAAGCCACAGAGCAGCTATGCTCTTGTGTGCCTTAAGACAAGATTCAATAAAATTGATATGCAAACATTTCTACAAGTACCCTGTGATCTCTCTCAATAATAACATTCTCATTGTTTTGTTTGAGTTCTGTGTGATTTGATTATTAGGCAAATTGCATTACAAAACCTTCTTAGAACTTCATCTGAATATATAATTATGCATGAAATATTTAGGAATACTTAGAACTTTTAAGCAGATAGCTTTTTTATGTCCCAAGGGAGGTTAGTAAAACTGGGTCTGGAAAACATTTAAAACCCCCATTTATTTATTTATTGATTGATTGATTGATTCTTCCTTTGTCTTAGAGAGGTGAGAGGATCAGAAAATTTTATTTTAACCTTTCTCCAGTTAACACTAATGGTGTTAGTCCTCTTATTCTTGCCCATAGACCATTCTGTGGGCAGTGGCTCAGTTCCTTAAATCCACTGCTTCTGAATTGCAAATACACAAGTTGTAACTGTGCAAGTGTGTGGGGACCTAATATGAGTCAAGTGTGTGGGGACCTAATATGAGTCAAGGGATTCACATGGGAACGTAAATGCTAGTTGCAGGAGTAAATCTGACTCCTTATTTTGTCGTCTCTAATACATAGGGTGTAACTGTTCACAAAGTTTTTCAGTAAAATGTGTGTTTTAATAAAATACAGAGATTTCATGACTGAATTTTAGACTCATCTGTTTCTTTAGTTTATTTATACCTTATAAAAATTGCTGTTTCTTTACGAAGTTGTATTCTTTGGCAACAATTTCTGATACTGCTACAATTATATGAAGTTCTTACAAGCCATTAGTGTAGATTTATGAAGTGTAGGTAATATGTCATGGCACATTTGGATAACAAGTTTTGTATGACAGAGTAATTAGTTCATGGTCTTATAAACATAGCTTTGTCTCTCAGTTAGTTTATGTGCAATTAAAATATCTATACTATTTCAGGTAAATAGCTCCTTTCCTGAGATAATTTCTTGGTGATTTTATGTCAGGATAGAGAGAGGGCATGGTCTGAATGTACTGTTCCAAATGAAACTTTTAACATGATTCATGCAACTTCCTGCTTATTATAGCCCCACTACATATGTTTTGGATGAAGATGAGCCTCGTTTCCTTGAAGAAGTTGATTACAGCGCAGAGAGTAATGATGATCAAGACATTGAATTAGCTGATAATGCGGGTGATTATGAGGCAACTAATCATGAAGATGGACTTTCAGACTCAGATTCAGCACGGATACTTCTTTCTTGAGCCATCTTTGCAGGCAGTAATAGAAAGTTAAGTATCCTGGATTTTCATAGTTAATACTTGCTTTTGTCTAACAAGGGGATAAGCTTAAGAAAACAGAAATAACTGGGCCTGTCAAGCTCAAGGACAATACTTATTTCTGATTTCTGCTACACTGGCATTTGTTTTATTTAAGGATTTCTGTGTTTTCTTTTAGCACTAAGTAGATACATTTATATACATTACCAGTTCTTTGTCTAGTAAACAGCACCACATGGCATTTTGTTTCTTTCAACCCTGTCTTCAGAAAAATGCACTATAATTAGTTGTGTGTCAGAGTAGAGAAACTAATTCTTTGTGGTATGGCTCTTTGAGTTGCTTCCTGAAAAATACGTATGTACAGATTTTTTAAATTAATTTGTGTGTGTGTATTTATGCGCGTGTGTATACTGAGGTTACTTTTCAACATTATTTTAAAGATACTTGATTATGTTTGAAGTAATGTATTGCCTGCTCTGGAACCATTCAATAATACCTAAATTAAAAATAAAGAAATGGTGTATGAATTGTTGCACTTGTTTCTTGCTTCTGAGTATTTTATAGTTCTGCCATGGTACTAGGTGAAAAGATATGTCTGTTACAGTTCAGGAATTTCACACAGTGACCAGTGCAGCCTGTTCTTAGAAGAACTATGCACTTGTAAAACTCTTTCCCATAAAATAGGCATGGGTTAGTATAAAGAGGGTTTTTTTTCAAGAATACACAATATGTATACTGTATATATGTTCAGCTAACCAGAAGCTCAATTGTTCTTTAAGAATATGCATGTATTTAAAAAGAGTTCACTTTGCTGGGGACACATTAACTATTACTCAATCAAAATGCTTTAAGAGGGAAGGTGCATTTTGGTTTAAACATCTTTTGCCTGGTCTCAATCCAGTCTTAACCCTGCTCTTAGAAGGAGATTGGACTTCAACTTCCTGAAGGTCGCTTCCAGCCTGAATAATTATTCTGTGATTCTGTATCCTTCATGTTTAAAGTCAAGCTGCCAGGCATGGGATTTACACTTGTCTTCTTCTCCTATAACCTACTAATTCCTATTGCCTTTTGCCTCTGCTTAGAATAAGATCTAAAAGAGAAATGAAGTTTGTTGTACCCTGTTGTTTACAGACCTGACATGTTTTTCCATGAAAGATATTATTTCACAAGTATTTTTACTTGATGTGACCCAGTTGTGGCACTCATTTTCTGCTGTGTGTGCAGGAGCTATAAGATCATGAAGAATAAAACCTCTAAGCTATAGCAGGTTGTTAACTGATAAGAACTTTGTTATGTTTCCTACTGCAAATAAAACTGTATTTTGAAGGGGAAGGGTGCCTTTGGTAGGCAGATAAAAAATATTTGAAGATAATTAACTGCATTAATGATTCTCAGTCAGGAGATGGATTTTCACCAGGATCTGCCATTTCAAATGTGGCATTGTTTGGTGATAACTGTCCATACCATCCTCATTCTGAAACCTTATATTTTTGTTTAAAGACTTACATTTATATTAATAATTATGTAGTTATGAGATATAAGAGTATAATGGAAATATCGACATTCTTGTCCCTTTGTAAGTTTCTCTCTCTAGTAAAAAATATCATTCCTTGTATTCTGTGAACTACATACTGGAAATAAAGTTTAATACCCTTTTGAAGAGGAACCTGCCTGTACTGAAATGGTAGAGGAATTTGGAAAGCTGCCAAATGGAAGGATTAACCTTGCCACAGAATTTGAAACATCTTTAAGTCAGCACAGTGAGAGCAGTGCAGAATGCTCATGTTACTGTGTCACTGATATACTGGTTATCTGCATAGTTTTTCATCATTAAGGACTTGTACTTCAGTACCTTACATAAATAATTCTAACTAATTTTGAGGGGTGCAGGATGACACATGTTAGTTAACCCTATTGCGTGTTTCTTCTTAGTTTTCATATCAATCTGTGTTAATCGTGGAGAACTATTTTCATACTACAGGCAAGACTAGAAATGTACTTCATCCCTTTAGAAAGAATTGTTGCTTAGAACTACAAAGTCATCTTTCATCATTAGTAAATATGCATGTATGTATATCCCAACAAGTCTGTGGGACCCTATGGGATACATCCACAGGTGCTGAGGGAACTGTTGGATGAGGTTGCTAAGCCTCTATTATATTCCAAAAGGCATTGCAGTCCGGTGAAGTCCTCACTGACTGGAAAAGGGGAAATATAACCCCCATCTTCAAAAAGGGAAAGGTGGATGAACCTGGGAACTATAGGTCAGTCAGTCTCACCTCTGTGCCTGGTAAGATCATGGAGCAGATGCGCCGGGAGGCACTGCTGAGGCAGAAGAATAACGAAGTGACTGGTTTCAACCAACATGGCTTCACCAAGGACAAAATCATGCCTGACTAACCTGGTGGCATTCTACAAGAAGATCACAACATCAATAGACAGGGGTAGAGCAGCCGATGTCATTTACCTGGACCTGAGTAAGGCCTTTGACACTGTCCTGCATGACTCCAAGTTGGTGAAAAATGGATTTTATGGATGGACAATTCAGTGGATAAAGAACTGGCTGGATGGCCGCTCCCAGAGAGTGGTTGTCAATGGGTCAGTATCCAGTGACAAG
>VWZY01006804.1:6620-18502 GCA_013399075.1 Chloroceryle aenea | reverse complement strand
CCAACCTTCGCTAGGGGGGCGTGTCCCTGCCGTTGGCAGGACACTAGATGGTCTTGGAACTAGATGATCTTTAAGGGCCCTTCCAATCCTAACTATTCTATGATTCTATGTTTTTCTCATGTGTTCTATAGCTTTCAGTCTGTGCAAAGGAGAAGTTATGAATGACTGGTATAATGGCTCAGGGTAACAGGCACTTTGCTAAACCAGTAATGTTTTATTTATACATTAGATTCTAATGCATTTATGCATTGGATTAGATGTATACATTTGATTAGATGAGATGCCAGTCTGGCAGTTGTGGGTCTGAACTTCTAACATCTTGCTGTTCAGATACAAGAGTGAAACTTTGTCCTTATCTTACACATTTTTTTTTTTTTAAATACAAAGGCTGTTACCTCTTACAAGTTCTGCAGCACTTCTTAAGACACCTTCTGTAAGTGAAGTCTCCATTTGCTATCACAAGGATGACAGTTCATGCTTCACGCTGTTTATCCCTTCTTTGCTACATGTTGCCATTGTTGCAGTGGTGTTGGCAGACACTCTGGTGTTCCGTTCTATCTGTTTTTGATAGGAAGTCTGGTATTCAGCTGCAAAGGGAATAGCTGAGGCTTGAGCACAAACTCCATTCTGCTACTATGGTTTTCACTCCAAATGAAGGATCAGAGTGGACGGTAAAGAATGGCAGCTTCTTAAACTGTCACAAAGTCAGTCATCTAGCATGGCCTGTTACAGATAATTGTCTTTATTTTATGCATTGGCATTCCAATGTGATTCTCATTTTAAATGACACTCTTCACTATAAGCATGACTGATTCTGTGTAAGACAAGAAGTTATTCTTACATATTTTTCCAGTAGTAACAACAAATAAGATTATAAACAATAATTACATCTGTGTTATTTACTGTCTTGCTTCTAAATAATTGCTGGATGATGAATTAATTTATTCCCTTTCCAGGTATAATTCAAGTTGCAGCACTAATTTTGGTATAGTCTCTTCACTGGTGACATCCCCCACTGTAATGTAACCTACAGCTAAGATTGCAAAAACTGCAAAACTCTTGCCTCATTGTTTTGGAGGTAGATCAGCCTGACATACCAGGGAGGACTGGTCTGAATCTCAAATGAAACTGCAGTAGCAGTAAACACTGTTCACAAAATGCAAAAATTCAAAGGTTTCAGATAGTTTCTGTTGTAATGCTGTGATAGATATAATTGTTGCAGTGTTATTATGCATGCCGCAGATAGCAATACTTATTAATAAAAATACATAAGAAAGAATTAATTGTCATCACTTTGCTTCCCTATTATTGGTTAGTAATGTTTAAAAGATTTCTTACATAGATAGCGTTTACAGCAATATGCCTACCTGTAAGAATTGAAGTGTGCTTGGCATTTTAAAAAGGATATTTTTGTTCTCTCTCAAGTTGAAGTCAGTGTGCTGCAGGCTTAAGAGTACCATTTGTATATTAATAGATTGAATTATAATTTTATTTAAAAGCTTAATATTTCTCAATAAATGTAAAACCTAGGATGAACCACAGTGAAGTCCATTGCAGAGCATACAGAAGAGGAAAGTCTTTTGGTGAGAGTCTCCTTCCTACACAGGTAAAAGACTTTTCATCTGATCTAGGAAAGACACAGATTTATTCCTCAGTATTTTGTCCCTCTGCAATTCAACTCATACTGTTAAGGACTAAGTTATTTTTACCTTTTATATTTTTGCAGTAGCAATTTTGAGGTTTTAGACAATTTGGAGGGGAAAGCTTAAGATAAAAGCAGATCTTTTAGTTTTATGGAGCTGTCTGAAAAAAGCAAGTGGTTGACTAGGAATCATTAATGTCAATTTTGCGAATATATACACAATTTACTTACCTTCATCTGTTGTGTTAGTTTCAGTTGAACAACTTCCTTCACCAGCTCTGTTGTCCAAACCACTGTAGTGTGTAGAAGAGTCACAGTGACTCTTATACTAGTCTAAGGATATCTTTCTTCAATCTTAATGTTTCTAAGGTCATCAGGATGTAAAACATTTGAAATGTGTTTGCTTAAATAAACTAACTGTAGATTGCTTTGAAAGAAGGGTTTCAAAATATGAAATGCTAAACTGCTTTGATACCTAGTAAAGAATACATAATCTTAAATTATGGATGGCTTGACTATTTTTAATGTATCATATAGTATCATATAAAGAATTTGTTTAGTCACTGTAAAATACTTAATACCAATGAAACACACATCCTTAATTCTTCTGTTATTAGAAAAAGTTAGGTGCAATTTTATTTTTGTTGTTGTTGTAAAAAGCAAAATGTTATTGCAGCTTTTGAAGCAGTTCAAAAAGAATCATCCTTGAAAAAAAAAAAGAGTTTAGCGACAAAGGAAACAGCACAGCACAGTATTTGTCAATCCAAATTTTGTTGTTATGAAATGCCAACAAGCTGTAGCTTCTTTCTGCCTGTGCAGCATTCCTACCATGAGATGTTTGTGCTTAGTGTGCGCCCTTCTTTCTTGGAATGGGGTTATTTATCACGTGCCATTTTTCATGGTAGATTGGAAGAATACATACTTAAACTACATAGCACTACTGTACATTTTCAATGGGCTGAATGCTAAATGAAAAAAAAAACCAAGCCAAAACAACTAACAAACTTCCACAATAGTAAAAAAAGCTGCCAAGGTCATAATGAGATTTACCCCAGAATATGTAGGTCTATGGCCAGAAATATCTGGGACAGGGGGATTACATTTTACAGAACAAAAGTCTTGCTTCCTCTCAAATCTGAAAATGAAACAAAAGTTATTTGCCTCCCAGGCAGCTGGGAAAGGCAATGCAGTCTGATGCCAAAACCCAGGTCACCCAGCCTATGTTTTATTTACAGCTTGTGTTATTCTTATATTTAATTCTAGCACCTGAAACAGCTTTCAGAGTTTAATTGATTTGCACTGGGGTGGTCTTGCATCACTTGATGTGTTGCAGACTGCTTTTCTTAGCAAGCCTCACTTACGTCTTTGGGAATTAAATCAGAACTGTTTTCTTCTTTGGCTAATTATTAAGGCAACATAAACCATTCTCAGATGGCAGAACTGCTTTTGTGCTCACTTTGATCCCAAAAGAAAATAAACATGAAAATATTTCAGCATAGACAAGACACAAAGCACAGACTAAGGAATACAGATGATCTTTAATATTTTGTAATTTGCTTAATTATGCCATATTTAGATACATCTTATTAGTTGACACAAGTAGTCTAGCTGACCTCAGCGATAAAAATGGCTCAGTTCTACATTTTGTGAACACAAACTGGAACGAGGTGTCTCACACAAACTCTCGGCCAACAGTTGGCCTTAATACTTGGCTTTGATCCAGCATCCTACTTAAATTAATTTAGTACAATACACTACTGAATGAAAAGTCCTGAACTGGGTCAGACAGTATTCCAAAATAACATGTGCCTGGGTGATTTTGTTTTGTGAAGACTGTTGCAAGATTTACAGACTCTGCAACACTCACTCATCCTGCTGTTAGAGCTCATGTGTAGTCATAAGAGGGACAAGTTCAGTTCGCACAGAACTTGCACTTGCGTCTACAGGAGACTTAGTCTATGTCTGCTCTAGGTTATGTTGTTCTAAAGCATCCAGTTTGGTCAAGCTAGTCCTTTAGCTTAAGTGATTATCCAGTGACATTTCCGTCTTTCTTTGGTTTTGACCTCACTGCTGACAGAAACTTTCTATTATGAATCACATCAGTCAAGATTGCTTGAAAACTCTACTGTTATCAGACCTTTGGGTTTGACCTCACTGCTGACAAAAGTCCTCTGTTATGAATCACATCACTCAGGATTGCTTGAAACCTCTACTGTTATCAAAATGTACATCTTGAGTGTGCTCCAGAATGAAATAGGGAGCCCAAATCATCTGTTTAAATACTCATTACTCAGTATGTCAGATACATATTCCTCTTGTCCAAAAACTGTCTAGAACAGAAGTAGACTATACTTCAAAAAAATAACTTTTTGGATCCGTGAATAAATTCAGAAAGATATTGACTGTACTTTACACTAAGCACCTGGTCCCAGATTTTAATAAGGAAGTAGATCAAATCGGACGTACTCAAGCACTGGTGTCTTCTGGTCAATTAATTCTATAAGGAAGCCGAGTCAGTTGGGGTTGCCTCTCACACAGCTTTCTGTTGTTGAGGAGAAAATGCTGTCATTCATATCAGAGGTAGAAGTCTTCAGCCTAACATTGTTCACCTGTTTTTGTCTGCCTCACAGACATTAGAGTTGTTCCTCTGCCTTTGAGCTGTGCTCTGTGGTATCAGGAAGGGGAGAGAAGGTTAAGTTGCAACTTGCCAATTGTAAAGGTCACACATGCTTAAAAGCAGCCACTGTCATCTGTGACTTAATCATCAGGGCAAGGTGGATATGGGCAAAGTGCCTATTGATAGTGAAAGAAAATGGAAGATGGAAACAGGAAATGGAAGAATGTTCCTGAGACCCCAGCCTTATGTGCAGAAAGCCGTTTGAGTTAACTGAACTCTGGGGTTTGCAGGAATAGACATTTAAGCCCAATATGTCTACTGGAGGCTGAGTAATTCACAGGAAATTTGGAAAGTAATTTTCTTGTTCCCAGACAAAAGGCTTTGCATGTCTCTAGGTGCTAAGGATGTAAAAAAATGCCAAAAGAGGAAGATGGCAAAGAAGTTTTGAAAAACTTACATGTACTTACTTTCAGTGCCTCAAAACCAACCAACCAAACAAAAAATAAAACCAACCAACCAAACAAACAAAAACCATAAAAACAAAATCCAACCAACACCAAAAAAACAAACCAAACAAAAAAACACCAAAAAAAGAGGGGTACATGACACAACTCAGGCACAATAAATTCACTATTATTTCTGCAACCTAAACTGCAGAAACTAAACCTCTAAATTTCTAAAATTCAGGTCCTCAAATTAATTTTTAATCTAAGTAAATTTCAGTATTGCCTTGACAGGATAGATGTTTTTCCTGGTATACTAACAGAATAAGTGATACTCTTTCCTACAAAATACCACCTGCCACTTCAAGGCTACAGCGCAAATACATACAGGGCATATACAGCATGTAGAGCACAAAACCAAGACCATTCTTTCTTCTTCTCTTTAGTGATGTCTTTTAAAGCCTCATTCATAATGCAGCTCAATACTGTGAAAGAAACATACCATTTTCAGCCCAAGGTTTGTAAATTAGGAAGGGCAATTACATTACATCATATGAGGATATAAAATATTGATTGCTATAATAAAAGCTGTGATGACTGGTAGTACACTTAGAAAACATTGCCCAATATTATTACATATGTAGAAGATTCACATCCCCACATGATGCCAGTTATTAGAATAATCTCTAGAGAAAACTTGAAGTGAAAGATCAGTCCATATGGTGTTGAGCAGTGTAGAATGTTTCAAAGCTGCAGGACTGTTCTGAGGAGAAACTGTATCTTATTTTTATATGAAGTTCCTGTTTATGCATCTGAAAATTTATTAGTTTCACTTTACACATCTGTCTGACGGTTAATATCTTACAATCAAAGAAACAGCAGAAGATTGCGCACATAGCTGTGCAAGTGTTGGAGGAGAAAAGCAAATGTCACTCCTTGTTTGTGGGCAGGAACCTTTCCAGGCAGCGCTATGAGTGGCAAATAAAGGTCATATTTATACTGTGTTTCCCTGGTGACTGCTCTTTTTGAATACGTGTCTTTAATGATGAGGCTGGCCTTGGCTTAATGAAGTGGTGAAGATGTCCTTTAGTAGGTATTGACCATGAAATGCTACCAGGAATCATTAAAATAATATTTTCCTCTATCTTCCTCCTCTAGTTTGTTTTAATTTATGCTATTGACTTTTATTGATTGAATAGTCAGTGATTAAGCTATGAACAAGGTGATACTAGAGGTACCTATATTATAGAAAAAATACCCAGTATGTTTCTATATACTTGCACAATTCTCAGGTTAACAATTTTCTTTCCTCACAGCCTAGAAAAGACATAGGACCTGTGCTATTGAACATACTTATCCAGTGTAGGCAGATGTAATTATTTTCAATATTTTTTAATATCTTCACTTTCACTTTTTTCCCTGTAAAAGTCTCATGCTACAGTTTTTTTGTCATACTGAATATTCCGTTCGCTGTGCTTGACACCACAGATGGCCACAGTCCACATCTTGATTTTTAGGTGGAAATGGCTACAGTTGCAAGCCAGTGAATTTTCACGAAACCTATTAAGACTTAATAGATATGATAATGATTCCAGTCAGCTATCAATTGTGAATTCAGAGTTAACATACAGGAATCTAAGCACGTGGAAGAACAACGGAAGAACAGGACGGAAACACTTGAGGAGTCTGACCTCCATTACTGGCAGTAATACTCTCATGGAAAGAGATGACAGCTAACATCACAAAGCCATCCTTCTGCCCTTCTTTCTATTCAAATGCTTGAAAGTTATGCAGATTTCCATTTTTTTGAAAACCCAAAAGATCTGCATTATTCTATTTTCTGTAACTTCTGGGACAGTGGCATGAGACCACTCTGTGAATATTCAAAAGAGATGGGTTTGAGACTACTTTTAAATATAATTAATATGATTTGCTTGCAAATTAGCAGAGACTTTATATATTTTCAAGACGAGGCATTATTATACCTTTCTTTCATTAATGTTGCTTGAAGGGCCATCAAGCAGCTCCTGTCTCAGGCTGGTCAGGAGAGGCTGACAGCAGTATTTGTAGTTTAGCTCTGAATTAAACTGAGATTGTTGCTGAACCCTGAGGAAACTTCTTAAATTGTTAATCACTGTAGATGATTGGCAAGGAAAATTCCCATTGTCTAGTTTTAGTGTATCTGGCTTATATGATCTCACTTTGCTTTTGACAGCTTCCAGTTCAGAAATCGCTACAAGGAACCCATCCTTCAACTTTTCCTTTGTTGCAGCGAGTGGACTGCACTTCATCATCCTGTTTTCCTATAAAGCATCTTCCTAAACTTGGATTCATTCTGACAGTTTTTTGAGTGGTCCCTGGATCATCAGATCTTGTGTAGCTGTGGTCATCAGAAACCATGCAGTAGCCCTGTACTTACCCATAGATTCCATGATGTTGTGGTCAGCAGGAGACAAATTTTTCTGCTTCTGCTAAGCCTTCTCCTGGTGATACATCCAACTATATCATGTTCTCTAAGCCAAGGCAAGTAAAGCACAGATCAATCACCAAAAAAGCCTCAGTTGTTAATGCCATCCTGAAGATGTAGAATCAGTGCTGTTTCTGTTTCTTGGAGTTAGTCATGTGCCTGCTCCTAACTTATCAGCTTCTCATGAGTGTCAGTTTCTTAATGGCTGACTTGAGACCATTGCAACACTCGCTGAAACTGTTGGGAGATGGTTCTGAATACATGGAGTGTAATGCTGCACGTTTCTCATAGTGTACTAAGCATTTGAGGTTATTTCCATCTTAAATTCTCAACATTTCCTGGTTCAAGCTAAAAAAAACGGAGGAAGCTCCCCACTCTCTTACATTTTGAGTTTCTTAAATAGAAATACAGTGATTAACATCACTGTATATTTTTTTTTAAAAAAACCTGTTTCTATAAGCTCTGGAAGGAACTTCAGGATTTTGGTTACAGAATACTTTGAAGAGTATGAAGTTAATAAGGCAGGAGATCCCACGCCGAACAATAGGGGTGAAACAGCCCTATTGTACAGAGTGAACAAGGCATGGATGCAAGGAAAAATAAAACTTTATACCCAAAGATTGCATCATAATTTACAAGCATATGGGGGCTGAATGGAGTCTGTACAGGTGACTTTGGAGTTCTTGAATGCAGTTTTATTACTACATTGATCCAATTTTATATGGAGCATAACATCGGGTCTTTCACTGCATTCCAGCAACCAGTAAGTAAATGCTGTTTCAGTCTCACTATCTTCAAATGATTCCCACAAATTATACATGTTGGAAAAAGAGAAAAACATCTGACAAGAACTTTTTCATCTTTGTATTAACATATGTAGATCACATAGATGTTTTGACAGGGTAACTGTAAAATGTTACTAGTTTATTTACATATTGAAAAAGCTCAGAGTTCCCTAAAATATACCCATGCAAGAAATCAAACATCTGGTTTAATCTTGTGCTTATTTTCAAAGAAATATGTGCAAAATAATTCTCTTTAAAGCAGAATAAAAAATAGTAACTTGCCAAAAGCAAATTTACCTCCAATGTTAAATCCCTCACTTGCTCTGAATGTGAATTTCTTTTATTTTGGATAATTTTATATGGGCTGTTTTTCATACTCTTTTTTGCTCTTTATGTCAAAACAAAAAAGGATAATTACTCTTTCCAAAGACCTTGGAAGATACAAAGTTCCAGAAAGCAGAAGAAGGATTGCAAACCTCAAGTTTGATTTTGTTGTTTGACACATCATAATTGAGGTCATGAAAGACCAAGTAATTTTCTTGAATGTCACCAATAGTAAAATGAAAACTAATGCAGGCCCTCATTAGCCTAAAAATGGACCACAGAGAGAATTAAGCTAGGGATGTTTGTAATTCATACATGCAAAATGAAATTAATATATTCCATCCATTTTTTAATGAACAGAAATTGCTAAAAATACCATAGAAATTGAGAAGATATACAACTATGAAATGCAGCTTTTTGGTGATTCAGCATGTCTGAAAAGCAAGACTGGGATAATTTGTGGCTTTATATCAAAATACTGCAATCATTGCTGTCCTCAGCTTTACTCTGTTTTGTAGAGGATGCAACATCCTGTTAATGGTGTTCTGAGCAGATGCAGAATAAGCTGTTTACCTTGAATTTAGGTCCTGTTCAGAACTTTTAAAATTATCTTTGAAGAAATATTTCTTGCTTTACTTATGAGGTCTTCTGTGACATAATAGATTAGAATATAAACTACCCAGTATAGAAGGTAAGAACTGAAATAAAGTGCTCAGCCTGTTTTTCACAGTCTAGATGTTCCCTTGATCACATTCTCTATTTTGGTTCTCTCTTTATATAAAACAAAACCAAAACAAAAGCCACAAACAAACAAATAATAATAATAAAAAAACCCCAAACAACCCCACAAAACAGTCAAAGAACAAAAAGATAAAGAAAACAGATTCCCCTGTTTGAGTGATGTTAAACACCCTCTGAGCTTCTTTTCACAGTACAAAGCTGTGGGTTTTTTCTCTTACCCTGAGGATTCCCTGAGAGGAATCCAGTGCCCTGTGAGGACCGTACTGGGCCCAGTGCCATGTTGCCATTGGCTTAACTCTCCAAACACATGGCATGCTTCTTGGTAGAGGACATGGCTTCCATGGGGCCATGTCATGCAGGGCATGGCAAGGCACAGAGGGAAAATGCTGCCTGCCCACAAGTCAGGTCCTATGCACAGCAAGCTGGGCATGTGGAGTGTTGGGAAAACATCCTTGGCAGTTGGGATTGGAACTTTTGAGATGATGAGGTCTCAGTGACATCCCTTAGGAACACAGCAGGAACCTGTGGAGTAGTGAGAGCAGGCCAGGCTCCAGCGCTCTGAGGCTGCCCAGAGGACCAGAGGTCTGCCCTAAGAGGAGAAGCCAGCTACAAGATACAGCCTCTCTCTGGAGACCACACAATGCATGAGGGCAGCTGCCTTCAGGGAAGGATCATGGGGTCTTGCCACACTCCTCAAGCTCAGGAATAATTCAAAGGTGATTTCATGTAATCTGCTTTGGCAGTCTGACACAAATTAATGACTTGGGTTTGGATGGGGGGATTATATCCCTTTTTATTTTTCTCTGGTTTGGGGTGGTTTGTTTGCTTGGCTTCATTTGGGGTTTTTTTATCATTGCAGATGCAGCCTTGGTACTGGCCTTTTTGTCCCCCAACTTGAAAAAGATCCCTCTTCAGTAGATGGTAATTACCATCAGTTCCCCAGCAACCCTCACCATCACCACCACCTTGGCATTGCATGGTCTCTGCAGGACTTTCCACAGCACAGCCCCTCTCTGCTGTGAATGAACCCTGCAGAAATGGTAGCAAGGTGTAGAGCTGTTTTTCACTTGCACAGATTGCACTGGGATGCAAGGATCCCACTGTTATATCTGCAGAGTTATACATTCCCTCGTGATCCTTGTAGACAAGGCATATACAGGGATCAACATTTCATCATTGTTCATCACTCCTTTGAAAGGATTTCCTTTGAGAGGGAGGTGTCTCCTGGAGATCTGCCTGGCTGTCCTGTCTCCAATTGTGCAGGGGTGCGTTGGGTGCCTAGAGGGCAGTATCAGGCCGTGAACGCTTCTCATCTGGCAATAGCCGGTGTACCCAGGAAGAGGCAAGGTTTGTAGTCAGCCCTCTGCATTACAAAGCTTTTCATACCTGGCAGAAATGGAGTGTCTTGATGTTGCACGAAATTCTGAGAGTCAAAAATCAGGCATGTCAGAGTAGCAGGAGGAGCACTAAATCTCCTCTTAGTCTATTTTGGAATATCCAGTTGAATAATCCTCATCATATACAGCAGCCTATGAAACAGCTTTAAGTTCTTCTCCACAAATGTGAAGCATTTTAAAATCAGCTGTCCTTGCAGGATACCAGAAGCAAGAGGTGAGAATGGCATCAGTCTGATCCTGTACTGTAAAGCATAATTTTATCACTTAAATGCCACATTGTCTCATTTCCCATTAATCTCATCAACTTCATAGATCTTTTTCTGTTTGTTTTTACCAGCTCAGAACTGTGCATTCCCAACACCCATTCGGTGTATCTTTTCTTATACTGGCCTTTAATTATTTTAATTATTTTTCAGCTTACACCCTAGTGACTACTTGTTTCACGTCTTGAAACACTCTCATGTGTGCTCATTTCTGTACTTAACATTGTAATAAGGAAAACAGCGCGCTGAAACCATGCACAGCATGACTTGTGACAGCAGCAAGTGATAAGAATTTCAGTGTCTCTGACTGGCTAGAAAGGACCTGCAGAAAAACTTTGGTTAATTTAGTAAACTGCCAGATCTGCTATCTAAGAAATAAACCCTATTGTAAATGCTTGGTTGTAATGCATGTGAAGAAATTTTTGAGGTTTGGGGATGTTTATATTGCATAATGGAATATGCCCTGGGCCTGAGCAATATCCTGTAGCCCTACCATGATATATTAAGCTTTCTCATGAGAGCAGAATTTATTTTACTATCAGTTAACAGACATTGTACCGAGTCATAATTCATGAAACAACTGTATACAGCAAGGAAAACAGCATGGTTTATTTCCATCATATTACAAAATGAGAATTGATTCATTTTGCTCTATACTATGAAAACTTTTTTCAGGACTTACTGAAAGTATTTGTATTTTCAAGAGGATTATCAAGGTTAACACAGCTTTTGTATGTCTGTAGAATCTGATTTGCTCTATTTCACACATCTCTATGAACCACGCATATATACCTTCAAACGCTTAGGACACGTATCTTCTCATTAACTTCCCTGCCTTTTCTTTCTTATCATTCCTGCTGCATGTGTTTAATATTCTCTTTTATAATGTTTCTTCTCCCAACTGACTGATTCAAGATTGTTGTTCTAATTTAATAGAAAATATAGGAAAGTCACAGATGCCGGTTGTGACATTGCAGCTGTAAGCATTTGAAGGAGCAATTAAAAAGAAAAAACCTTGTTCATTTACAGACAACACTCTATCTGTAATGGATAATGTGATTGGGTGGAAAAGCCCTGTCCTTCATTTAGCATCTACTGTAATATTGCCCTTGAGACAGGAGATTCCAGAGTAAACCATATCTGATGACAGGAAGGAGGGACTCACAGACAGGGTTTGAAGCAGGGGCTGGCTGTTTCACCTGA
>VWZY01006803.1:23982-47990 GCA_013399075.1 Chloroceryle aenea | reverse complement strand
TGAGGCTGGTTCCTCTTGTCCTGTCCCTTGTTCTTTGGGAGCAGAGCCCGACCCCCCTGGCTCCAGCCTCCTGTCAGGAGCTGTCAGAGCCAGAAGGGCTCCCCTGAGCATCCTTTGCTCCAGGCTCAACAAGCCCTGGTCCCTCAGATTCTCCTCACCAGAGTTGTGCTCCAGCCCCTTCCCCAGACTCATTCTCCTTCTTCATACATTGACTTGACACATTTGAATTAAAGAAATAAATCAGTGTCCACTCTTCTCTATGGAGCAGATGTTCCTCACTATTTCATTTACAAGAGGGAAAGGAAACTAAACCCTCATCTTAGAGCAGGGTTGCAAATCCTTTAACACATATAAAAAACCCTAAAACATCATTGGGAATTCTTCTACAAAAGCTTCAAAGGGCAAAGATAATTCCATGAAGCTGCACAGGTTTGGAGAGAGGTGAACAGTGGCAATGCCAGGAAATTGTGCAACACTTTCTCTGAATGCTGTGCGGGGAACAAATATGTGTGAGATCCCAACAGAAGGATCTGGACTGGGGTTGCAACCTTAGTGATGGCATTTTCTGCTATTTGGCCTGGCAGTGTTTAAATGGCAATCTGGAGACAGAGTTGGTCTTCAGAGCAAGGACTGAGCTATCTGACTTGTGCTGTGGTCAGCAACCACCCTTGGGGAGAGGGAGTAGCTCTCACTGTGCACGGGCACGGCCGACTCTGGGCCACCGTTATTCCTTATCAAAATACAGTGCATTAATCAGCTGGTATTTAATTAATCGAAAAGATCTGTCTGATTAAACCCCAATTAAGCCCTTGTTTGAAGCAATGACACTTCGAATGTTGTTGGACAACCTTGCTGACCACACAGATGGCAGGCAATGAAAACATTAGCCAAATATTTTTACCATGACTGGTTGAACAAAATAAAGCACATCCATTATAATGAACCGTGTTCTAGCACAACCCTCTGTAGTACAGCAAGCAGTGAAATTACTACCGTAACAGATTGCTGCTCACTCTAACATATGCTGACTCTCTAACTTATTCCGTATTTCTCTGCACAAACAAGGATCTACAGATGAATTAAGTTCTTTGATCTGTAATGCATGCCATGAATCCACAGGTTCCCAAAGAACAGCGTGGAGAATCCAGCAGTTATTATATTATTCAAATACGGTCGTTTGTTGGTTGGTTGTGGGGTTTTTTTTCCTTTTCTTTTTCTTCCCCCTCTCTTTCTGAATTCTTATTAAAATACCTTTCCAGAGGAAAGTTATTAAAGAGCCTATTTGGCTAATTCATCAATAAGAAAACAGCAGCCAAAAAAGAGTCACCCTCAGTACTTAGGCACACAGGCATTCATTGCAGTGACAAAGCTTGAACATAATTACTTAGCTGCGTGAAGTGATGACTTTATTATACGAATCTGCATTAATCTGACTTTGAAATGACAAATTTCACAGCAGTTTATTAGGATGTGACTGCTAAATGACTGATATGACAGCGACATGTGTAGTAATCATAACCTCTTAATACAGTTGTACTTTTTTATCCCCCAGATGTAGCCCTCATCACGATGCTTTGGCTGATTCCAGGAACCTAAAAAGATTTTTATTGTATTGTACTGACTATAAACTTGTTAAAACCTCCTTTTATTTTTTTTCTTTTTAACACAGTAGACTCACACTACACTGTGCTGAGAAACTACATCAGTGGGTATTGATGTTCAAAGTATTGCCATGGGGCTTTACAGTATAATTAAGCAATAATGTTAATAGAATAAGACCCTGAAACGGTAGCAGCCTTTACTACTGGCAGGTGAACGCAGGGCAAAGCCATTTACTCTTGAAGTGAGCTGAGAGCATTGCTGAAGTATATTGTTCCATGGCCTGGAGGCCTTAGCAAAGCTGAGATGTCCCAGTTGCTCTTGCCAAAGTCTCTGGGTCTATGCCAAAGAACTGTCGTAAAGCCAGAGAAAAGCCTGGAGGTGGGACAGAAGAAGGAGTAGTCACTGTGCTTGGCCTCTTTGAGTGGCACAGAGCTGTCACCCTCTGGCTTTCCTTACTCTAAGTGGCCCCAGTTCAAGGTTGAAATGCTCCTCAGGACATTAGTGGGTGATGGTTTCAGACGTGGGAGCATGGAGACATCTGCCTTACCTTGGATTGTGTCCTGGTCTTCACCCTGGGGAGAGGGTAAAAAGAGGAGCTGGGGTGGTACACACATGAGAAGACCCAGGTTAGACCACTATGAAAAGATCTAGGATAGACCAGTCCTCTTGAAGGCAAGCTTCTTTCTGGTCTTGCCTTGTTAAAAATATCTTCTGTAAATTGGAAGGAAAAAAAGGCAATGAAGCTGGTGAAGGGTCTAGAGCACAACTCTGGTGAGCAGCAGCTGAGGGACCAGGGCTTGTTGAGCCTGGAGCAAAGGATGCTCAGGGGAGCCCTTCTGGCTCTGACAGCTCCTGACAGGAGTCTGGAGTCAGGAGGGGTTTGGAACCTGCTCCAAAGGAACAAGCAACAGGACAAGAGGAACCGGCCTCAAGCTGCCCCAGGGGAGGTTTAGGTTGGAGCTGAGGAACAATTTCTTCCCCTGGAGGGCTGTCCAGGGCTGTCCCAGGCTGCCCAGGGCAGGGGGGGAGTCCCCATAATCCCTGGAGGGGTTTCCAAGCCCCCCATGGAGCTGTGGTGCTGAGGGCCATGGTTTAGTGGCATCCTGTCAGTGCTGGGTTAACAGTTGGACTCAATGACCTTAAAGGTCTCTTGCAACCAAAAACAATTCCATGATTCTGTGAATAACCTTGTGTCTCTGCAACATCCTGTGTGCCACTTGCTGCAAGACTGCTTTCTCCCTGTCCTGCTGGCACTCACTGCCACCGTTGCCTCCTCTTCCACCCTGGAACACCTTTTGGAAACTACATCATGTCAGGCTACACCCCATCTGGAGCAGGGCATCCACCGGAGCAGCCTGTTGAGCATCACCAGAGCTTTGCAATTGAAGTAGAAGAAAGCTTCTGCGTGGAGCAGACACAAAACCTCTTATTACACCAGGACTACTTCAGGGGAATGAGTTCTATATTTAGTTGAAATTTCCATTGCTGCTGTACCTGTAAAAGAGCGTTTGCATCCTCATTATTCAATTAGACAGATACACTGGCAATAAAATATTCATCTTTTTTGCAGCAGAAGCTGAATGATATTTCCTTGAATACCTGCAGACATATTCCCTAATTGTTGCCTCATATATCTTAACTGTATTATTTCTGATTTGCAAGTGTAAATAAATGTACTGCTTGGGATGATCATATTTCACACCAATTTATTTGAATGACAGTAATGAGTTCTCCCTACCAGTGAGACCTTGCTTTGAGAGCTAGGCTGTGTTTTGCTACCCATAATTTAATATGAGACGGTTTCCCACCATCGTATATTAAAATTAAAGAAATAAAAATCAGCCATGGGAATGCCTGAAAGGATTTAATTTTTGCTAGCTATTTGCATGCTTCAGTTTTGAGCTGGTGACACCATTAACGAAAAATAATAATTTTATTCAAGGGCTGGAGATTTGGAAGTGATCTTGATACATGTGAAGGTTACAATTGCTAACAGGACCTACTTTGCTGTTGGAAGAATTCCACAGCTATGGCAAGTGTCATATTGTAATCCTGGGAGGCACAAATGATGACATTTATTAGTATTAAAAAAGAACGTACTTTGAAATGAGGAAGAGATGTGTCCATGTTCTCTTTGTTATAGTTGGTGTTTCTAAAATATTATGTCGTCGTTGCCTGAAGACCAAAGTCACATCCACATTCGTTGTTGTTTCTTAACCAGCAATGTCTCCGTAGAGCTTCCCACTGCGTTTGCCACCCAGTTTACACCATTCACCTCAAAATGCATCTAGCAATCACCACCTTTTCAGCCCCTCCACAGTGATCTGTATATTCCCCCATGCCATGAAAGATGTCTCCAGGCCTACATATACCTCCAGCTCTCATTTTCCCTCTGCTTTAGGTGTCACTTTGGTGTTGGAGCAGAGTCATGTTGCCAAGCAAAGCAAAGGTTGTGCAAATAAAGGTACCGACTTTTATAGAATCATAGACCTTGGGTGGGAAGGGACCTTCCAAGGCCATCCAGTCCAACCCCCTGCAGGGAGCAGGGCCATCTGCAGCCAGAGCAGGGTGCTCAGAGCCCCGGCCACCTCCCCTGCAATGGGGACAGGGATGGGGCAGCCACCACCTCTCGGGGCAGCCTGGGCCAGGCTCTCCCCACCCTCAGCACCAACAATTTCTCCTCCTCTCCAGGCTCAATCTCCCTCTTTCAGTTCAAACCATCCCCCCTTGTCCTGTCCCAACAGGCCCTGCTCAAAAGTCTGTCCCCATCTTTCTGCCAGGCCCCTTGAAGTGCTGAAAGGCCACCCAGGCTGAACACCCCCAACTCTCCCAGCCTGGCCTCCCAGCAGAGGTATTTAAGAAGCCTTAAATAAATGAGAATGAGTTGGTTCAGACCACATGGGGGTTATTTGTACCTAAACCCAAGAGATCTCCTTCGACTGAGTGGACATCACAGCTCAGCCCCTGGGGAGCCACCAGAGAGCTTCCTAGTATAAATGTAAAAACATCTCCTTAGGCTAGGCCCTCCTTCATGGACCTGCAAAGTCGATCCTCTAACGTTGTTTATTCCGCAGGACATCCGCATCAACATTCCCGTGCCACCAGCCTGCCCACTGAAGCGTAGTATATTCTCCACTTTATATTCAAGGCAGCTGAGAGCTTCTCCTTCCTTTGAGTGGCACGCTGCCACCCATACATTACAGAGAGAGCAAAACTCGGAGGAATCGTTGAAGCTAACCATACATTACATGCATGATGGGCTTACCAGATGTCATTTCTTACATTGTTATGGTTTCATAAACTACACTGACATTGTCATTATGCTCAAAAATTTGATCCCACTCTGCTCTTCGTAAAATGGATGATTCTGAAGGTTGTTGCATGAGCAAAGAAGAGTTTGCGGGAAGGCGGATTTGCAACGGGAGGTTGTGAGTGACTGGGTTATAACACTCACTGGAAAATGGCATGGCAATTGATTCATTGCTGGAGACAGTAACAGAAAAGGCAACGCTAATTCAAAGGTTAGAGGATCCATAAAGCTTTAAAAACAGATTTATTACAGTAGGTGGACTTATTTTGCTCAGAAACTGGAATTGCAGCTGTCTTCCCTGTATTTATGAGACATTTAATTAATCAGTCATAATAAGTATGTTAAAAAACTAAATCCATCTTATTAAGGTCTGCATTAGTCTTGTTGCCTTCTCCATTATGGCTTGTTTGTGATAGCAGACGGATTCATTTCAGCTACATCATGAGGGATGAGGCCTCTCTGGCAAAGCTTGCAGGCAAGAGCACCCAGAACTTGAGAAAAGGGAAGAAAAACCAATTATCCTTAACAAAAAGGTCAACACTGGGATTGCTTCCATAGAGCGTGGAAGGAGGGGCTCTGGATGCGGGTGTCTGGGAGGGAGGCAAATGGGCAGGTGAAGCCACAAGCAGCAGATCCATGGAGTTGCTCTTCACCAGAAATGGTGAATTTAAAGTAGGAAGGTGCAGAGACTCTCAGAATCATAGAATGGCAGGGGTTGGCAGGAACCTCTGGAGGTCATCTGGCCCAACCCTCCTGCTCCAGCAGGGTCACCCAGAGCAGGTTGCCCAGGATGACATTGTCCAGGCAGGTTGCTAAGTGGTGTTAACAGGCACCACAGACAACTACAGCTGGAAACTCGGTTAGGCTCCATTTCCCAGTGATACATCACAGAAACTTCTGTCAACCCCCTGCCCTCCCTGGAATCTGGAGGTACTCAATATCTCTAAAATAACACCAAGATGCCTGCAGGCAACAAGCAAGCTCAGAACTGAGACCAGTTTCTCAACAGGCTTGTGTTTTAATAAAGCACTGGTGTCCCCAGGTTTTTCCCCGTTTACACAACGGGAGAATTTGGCCCTGTGCCTTTCTAGGAGGACAAGTAGTGGATATTTTGGGTCCTTTTCTTTTTCCCTGCCTGGCTCCCTTCCTCATCTCGCAGCGAACACACAGAGGACTGCGACAAGAAAAGCTGAGACAATAGAGGACCCCAGCAGCATACATGATTAACCACGCTTGCATTCTTTAGTGTCCTTGCTGCTAAAATTAACACAGCCCGCGTGGCACTTCGCCAAGCCCAGCCGAGTGCGTGTCATAAACAATCCAGGTGGGCGCGACGACGAACCGTTTGTCTGTTCCTCTAAATGTCCCGTCACGTCCTTCTGGGCTTAATAATGCCCTAGGTAAGGAAACTGAGTGATAGTTTTCACAGGCTAATAATGACTCATTTGTCACAACGGCTGACTTTCATTTGCAAGAGCAGTGTAAATTTTCTGTGCCTTGCGGTGGTCTTCTTTTTTTTTGTCCCCTCCACTTGTATCTGGGTTTGTTTGGGGTTTTTTTTTTCACCTGTCCAAAGGAAATATTTGAAATAATCCTATCTCAAGAGGAGCACAGAAACTTAATTGAGAAGGACAGGATCAGCCCAGTAAACTCTAGTTCTGGAAGTGCAGAGTTGAGGTTCCTAAGGAAGCTGGAATAGAAGGTACTGAAGTAAGTACCAAAATAGGCCAAAAAAAAAAAAAAAGGTTCACATCCCATTTTTTCACTCCTTTCCACCACACTTTCCTCCTGAGGTTTCAGTGAAGAACATCAGCCTGTGTTTGTTTTCTGTTGACTTGTGGCCTTCATCTCTGAGCATGATCACTGCACAGTAAATCAGGTGGTATTTCCCACCTCCCACTCAGCTCTGTTTGCCCTGCAGAGGCCACCACCTCCAGGGCTTGCTCTGTCTTCACGTCTCAGAATGCAGTCCTAGGGGACACCTCTCTCATCACGGGACCTGTGTTCCCAGTTAGAAATGGTGGAGGGATCAGGAGTGGGTTTAGGCTCAACTGCAAATGTTCCCACTGTGTCCTGACTCCACAGTGGAGCAACAGTACATTCCAGTATCTTCCTTTCCCTAATGTCCCAGTTCAAATGTAAAGAAGAATTGGATCTCTTAGGCCAGCCAGGAGCCAGGCCTTCTCTGAGCAGGTCCTGTGCTGGATTATGCATGGTGCAGAACCTCTAACAGGGCTTAAGTCTGTTGAGTCCTCAGAACAAAAAAAGACATGGTCCTGTTGGAGCAGGTCCAGAGGAGGCTACAGAAATGATCTCAGGGCTGGAACCCCTCTGCTGGGAGCCAGGCTGGGAGAGCTGGGGGGGTTCGGCCTGCAGAGGAGAAGTCTCCGTCCAGGGAGACCTTCTGGGGGCCTTTCAGGCCTTCAAGAGGCCTGTCAGAAAGATGGGGACAGAGTTTTGAGCAGAGTCAGTTGGGACAGGACAAGGGGGATGATTTGAAACTAAAAGAGGGAGTTTTAGACTGGGAAGAAGAAATTTTTGACACTGCAGGTGGTGAGACCCTGGCCCAGGCCTGCCAGAGAGGTGGTCACTGCCCCAGGCCCGGAACCATTCCAGGCAGAGGACTGCTCTTTATGCCATATCATGAAAAGCTGCAGGAGGTACATGGACACTTGTGCATAAACCAGAGAATGTCATTAGAAAATAATGTTAAAGTAATGTTATTCTTGTGCCTCTCCAGATGTCTATCCCTGGCTCAGATTTTCTTTCTCCGTTTCACAGGTGCTGACACATCTATATGAAATGAAAAGATGTTAAATGTCACCAGCCAGGCTCATCTGACACGTAATTCCCAGCCATTGAGCTCTGCCTGTTCTCATCATCAGGGCTGCAAGGTAGAGAGGGATGTTGAAGATCAGACCTGGATGAGTAGGGAGGACTTGTTCTCTGGAGCATCTTCAGCAGAGTTAAGGAGCCATTTTCATCCCCATGCAAAGACACAAGCTCCCGAAGCTCTCCGGGCTTGAATTACTGTGCTCATTTTGGGCTCAGCGAACCATGCTTAATCAACCCACACCCTCCAGCTCTGGGAGAGCTTAGGGATCCCTCGACAGGAGAAGGACATCCAAGGTAGGAGAGATGTGCTGACTGATGAAGTTTTAAGATTCTGCCCAGGTTTCAGGAGCAGAGAAATAGTCCTTGGTTGTTGCTGCTTGACAGGGTGTTATCAAATGGAAGACCTGAGCTGCAGGGCAGCAGGAATCAGAATTTGCATTAAATTAGTGGGATGAACATTTATTTCAGTCAATCAAGAATAGGAATTAAAGGTTTGACCACACCACTGCATATCCTGACATCTATGCAGAGCACAAAGAGGAACAAATCACATACGACCAAATTACATTTAGGTACATGATCTATGAATTAACTTTAGAAAACAGAATATTCCACAAGTGTATTCAGGCATTTATTCCTATTATAGGAGAGCGTGAGGGAATTTAAAGAAAGGGAAAATGATAAGTGATGACACTCCTTTAAATGGCAACACACCTTGAATGTTCCCCAAATAAGCTTCATGGTAGCAAAGGACTTAGCAGTTTTTCAACCACAGAAGCTAGGCAGGTGCAAATGGGTGAAGCTTTCCTGAAGTCTGAGATGCCCCTGAGCTCATTCCAGTGGAGGATCTAGATTATATTTTATCAAAGACTGGGGAATACTCATTAGCTTTAATTGTGCTGTATATTCCACTCCTTAACATCTGCTGATCTGTAAAATAAAAATTAAAAACTCTTAGACCCAGGACGAGGTCACTCAATTCCATCTGGACAGCAATTGTTCCTCTCAGTTTTCTGAAGATGGAGGAGAGTCTCAGCCTGGCTCTTTGCACTGCAGCTTACAGTGGAAAGCATAAGGGACCCTCCTGTTTCATTTGCCATATCTCTGGGAGACCTTCTGGCTCTGACAGCTCCTGACAGGAGGCTTGAGCTAGCGAAAGTTGTGCTCTGCTCCCAAGAAACAAGTGACAGGAGAACAGGAACTGGCCTCAGGTTGTATCAGGGGAGGTTTAGGTTGGAGCTGAGGAACAATTTCTTCCCCTGGAGGGTTGTCCAGGGCTGTCCCACGCTGCTCAGGGCAGGGGGGGAGTTCCCGTGATCCCTGGAAGGGTTTCCAAGCCCCTTGTGGAGCTGTGGTGCTGAGGGCCAGGGGTCAGTGGTGCCCTGGCACTGCTGGGGGAACAGTTGGCCTGGGTAATCTTAAAGGCCTTTTCCAACCAAATAAATTCTATGATTCATAAAGGACAGTAGCTTAATGCCTGCATCTCTCTAGCTGGTGGCAAAGGGGCTGTGCTGAGCATGAGAAGGAATCGTAAACTTCTTCAGTAATCTTATATATATATCAGTAATCTTATAGCCTTTCCTAGTGTCACAAAGCCCATGCCAAGATACTGCACGAATTGTCTGTAAAAGTCAGTATGATTAATTACAGACCGAGGTGAAATGGCTGTTGCAGCTGGGAAAGCTCTGCACGCTCTCTCCAGATCACTGTCACCTTGCAAAGAATTTCAGCCTTCGTATAACTCTGAACTCATAGGACTACATCAGTCTGTTGAGTTTCTCAAGTGATTTTGGCAAAATTACACTAAATTTGACATTGGCCCATCTTATCTTCAAAATAGTCTTCTCTGAAAGACTAGCAAGACCCTGGCTTTATCTTCCTGCCATGAGAAAGCTCCAATCCCGTCTTGTCCAGTAATTGCTGGAAATAATTTTCTGGCAGTTGCCCTCCATGCTTTTGATCTCTTTGCCTGATCATCCCATTAGTCATTTTCTTCTGTAACCTGAATGTCCAGTTCAATTTCATCCCTATGCAGCTGATACCCAACTTTATTTCTTATTCCATACCACGTTGCCCTTCAGAGCTCTCCATGAACTTCCATGGCCTTCTACCATTAGTAACTGAATATCTCCAAATTTTTTTAAATTCTTCCCTTTTGTGCTGTAGAAGTGAGATGACCCTCACTTTCCACTGCAGTGATTTCCACACATGATTTGCACTTGACAATGGGGTTTTTTTTTCTCTTGCAGCAAAAACTACCTATATGCAATCTGGGATGAGTTAATCATTGTGGAAGAAAGAATTGTCAGGTCAGCTGGTGTAGCCTTTGCAATATTACTCTGATTAGAAATTGCCTGAGTTGGAATTCCAAGAAAGTTTTAAATTCAGTTCAGTTTTTAACTTGGTGACAAAGGGTGTCCAGAACTTTGGTAGTTATGGGCATTGGATGGTGGTGTTTTGTTGGCTTGGAAGCTTGGTAGACTACAAGCAGGAATACATTTCAGTTCTTGAGAAAATGATATCTCACTGTGTGGTGAGATAATGACCTGCACTGTTGGCTTTGAAGGAAATTAATTCTGTAATTGCCCTTATGGTAATCTGTGTGGAAAACCAGGAGGTTCAGTCTGAACAGGAGAAGGAGAAACTTGTTTGGTGTGAGGGTGTGGAAGCCTGTGCCAGGCTGCCCAGAGAGGCTGTGGAGTCTCCTACTCTGGAGAGATTCCAACCCCCCCTGGACCCTGCGCTGCTGGGCCCCCTGCTCTGGGTGACCCTGCTGGAAGGAGCAGGGGGGTGGCCCCAGAGCATCTCCAGAGGGCCCTCCCAGCCCCCACCATGCTGGAATTCTGTGATTCCATGCATTTTGAGTGAGCAGTGTCCAGTCTCAGATTTCTGATTCTAGTTGTATTCTTCTTTTCTTCCCCTTGAAAAAGCTCTTTCTTATACATACCTTGTATTAGTCCAAGCTAGTCAGAATATTTATTTTACCATTATATTAAAAATCTTGTGATCGACTTTGGCTTATTGCAAAAAACCCCACCCAATTCTTTTTTTTCCCAGAGTCATTTCTGCCAACATGCAAGTTAACATTCAGTTTATTCACCTAAAGCACAGGCTGGGGAGGGAATACACTTCAGCTCTCAGATTTTCTAGGCACAGGAATACATAACCTGCTAAATATTTCTCACTCTGACACAAAAGGTAACATATATATGAACGTGTTTGAAGGATGTTCCACAAGCACTAGAGAAATTCTGCATCTCCTCTAAGATTTTGAAGCTTCTTGGAGAAACATTTCTTCTGTTCCCTCATAATACACACACAGTTTGTCTTAGGACCACTTGAACCTTTCACAGAGGGATAGGCTAATTTCTTGCTGCTTATCATATATTTCTCATAAAGCCTGGATGAAGCCACAGCTGAATTTTGTTATATTGAAGGAGGGTGGGCAGGATGATTTAACACCAGATATTTAGTAAAATCAAGCCTTGGGAAACAGCAGAAAGGACTGAAGAGCCACACGGAGGTTGATTTCCACATCAGAGTGCTGAACAACGAACAATGATAAGGCAGAGTTTAATTTAGTAATGAGCAGAAGTTATCAATAACCTACTGGTTTTACACCAGCGATAACAATATAATTAGATTTGAAATCAAAAGATGGAGATGAAAAAACTCAATTAGTAAGATAAAAAATGTAAATGGTGGCAAGTGCAGTTTACTGGATTAAAGGAAGTAGGAAAGGTTAATTGGGAGCAAGAACTGAAGGAAAACTATTAGCAAGAATCTGGAAACGTTCAAAACAGTGCTGGGAAAATTACATGATAAAGCCAGGAACCACACACCTAGGAAAGATAAGGAAATTACACACAACCATCCCTCTCCACACAGAGTAAGAAGGAAAGATATTACACAGTAATAACACTATTTATGGTGAGCAGAAGGCGGCAAAAGGCCCAGTTAGTGAGGAGCATCGTGCTGCTCACTGGGGCTGCTTCATGCTCCTCCTGCAAACCCCATGGCAATGATGTCCCTCAACCCTGATGAGGCCCCTGCACCACAGAATATCTTTGCTGGGGTGAGGACATATCCCACATCTGCTCCTGGCTGTTTATTCACACCAGGAGTGTGAATCAGCTGCACACAGACCCAGCAAGAAGTGTGGTGACTGCAGCTGGATGGGGGATGCAGCTCAGGTGTATGAACTACCTTGATCCTTTTCCTTCTCTCCTCCTCCTTTGCTTCCTTTCCCTTTTTGTTAAAACACAGATAACTGAAGGAGGAGGTCAAGTGCAAGGAATGATAGATTGGAAGCTGTGAATCCATCTTTTTGAGAAGAAAAAGAGGGGGAAAAAAAAAATCCTGAGGGCTGAGGGCCAGGAGTCAGTGCTGGGCTAATGGTTGAACTCTATGATCTTTCAGGTCTTTTTCCAACCAAAATGAGTCTATGATTCTATCATAAAGAAGGACATTTTTTGATGACAAGAATTTATAATAGATGCCTCAAAGGAAGGCGAGAGCCTGAAATAAATAGATGAGGAATAATCCACTTCAGAAATGAGGTTTTACCTTGATAGCTTGGGATTGCTTTGAGTGGCGAAACGTGAATTTCCACAGCATTTTTGTTATGACTAATTGCAGCCACTGTGGATATTCCTAATATTCATCCTAGCCACTAATTCTAGGTCTTGCCATGTTCTTAATTTCATTGACTCACTGAAGTGGCAAGTTCCACAGGGAAATCACTGGTTTGCATATAAAAACGTTTTTCTTTTTAATTTCTTTTAATGCCTTTATGCCCTCATGTTGAGATGGGAGAGGCAAAATTTCCCAAGCTACCTTCTCCAGGCCATTTCTTACTTGCTAAATGCTGATGGCTAAAAGCCATATGTCTCTTTTTCAGGTATTCTCTCCTTACCTTTTAAGCCTCTATTCAACAAATCTCTTTTTTTACAAGGCAAAGTTTGGGAGTTTTAAACCCCCTTTCCTTGAATCCTGTTGATTTTGCATTTTTCCCCCACCATGAGGTGTGCCAGTCACTTTCCAGGTGAGTCTCACCAATGCAAAGCTCAAAAGTTTTTGATATTTTGCCTGGTTCACCCTTCTGGCCATTAAATATTTCAGCCTACATCTGCTTTGTGGCCACAGACAAGTATCGAGCAGATTTCTCTATTAGATCTCTGTGCAGGTTATGCTATTTTTTTTAACTTATAATGCAGAGGCTAATTTTGAAGTGCTTTTCCAAAAGAATGGAATATGATTTCCCTGATTCTTATCTAATTTGCATCAAAAGAAGGACTCGTTGGCATTTTCCAAAGGCATGTCCTGCATTGTGTCAGTGTTTGTGTAGGTGGTCAGTGGGTCAGCAGATAGAAGAGTCATTTTGGAGAGGTGGAGTCTAGTGGGCATAAATAGAACACATTCAAAACAAAATAGCTACATTAAATATTCTCTTTTCTTTTTGCATTATGAAGCACTCTGAAAACACCCCCTGACTTTTATCACCTTCAGATAGCTTACCAAAATGTTGTGAGGAGAAACTTTCTCTAGGCTTTTCCTTTGCATCAGTAAACCCCTTTATTTTGCTAAGTTTTGTCTCCAGGTATTTCAGGCAAGACTTTGCCAGACAGGTGTTCATACCCATCTGTCTTGAACTTAGGAGGCCACGATGAAACTGGAAAGTCAAGAGACCTCCACTGCTAGAGAGGCAGCAGCTTTTGGAGCTTCTTGCATGGAGCAGGAGAGACCAAACTCAGTACTACAAAGGAGGTTAAGCACATCTTAAAATCAGAAAATACTGTTTTCAAGGAAAAAAAGGAAGAGTAGGAGTAGTACAACATTTTTGAGCTCACAGCACAGGAATTACTTGCATGGATGTAGAAAATTTAAGTGTCATTGTTAAACTTTCTACATGCTTGACAAATAGGAGGCACATAAAGGACCAAACCTACCACCCAGGCTGATTTTCCTCTTGACCCACTGGCCACCATCCCAACCCTGCAAGCCCAGCTCCACATGTACCTAGGCAAGAAGCATCCACCCCGTAGGGCAATAGCTTTGGTACACCAGATGTACCAGGGAGAGGTGTCCCCTCTTTTCCAGGCAGACATCTCCAGGGATGCCTGTAAAGATGAAACGATACCTGGATGACATGATTTCTACTGTCTATTGCACTGAGGACAAAGTAAATTTGGACTTAGTGAAACCTCTCTCTTGCTGCTTCTGCAGAGGCTGCAGAATTTAAAGAGAAAAATTAATGATGTCATTATACATGGAAACACTGAGCTTGAAAAGATGTAAACCTCAGCACGTGATGCAACAAAAAACTCCTTCATTGTTTAGCTGGACCTGTTGGCTATTTACATTTAATTTGTACTTTTCCTGGTAGACAGTAATTAACCCAAGCAGCCTTGCCAACCAAGTAGCGAGGACGTTGTACTGGAGCAGAGCAAATTAAACTTTGATGTGACGATGATGACTGCCAGCTACTTAAAGGTGAATCATAAAGGCTTTAAAACCCCTGCTTGCAAGATTCTCAAATGCGAGCAGAAGCCTTTGGCTTTGAATGGCAATTAGCACTGTAGCTAAACAGAATTTGAAATTAAAATGAGGATGAGCAAGTTCTCCTGGAAAGGGATCTTCACTTCTCTGACCAAGATGGTTATTTCGTAATAAACCTGCTGCAGTTTGAGTAGCTGTTCATTCCCAACCCAGTATAGTCCATGCCTAGGGAATAAATCCTTTGGTTGCCTTAGTCTTTGGTCTTTTAGGACCAGCTGCTCACTTTATCTGAGCAGCAGCCTGTGGCGTGCCGTGATTCCTGGCTTCGTGTTAATGTGCTCTGCAGAGCTGGGTCCAGGCTGGTGAATTTTCAGCAGTAATCAAAGAGCTGCCTTCCTCCCCCACCTTTGCACAGCCAAGCACTCTATGGGCCTCTGCTCCAACCAAAACCATTTAATCTATCACAGATTGCACAGAAATATCTTGACTGCGCGATTCCTGGCCTCCGAGCTGTGCTGCAGGTCCTTTGGATGCCCTCAAAAGCAGGACTGGAGCATCTCCAAAGAAAANCCTGATGTGTAGGCACTGAGGCTGCAGACAGAGCAAAGGAGACCATCAGTAACCACGGGGTTACCACACACAGACAGGTTTACACGTGGATATTGTACCACTGTGACTCTTCTGAGGGCAGCACCACAATAAGGCCCAGATGTCTCTTCCAGGCAGGCTGTTGCTCTATCCCCACATGGAGACTCCCAGGGCTTGTGAATTTCTGGGTGGAAGCCTCATCTCCTGGCTCTTGCAGCCTGCCTTGGTTAGCCAAGCAGGTAATCTGAATAGACATCCTTCCTAACAAGGTTACGTGCGAAGCGACAGTTCGCAGACTCTGCGAGCCTTCTACGAACGCCGCTGCCTTCACCACGCAGCGAGTACATCCTTCATGGTTTAATGAGTGATGTCTGACTGTGGTGGAGGAGACAGCAGAGTCATCTGGGAGATGGCTTGCTTCATCTCCAGCGTGTGCTACGCTTTCCTTCGGGCCTCGCAGCCTTTCATATTATCTGGGATCATAATCACATCTGAGAATATCTTTAGTATTCCTTTGTTGCGCCAACAGCGTTTGGACTGTGCTGCTTTTTCTTGTCTGCCTCTTCCCAGACAACAACTTTATGCTGGAGGCAGTTTGAAAATAATATTTAGCTTAGTTCTTGGAACTTTCACTAAGATCACACTCGGATCTCTTCAAGTATTTGTTGTGCTTTCTGCTGCAATTATCACCCAAAGATCCAGTCCTGAAACTATTTCTGCCTGCACTGGGATGTGTTTTGGTGCTTGGAGACCAAGCACTAGAGCTCCAGTCCTAAGGGCAGAAGCAATGATGGTCCATGGTGGAGTTTCAGACCCAAGGGGAACTCATTGGCCAAAGTGGCTACCACAGCAGTTGCTGAATCTAAAAAAGAAAGTGGAACTGGGGTCCTTGATTATAAATAAGTCAATTTTAGGAACAATAGTCTTCAAAAGTTTAAGGGGAAGAAGAAAAAGCAGATGACTGCAAACTTGGCCATAAGATCTTTCCATGCTGGAGCTTTCCAGAGCAATGGGGGAGTGAGGTCAAGCTTGACCACAAGCCTTTGAGCTCCATTTGCAAGCACAGCTCTGCCAAAGTGCCCCTTTATTTTCTGAAATGACAGCCAGTCACTGGAGATTGCCTAGAAACTTCCAAATCCTGCAGCAATCTCCAGGAGGTCCCCTCAGGCATCACATCTGCCTTTGTCTGACCTGCTCCTCAACTCCATCCCACCCCAGATTCTGCAGTGCCAAGCAACAGCTCTAAGGTATGGATGGGCTGACAGGACCTCCTCTCTGTTCCATGGCTGCTTGAGCATCTCTACCAAGTATTTCACACGGACCCATTTGCATTTTTTCCAGTGTACTTTGCAAAGGAGATTTTCTCCAGAAGGCAATCCTCAGACTGTTTCCCAAGAAGGACGTTCAGTCTGACAAGTGAGCTCTCTATAGAGCTATATATCATAAAGTACCGTGATTTACAACATGTGCTCCAGGCTGGCTGGGCTCCAAGAACATTTGAAAAAGATTAAGGAGCACAAAAGAATTAATGGCATGATAGGACATAACCACTTACTCCTGCCTTGAAGCTGAGGTTTGACAGGTATCACTAGAGTTGGTGGGTTGGGTTTTTTTCCTTCCTTCCTTCCTTCCTTCCTTCTTTGCAGTTCTTTAGTCAGCAGAGTTTGCACATTATTTAAATCACCAGAAACAGCACCAGCTGGAGACATCAGTGACCTTAACTTCAACATTTAAGGTTTTCCTCCTGTTTTCTTCACTCAGGACTCATCCTCTGATGAAGGTCCACTCTCCCACAGCTCATTGTTCAAGTGCTCTGTGCAACTCTTCATGAGGTTTGCTGAATAACATCAGCATAAGAGCTGCCTGCATTGCCTCCCTGGGTGCTATCCAGGGATGTAGGCACAGACTCAGCATTGTCCTTTCATGGTTCACTTTCCCATGAGCTTCTGGAAACTGCCTGGAGTCATCTTCTCTGCAGCCCCAATGCTGTGCAACAAAACTTATTGTTCCCTCATTACACCCTGAAGTCAATGAACACGATCACCAGAGGCTTACTGAGGGAGAAGCAAGCTTTTGTTCCTAGCTGACAACTTTTGCCCTTTGGCTGAATTAGCCCACAGAGATGCTCCAGGCCCCTCAGCACCTTTGCAGCCTCCCCTGGCCTCTCTCCAGTAGTTCCTTGTCTCTCTTGAACTGGGGATCCCAGGACCAAGTACTCCAGCTGTGGCCTCTGTAGGGCAGAAGGGAAGGAAACCCTCCCTCTACCAGCTGCCACACTCTTCTTCATATACTCTAGGAGACCATTGGCCTTCTTGGCCATAAGGATTGGCTCATGGGTAACTGCTTGTCCACCAGCATTCCCAGGTCCTTCTCTATGGAGCTGCTTGCCAGCAGGTCAACCCCTCACCTGTACTGGTGCACAGGGTTCTTCCTCCCCATTGCAGGACCTTAGACTTGCTCTTGTTGAACTTCATTAGGTTCTTCTCCAACCAACTCTCCAGCCTATCCAGGTCTGAATGGCAGGACAACCTCCAGTATTTAAGCCCCTCCTCCCAGTTCTGAATCATCAGCAAACTCAAAGCCTTAACCAAACATTAACTAACATTTTCCAGTGACAGCCAAAGCAAACCTTTGTTCTGCAGGCACTAGATGCCCACCATGAATAGTGTTCACAGAGCTTATTCAACAGTACTTCAGTCTACTGCTTACACCACGTGCTCTGCAGCTAGAGATCCAGACTTTAGGAAATAAAACTCCCATTATCAGCTCCCTGATCTAACATCTTCTTTCCTGCTGCTCTGCCTTATGATGTCTGCTCTAAGGTCAGCATTTAGTGTTCATCATTGTAGTCTAGTGATAGCCTCAATTATCCTTTACTTTCACACTAATGATCTTTGGAACTGGCTCTTGGGAGATAAAATGCCCATTTAAATACCTTCTTCTCATCTGTGGCTTTCAGAGACAAAAGCTTCCCTCCAGATTTTAGCGACTTGGCCCCACGCACACACATTTGAATTAACTCATGGATTTATTATTACTATTATTTTGCCTCAGGAGCTCACAACAACTGTAATTCTTGGGTTTAAATACAGGTTTCCTTGAGGTGAAGATCATTTCAAATGTCTATCCTAGGTCTGTGGTAGGAAACTACCTGCAAACAAACAATTAAGTGAGGATTGGATTTATCTCAGGATATCTGAGGACTGTGATTATCTCCCACAAACAATTCCTGTGCCATCCTCAGTGTTGCTTGTGCTCAGAACCAAAATTTTACACTTCTTATTCCCAACCATTCCCTTTTGTCCTCATCTTTTACTGGATGTATGATCATTTAACTAACAAATCCATTTATACCTATACCTTAAACCTCTTGCCCCTGCTTTCAGTAAATAAAGCATCCTACCAAAAATAATTGGGATACTATTTCCTAATTTTGATCTTATTTTGCATAAGATCCAACCACTTTATCTTAGCTTCTTTCATTAAGGATTGAACAGTGTTTTCCTGTTTTGAAAGCAAGTATTAGTTTGGTAATTGTGTTCCACTGCTTTATTTGAAAACAGAAGAAAATAGACAAAAAAATAAAAAGAAATAAAAATTATTAGCTAGCCATTCTAATAGGAACAGCATTTACTATTCACAGCAATATTCATAACATTACTTATCCTAATTCCTCAATCATCTCCTATGCAAATGCTTGGAAAATGAATGAGCTGATTAAAGGAGCTGTTAGTGGAACAAGGACACCGGGCTTCACTTTGAACAAGGGAGAACATGCAGCTCATTAAAGCTCTGCATTTTAAGTGTGGCTGGGGGAGATGCCAGCTCCTAAGGTATCTTCACCACATAGGTGACATGGGCATCAGGACCACATTGCAGGGGGTGGGGAGCTCTAAGGAAGATGAGGACAGTGTTTTTTAGCAGGGCCTGTTGGGACAGGACAAGGAGGGAGGATCTGAAGCTTCAAGAGGGAGATTGAGCCTGGAGAGGAGGAGAAATTGTTGGTGCTGAGGGTGGGGAGAGCCTGGCCCAGGCTGCCCTGAGAGGTGGTGGCTGCCCCATCCCTGTCCCCTTTCGTTCCATCCTCCAGATCAGAAAAAGGAAATAACCATTGGAAACTAATAAGTGAGACATTAGAGCAACCCTAAGATATAAATTGGTGAAGGTAACTCAAAGAAAAGAATGACCACTTTCATTTAGCTGCTGCCTGGGCACCACATCTGGGAGTTCATCCAAGTGCCTGGCAATGCAGGCTGGAGAGGAGGACTTCCAGCATCTTCCTGAAAGATCACCCAGCTCCTGCAAAGGGATGCTGTCATAGCGAAGAGGAAAGAGTGGGCTGAATGATAAAATATTCAAAATGCCATAGATAATTGAATAGTTAATATGCTCATTTATTCAAGTTCCGTAAGCCTCAAAATAGCATTTTCAAGTGTTTTCATTTTTTCTTCATCAGATTCACGTAGGCTCCTTCTTGGGCTCAAATACCTGCTGAAGTGAGAGGGGGGCAGGAGTGGGTTGCTGAGCCTGTTACCCTGCAGCATTGCCTGTGTGGAGCTGCAACTGAAGCCTTCTCCAAGCTGCTGCTCTTCATGGGAAGGTCCCTGTGGCTTGGTGCTCTGCTCTGAGGGTCAAAGGCATTCACTGCATGTAGCTTTTTCAGAGTGAGATTCTTCTACCAGTGACATGGTTCCCCAAATTTCACTTCACTTTTATCTATACATCTAAAATCCTCCCTTGCACATGAAGATTCTTCACTATGAGGGCACTGAGACCCTGGCACAGGTTGCCCAGGGAAGTTATGGATGCCCCATCACTGCATGTCTTCAAGACCAGGTTGGACAGGGCTTTGAGCACCCTGCTCTAGTGGGAGGTGTCCCTGCCCATGGCAGGGGGTTGGAACTGGATGATCTTAGAGGTTCTTTTCCAATCCAAACCGTGTGATTTTATGAAGATAAAGTGGCTATGCTCTGATGTAGCACCTCCATGTGCAGATGCTGCTTAAGCACACACTTACCTGGCTGCTCCTCACCAGCGAGCACATTTCCTCAATCTCACGTGCATATTAATGGCAATGTAAAGCACAACTGGAATATCCTCAGCACTTCAGCACAGAGAATGATTATCTTAAGATATCTGAGGCAATGGTGTCTTGTTTTGCTTAAATCTTTCTGGTAATAAAGCTCTGATCTGCAAGGTCCTCAGCCTTCTGGAGCAGCACAGGAAAGTGCTCTGCAGGCAGCTATGCTGGGAGAATGAACACACATCATGCCCCAGTGTTTCTGTTCAATTCCTGACTGCCTCCTGAGGGTTTAGCTCACTGGAAGAAAGAAATTCTGCTCTAAAACTGAGGCCCCCATGCCCTTCCAGAGGGGAGTTATAGCTGAGGCCATGGCTGAGCCCTTTTACTCTGGACTTGATGATCTCGGAGGTCTGTTTGAGCCTCAGATGTTCTTCTCTCCTCTGGGCTGGCTCTCAGCAGTGATACTGGCACCACCCAGGAACAATGGTGAATACTCTCCTTCCAGCAATAAAGTTCCTGGATTTGAGCAGCCAAAAATCAGGGGGAAACTCTTAATTCCAACAGAAAACACCACATGCTTCAGGACCATACATTTTCTCCCCCTAAAAGCTGTAAGATTGGTGAAAAGCTAAAGAGATTTAACAGAAAATACACAAGTATTCCCTTTTATCTGCCTTGTTCCTCTGGTGACGAATACAGTTTCCCTTGGCAGACTTTTCTCTGTCCAAAAGCAGAGACTCAGGCAATAATGTGACTCCAAAAGCTGGAGCCTTGGGGAAGAAAACCATCCCTCCACTTTCCAGGAGACTCCCAGTACCTTGTGAACACAAGGAAAGGCAGAAGGGCTTAGTGCCAGCTCTCTATTCACGGGAAGGTTAATAACATTTGGGGATGTAGCAGGCTGAGAGCTGTGAGACTCACCTGGCACAAATCCAAATTGGATTTAAGGGCTTATAGCAGATAGAGCTGGTGAAGGATCCCAGTCCTGGGTCCTTCCCACAGGGAACAATTTCAACTCTAAAGCCAAATGCCTCCAAAGTTTCAGTCGACTACAAATCTGAGTAATGTTAATGTTTTCAGATGCTCTGCTGCAAAGGGAAAGAAACACTCTCTGCTGTGCTTCCATGAGAGATTTCCTTCTACCCTGATGGCATAAAGATATGTAGAGGGCCATAAAGGAGGATGGATGTGGCTGAGCAGAAGGCAAGGCCAGAAGAAGACTCTTGGCGAGCTCTGCTCACTGTGCCTCTCCATCTTCCTCTTGCATTGATCGCTGAGGATCACTAACTACAGCTTAATGCCCTGGTTAAGAGGTAAAGAGCATTGACTTTGCTGGCAGCAGTGCTCTCCTGGGCTTTGAATTCCTGGAACAGTTCAGTGCAAGAGAATTTTGCTGTGTGTAAATATTTCCCTGTCTATTCTCCTGCCTGGCAGGTGAAAATTAAACCAGCAGCCTGGGTGTATATCACAGGTCTCCAGTTTCTTTTACTGTTCATACAAGGCTTCTCTGTGAAAGAAGTTGCTCGTGTCCAGACATTTCCCCATGGTGCAGAGGAAGGACAGGTCAGCCAGCCAGAGAACAAGCCTCTGAGAACTGTGCCCAGGCCCTCTGATCTCTCCCACAGCCACCAGCACTGTGAACTGACTGCAACCCACTCTTGCTGGGGGAGCAGCAGGGATGCTCAAGGCACAGCATCTGCTTCCAAACCCAAAGTGACCTCCAGGCATTGAGGAAAGGTCCCTCCAGGCACAGGCTTAATGTAGGGAAGGTATTTCCAGCCCCTGGCTCAGCTCAATAGCATCCCACGTGGGAGAAGGCTGAGAGGAGATCAGAGCAGATTTTAGACACTCAAATATGTGAGTACAGCAACAATTTCCCTTGCTTCAGCTTCCCTGCAAGACTTCTACATGTGCCTGTGCTCGTGTGAGACATCAAATGCAACAGAAAAAGGCTGTACAACTTGCTGAGGGTAAGAGCAAGTCCACTCAACAACAGGAGGACCCAGAGCCCAGTCTTCAGGGCAGGACTTTGGAAGACAAATCTTTGATCTCCCAGGGAAGGGCTTTAATCCCTGCCCAGCTGCACCCAGATGTTCCTCTTCCCACCTCCCCAGTGGGTGCCCAAAAATGATGCTCCCCAGCTGGTGAAGCCCTTCAGATCCTCCTTTCCTCCAGGCAAATGGGAGCAATTTGAGGAGAGACAAATTTGTCAGGGATGGATTTTTTTCTCACCGCTCGCCGTCGGGGTATGCAGGGGGAAGAACTCTCCTACCGTGTAATGAATTATGCCAAAATGATTGCTTAAAAACCGTACAAATAATCAAAACACTTAATCCTAGAACTGACAAACCCCCTTGCATTCTCTTGTCCAGGATTCATGTTCACGTTTTGCATGGCTGGAGTGATTTGCTGAATTCAGCTCGGATTGCCAAACAGCTTTAGCCACTCCACGGCTGCGTTCTTCTCAGAGATTAAATGATAAATGAGAGCACAAAAAACCATTCTGGCTGCACTAAGGAGGTGAAGTTTGTGCTCTGGACCTGAGCACAGAGCTGGGCTGTGACTCGGCGGGGGGGGTGAACCCCACTGCAGCAGGCATGAGAGCCCCTGCTGGCAGGCAGGCTCCGGGTGGCCAACGGCTGTGGGGGCTGCACATTTCAGCCTCTTATTTTATATGAGGTTGGTTTTTCATGTATTGTAACTTCTGTTATTTAGTCCTCGCAGGGAGCGGGGCGGTTGTTATGAGGAGCTGATTCCCAAAGCTTTTTGCTTCAGTCGTGGAAAAAATGCCTTCAACACTATCAAAGTCTGATTCTGCTGTGGTTTTCTGGACTTCTTTAAAACAAAATAAAAAGATTACCAAACAGACACAGAGGAAACTGCACCTTCTCTGCCCTTAAAGGCCAAGGCACAGTCACCTTGGGCCACAGAGCCCCACAGGGGGCTTGTGACTGTTGCAGGGAATGTAAGATCTTGCATCTATATGTGATTGGGATACTTGTGCAGGAAATCAACCATTACAAATCCTCCTGCTCACGGATGAGGATGATGACCATGATGTCTATTGTTGTTACTGGCAATCACAGAATCATGGAATGGTTTGGGTTGGAAGAGAACTTAAAGATCATCTCCTTCCAACACCTCTGCTGTAGGCAGGGACACCTTCCACTAGAGCAGGTTGCTCAAAGACCCATGAAGCCTTAACAAATCTTAAACAATTAAACAAGATTTAAACAGGACTTAATAAGTCTTAAGTGACTAAAACCCATGATCCTGTTTTATTCCTCAAAGAACAGCAGAAAAATACAGGTCTCATCCTGTATTCTTATGAGCCCAATGTACAACACAGGAGAGCAAGAGGATACCAAGGAATGGTGGGAGAAGAATACAGGTCATTAACAACATTAATAAATTGGGAATAGACATAGGTGTCCTCCACAGCTTTTGCTGATCTACTATAAAGCTTCCTTTTGACTTCAATGGTATTGTCTTCAGAGCTTTGTAACCCTGGGGTGGATCCAGACACACTTCTGAGTACTCGGAATAATAATAGTTAATAATAGCCAGATGGAAAAGCTATGAAAGAGGGGAAAAAGCAGTTCATTGTGTTCCCTCCTCATCAGGTATTATTAGAATATGCCATTGATAATGCAAGAAAAGATCTTCAGCTACAGAAGAGATGAAACAAATCTGGATGTGGAAAGAATAAGCGTTAACACCAAATACTTAGAGTGTGTTGGAGCTTCATACACCACCACAGCAAGCAACCCCTGCTCACTGGCTCTGCACTAAGACTGCAGAAAGCAGCAGTGGTGACACCTCCAGTAGGCTGAAGAAGGCCTGGGTTCAGCCATGCCTTACCCTTCCTAAGATCTGCATTAGCATTTGCTTTCCAGGTTACTGAAGTGAAATAATATCCATGGCAGAGCTTGGATCTCAGAAATAGGGATTTCTGGAGCCTTCTCCAACCACTGCCAGTAAGAACTGCTTCATGTGGCTGTAGCTGTGGTGATCTTTGTTAAGTAGAAAGGGAGAGGGCAGTTGGGTGGTGATGCTCTGAGGTCACTTGGCTGTCCCCTGCAGTCATTGCTCTTCAGTGTCAAGCCCATAACCATGGAATAGACACGTGAGGCCAGAGGAGCCCCAGCAATG
>VWZY01006799.1:11809-29543 GCA_013399075.1 Chloroceryle aenea | reverse complement strand
AAAAGTGTTTCCTGATGTTCAGAGAGAACCTTCTGTGTTTCAGTTTGTGCCCATTGCCTCTTGTCCTGTCACTGGGTACCACGGGACAAAACCTGGCTCCATCTGCTCCATCCTCTTTGCACCCTCTCTTCAGGTATTTGTACACATTTGTAAGATGCCCCTGAGTCTTTTCTGCTCCAGGATGAGCAGTCTCAGCTCTCACAGCCTTTCCTCAGAGGAAAAATGCTCCAACATCTCCATAGCCCACTGATGATTTGCTCCAGTATATCTATGCCTCTCTTGTACTGGGGACCCCAGAACAGGTTCTTGTACTCCGGATGTGTCCACATCAGAGCTGAGTAGAAGGAAAGGATCGCCTCCCTCAACCTTCTGGCAGCACTCCTTCTACTGCAGCCCAGAATGCTGATTGTTTTGGGTTGTTGGTTGGTTGGATTTTTTTTGCCACAGGGGCACAGTGCTGGCTTATGGTCAATTTAGTGTCCACCACGACAACCAGGATCTTTTGTGTGAAGCTGCTTTCTAGCTGTGTGGCCTCCAGAAAGTGCTGGTATATGGGGCTGTTCCTGCGCAGGGGCAGGACTTTGTATTTCTCCTGCTGAATTTCAAGAGGTTAAACACCACAAAATATACTTTCAAACAAAATAACATTTTATTAATTCTTGTTCAGTAATGCTCCAAATACAAGCTAAGGAGGACGCTAGCTTCTAGAGAATTAAATTCTCTGCTTTATTTTTCACATGTACAGCTAAGGGCAAATTCCATGCTAGATAACTATGTTTATAATTTGTAACATATGTATTCTAATTTGCTGCTTTCCATATGTTTAATAATGACAATGCCTTGCAACTTCTAAGCTACAGCTGTCTATTTTTAAGTACAACTAATGTTTCTGTGACTGAAGTTAAAACCAGAAGAATCATTAGGTATACACATCTCATATATTTTTAAGACTATATAACATGCAGTTCTTTGGGAACAAGATATGCAAGTTGAGATTTTTGTCTCTTACTAGATCAACTGTCATAGTTGAGAGAAAAATAAATTTTAATGATCCTGCCTGTGTCCATAGACTCCCATGGCTACAGCATCATTTCCTTTTTCATGGTTCATCTTTTGGCTGCAGCATTAGGATGGCCATTAGTGCAATGGATAAACTTGGAACTTTCACATTTCAGGATTTATCATGGATTGACAAATTACACCTAGGATTTAAAATTTGAGAAGCCTCTAAATCACAAATGTGCTGGTTAAAAAAGAAATTTCCCTGAACCTTGTTAACATTGCAAAGCTTTAAGAAAAATTCACAATGAAAATTATATTTTCATCTGTTCAGTAGTGAACTGAACTCAATACCAGAGGAGCAGACTATGGTTATTTTTTAAAGGAGGTTCCTTACACACAGAGGGCCTTCAATAGAGTTACTAAATTCTTGTGATCTGGAAAAGATACCACTTATCTCAAAGTAGTTTCAGAGGCAGGCATAGTATTATAATTATTATTACATGCACATCTGTGAAACTGAAAACATAACACTGTTACTTTGGCAGACAACTAAATGTGATATATTTTAAAACTGTTTAGAAGTAGATGGAAAATGTGATACAAGACCTGTGTTTGTATTAAGCTCCAAAAACACTGCATTTTCCTTCCCTAATAGGAAATATTTCTAATCGTGGACTGACTATACACTGTGATTTTCTATTAGGTTATGTGTAGGTGTATTAAAGGAGACACTGTGGTAGTTACTCAACATAGTAGCAGGCACCGTAAACACTTGCAGGTTTTGGTGATAATAAGTGCAGAGTATGTAGAATCAGAGATAGAATGCCCAGTATTCCAGAGTAAGGAGAGAGTTAAAATAAAAGTCAACCATATTTAAAGGTATAATGCCATGCAAAGACAAGTCTGACCTGAGCTGAAAAGAACATAGCCATTTAAGTACTTGGCATGGATGTGTCAGCACTAAAGTAAAATGGTTATTGAAAGCTACAGTGTGCATGCAAAGTGAGTGTATTTCTACTGAGACAAGCTGTCTCATTTTGAAAAAGCCAGAAATTCAATGGAAAAGACATGTGCAAATCTATACCAAAAAGGTATGCTATGATAACAAAGTCATCCTGCTTGGAGGCATCAGATTCAGTCCTGCCAAGAGCTTTTCATTATTGTTGCAGACAGCTTCACGCAAAACAGGAGTGTGAAAGCAGCATCTATTCCTTTCAGCAGACATGCTGGGTAATGTGGTACACATCAGAAAATAATGAAAGACGCTATGCAAAAAACGTAACAAAATTTTTCGTTGAAATAATTTGTGCTCAAGAACTACCCGTGTTAGTTTTCTTCAAACAGAGCTATTACCAAACATCCACCAGAAGCGGAGACTTCTGTGGACAGAAGTGAAAGTATCTGTTTTAAAGACAGTCATATGGTAAATAAGTTTTCACAAATTTGTATAAATATAAATCACATATACATCCTAACTCTGATCGCCAGTATATGCCTGAAAACCATCAGAAAACCTCCCAAGCCAGTGGAACTATATTCATTAGGAAGTTCAGTTTAAGAAGAAAATAAAAGTACAATGGTGTAAAACAGCTGGTGACCATCAGGCCTGTTGAATGCAGACCACAAACTCATTAAGGCAGGAACTGCTTCTTTGTTTGTGGCTGGTGTATTATTCCTTAATTGCCAGTGTTATTTCCAAATAAGAGTAGAACAGAAAGCTCTGATTTTTGCTAATGTAAACCAGAACTAGAACTACATGAGTTTGCTAAATTCGAATTGGAAGTTAAATTTTGACATGCATAAATGACAGAAACTCTATTACACCGTGTCAAGCACTAGCAGGTCAGTCACGTTTGACTTTACTATGGTCACACAACATGTCCAATACTAAAATTTTACACAATCTCCTGCTTTTAAAAAAAGAATTAGTCATTAATGTTTCTCTAGGTACAGTTCAGCGAAGATTCAAAACATCTTGATGAAAATAGATGAGAAAAACACCAGTGCTGCAATAAACATACTTCTGAATATATTGGCACAGGCAGAATGAAGTAGTTAGCCTACTTCAATCTGTCTCATAGCAATATATTTCCACATTTTTTTGGTAATACTCTCTGAATATTCTTAACTAAATCTTTCCTCTGATGGTTCCAGTGTACCAAAACAACACATTGAATATTGTAAATAGAAAATGAATGTAGTAAAAGGCCACAGAATGATATAATGTTAATACAACCCCCATGAAAAGTAGGCTGAATAACATGCAAAAGGAGGAGGACCTCTAGGCAGGAGCACTAATCCATCTGCAAAACAGCCTTACACATTTTTTCCCTTGTCCTTCCAATCAGTTTGTATACAGCTGTGACAACCATTTACCATTTATGCCACTGCTTATCTTCAGGGCAACCATTTATTGGTAGATATAACCTCTGCCCTCCTCCACCTTCATCAGCTGCAATTGTGGATCTCCACTGTATTCAGCTGGATCCTTGGAAAAATCCCCTCCCCCTAGAAGTAGTGTCCCAAAGACTGAGTTTTGATTTGCCATTGACAAGCATTCCCACGTTGAAATAAATGGCAGGGTTTTCACAACTGAGGGCAACTTGCACACAAAGTAGTCATTCGGAGCCAGGGACTATGTCAGCTTCAGATGTAGATTTAACGTGTGGGTTTTGCAGGCCTTTGAAGCTAACCCCAGAACAATTGTCAGCATTTATAGTGGTGATTTCTGATATGCCACTGGGGATTGCTTCATAATCAGAAAGAAAAGAGAAGGAACCACAAAAGTAAAAGTCCTGCCAGAAAAGAAGTAGACCAAATCAGACAGATGGTTAATATTAATTTAAAGGGCATCCAGATTTGTGATTTTCTTTTTCCTTAACAGTAATATCAGCAAGGAAGAAAGCTCATAACATTTCTTTAACTGTGCAAGCCATCTCCTTATAATGTATGGGTGACATGTCAGCTCCATCAGCTTGGCCTGCCATACCAACAGGGCAAGTGGGGGTAGATGGAGATCTCACACTGTTCCAGGGACTTCTCTCTCCTTTTTAACTAAGTAATTTTTTGTTTGTTTTTGTGGTTGTTGTTGTTGTGGTTGTTGTTGTTGTTGTTGGTTTTGTGTGGGGGTGGGTTTTTTTTCTTTATTTTTTGGTCCTCTAAGAACACAAATAACCCATTGTCTGTCTTTGATGATGTTTTTAGATGCAGTTTTCTTGGACATTAACCTTGTATCAGAGCACGTGGATTATCTGTTCCTCTGCAATTTAAACACAGCAGCTCAAGAAAAGGAGTGAAGAGGTCCAGTCAGTAACTAAAACAGCTGTTTCAGTATTAAGAGACACTAGTGAGCTCTTGTGTCACAGAGTATCTCTTGGGAGACAGTAGCAAAAACTCCAGTTAAAAAGTGAGCAAAGAGGAGGATTCAGCTACAGACCTGATGGTCTCCTATAATTATAGTATAAAAAGAGGAACATTGCTCTTTCCAAGGATATTTCTCCATCCACCTACTCAGGGTCAGACCAAGGCAGAACTACATGAGATCTAAGTCTAAACTTAGTAAGACCTCTGCAACAACAATGATTGTGTCTGCAGTTCCTGGCACTTGCTTCAGGGACAGAATGACAGCCTGGAGGCCAGCGGCCTACAGAATGGCACTGCTCTGCCCACACTCTGTGGCCATTGACCTGAGCCTACTTCACGCTGTGCTTATGATCCCAATAATGGATGTTATAGTTTAGTGGCAAATCATGCAGAAACCCAAAAATTGTAGTACACGCCTTCCCACTGCATTATTGCTGAAACATCACACTAATGTTGTGTTTTTCCTGACCTAGCACAGGGCATAAAGGCACACACTGACCTCCTGGGATTCTGTGTGGTGAGAGAAGCCGTACGTGGTTCAATGTGTATTTGTGCTGCCTGTTTGTGAAGATCTTGGGATTGAAATACCCTGCCAGCTCTGCTCAGGTTTCCCTTGTCCCATATCAGAGAAAATTAGTATATAAATATCCTGAATGGTGAAGCACACAATACGGTCCTTTCAGCAAAGCAGACATTTTGATAAACTGTCAGAATCTTTGCTCCCATAAACTCTCCAGTGGCAGATGAGTGACATCAAAGAAGTTCATCCGTATGCTTTTATTTCTCCCATACTAGTCCACTGTAACTAGGTCCTGAGGAGCTTTTTTCTTCTTCATGTTCAAGTCTCCACTCAAAACCTAGAACTTATGGTGACTGGACCTTTATCTCCAGGGCTGGGAGCTGTATATCTTCTTAGGTTCCTTACACGGTTGGATGCTATCTACAACCAGGATTTGTGAATTTGTCTCCTGCAAAGAACATTCACTTCTCAGGGTTTATTCTGCCTCTTGGGCTAGTGCATGAAAAAAATTCAGATTCCTGTGTCCCAGACAGAAAAGGAATTTTTGCAGAAGGTTTTATATAAGGTGCAGCAGACAGAATTTCTTGGAAATAATTCTTCCTACATACAGTAGGCCACTATATGGGCAAAACATGACATTAGAATGTTATTATTGGGCTGAAAATCTTAGGGCAATCTATGTGGAAATCTTTAGCGATATCTGAAGATACCGTTTAAACATCAGACAAAAGAAGCACTTAGATGAGCCAAAGAAGAAAGATGGAGAAAACCCTAGCTTTTTCATACATGAAACTTCGTCTGTGCAGCAGGTGGTGATTCAGGCTTCTACTGTCTGAACCAGTGAAACATGCCAGAAGATGCAGCTTCATGAAATATCACTTTACAGGAGTCACACAGTCTTGGCTATGACATAACCCCATGGGACCATCAAGTGTCTGGGATTATGAAGCTGGCAGTGCTCCAGCCTCAGCTGGGCAGGGGTTGTGCTGCAGGCCCATGGTCCATCAGATGGAGGAGGTCGTCCTGCTGAGTTTCCTCAACAAAACCTGAATTATCAGTGTCAAGCAAAAGACCAGGTCCATGCTGAATGGTACTTGGCTGTAAGAACATTACACCCACATAAACAATAGCTCCAGCAAAACAAAGGTCTCCAGGCTACACCACTTCTTTTTTCATACTCAGATGCAGACCTCAATAGTTCTGCTCTACTTTATGTGCCATGAAGAGAACAATTCCAGTATAACCACAGTATGCCTGCTTGCTGCTTACACTGTTGTGCTGCAGTCAAGCCTTCTCTCATGCAAGGAGCAGCAGAAAAGATGCTTCTCCTTATCCAGCACCTCAAAAGAAACATCAGGGCCCTGCTGAGTCACAGTAATCACCTGGAGGAATATTCCAGCCCTATCATATTAACTGATGCAGCTGTTAAGAATATCAGCTGCCAGTATTTTGAAAGTTTTATTTGTCACTATTGCCAGATGTCAAAGTAATTATTAAATAGATGCTAGCGGCATTTGAGATGCCTACAGTGAGGTTATGGTGACCCATATAAAAGGTCTCATTTCACATTCCTGTGGTCTTGGACTTCAGAAGAGTTCCATTAGCAGATAAATTGCACATTTAGTAAGTGTTTATTTGTTTCCAATTGTACTTGAAGCTCCAGCTAACCTATCTGCAAGAAGTTAAAAAGGTCAGGTATGACCCAGTAAGCCATCAGAACAATGAAAAGGTCTTTACAGACATACCACACTTCCGAGGTGAAGAAACATTTTTAAGGCTTGCTCTTTTGCTGTGGTTCTCCCAGCAAACAAAAACTATTATTCAGTTGTTTTAAAAATAGGTTTCTGAAGTAACAACCACTTTCCTTCAACTCCTCTTGAATTAGGAGGAAAAATGGGGAAACACAAAGAAAGGTCTAAATCACTATTGATTTGGTTTTGTCTGAATTTTTTCACTGTGGTAACACAAATACGTCTTAACAACTCTAGTATATCCCTTTGAGAGAAAAGCTTTCACTTTTAAAGCACAATTCTTTCTAAATTGAAAAATAAAGTGAAAAATAATTAAAAATGTGTGTTGCTACCTACCCACCTCATACACCTGCATTGGTTGCCTGGTTTCATGTGCCACTGCCACAAATATTTTAATTCCAGTTGCTGATGAAATGTGAAGGAGGAACAGTCCAGTGGAACAGAACAGAGTGGAAAGAAAGGAAACAGTTACTTTTGAGACCTTCTTTCTGCCTGTATCTCTTCTGGAAGATCTGTCCCTGCATGGGCTGTCAGCAAAACCAGGACTTGGAGATGTCCAGGGATAAAAGCCCTTCCCTGTTAGCTGCAGAGTGAGGAACAGAGCAGGAAACAACAGTAACAGTTCTAGTCTGAAACATGTTTTGTGTCCTCCTACCTAGATTTTGAGCAGTTAAACTGCCATTATTATTTCCCAGTTTAATAGGACTTGTTCCAATGGTTTGAGTTCATGAACATAAGATAGTAAAATAAATATTGAAGCAGATTATAAGTACTTGTTTCTACAGCTTAAATTAATAACCTGTCCTATTTTCAGTGTTTATTTTGAGGGAAAACTACAGCTAGGATGAGCATTTACTTATAAAATTTTTTTGACTCCTCTAACTTTAAAAAAAGTCACAGCAAAATATGTAGCATATAGGCCTAAAATGAGAATTTGGTCCTGCTTCTCTATCCAAATGTAGAACACTTCCTCTGTATAAGAACAGTTTGGATAATACAGTACATTCTTAAAAGCATTGTGTAGAGGAAGAGAGAAGGCTAAAGAAAGCTTATAATTTTAGCAATATGCTTCCTTTTTTGCTCTTCATTTACTTCTTTAAAAATTCTTTGTTCGAACTCCTCCAATTCAAATAGATTTTCCCTTTTCATTTTTTTCTGAGATGAAACTCAAATATTGTTTGGTATTGAAATCACTGAAAATTTACAGACAACTGTAAGCTTTCTCCTATGTTTTTTCTTTAAATTTCTGCAATTCTTTTCTGGTGGAGAAAAAGGAAAAAGGTAGAAAGAGTGAGTGGTATCAGCAGAAGTACAGAAAATCTAAAGTAGAGAGAATAGTAAACCGAGATTTTAAATAAAAGAAAAAAAAAATTAAAGAGAGAGAGAGAGAGGGAGAGAAAGAGATTGTGTGCAAATTATAGTTTAAACTGATTTTTCTTTTGAAATTCCTCCATCACTAAAATTGAAAATCAAATCACAAGCATTATTCTCTCATGGAAAAAAGTCAAAATCAACAACATCACACTTTTCTAAGGTGTATTGGTAAGTACAGTTAGAAGCAAGCATAGTTAGAGCACTGTGTACTTATGAAATACCTCAAGGTCTTTGAGGACCACACCAGTGCCTACACATACAAGAGCCAATCCCTGCAAACATTGATTTATTTGGTACAGCAAACCATTTGAGTATGTATCACAGTCTGAAAGACAGCTTTTTCTTTTACAGACTGTATGAAGCTTAACATGGCTATCACTAGACGTTTGGGCACGTACATACCCAAGGTAGAACAGAGCAGGATGTACCACAACAGCCTCTCACATTCAGAAGTATCCTGTTACTGACTTTTCATCCTCTATTCATCACTGCTGTTGCTAAGCATAAGCATATCCCAACTGGTATGATTCAGTTGCCTTTCCGTTTTAGAATCACGGAATCATTTCTGTTGAAAAAGACCTTTAAGATTGTAGAGTTATCATCATCATTTTGTGCTTTGCTGGTCAACATAGAGAGGACAGGACCCACCAGTACCTGCTTAAGCCATAGAAATATATGCTCTTTGAAAACTGAAATAATTCACAAAAACATCAGATCCCAAGGGATATAGAGCTAAGAATATGTAGCTACCTTTAATGCCCTTGTATGCAGCTCTGAGTAATGAATGGCTCCTAAAACAAAAAAAAAACCTTTAAAATCTACTGGATAAAAAAGTTTACATAAAGATGTTTCTATAACAGTTAATCTACAGAAGTAAAATATGTTAAGTGTGATTTTTACTTTTTAGGAGTCAACTCCCCAAACAAAGAAGACCATTTAGTATACCAGCTTGTAATATCAATGATTTGTCATTAATAAAACAGTAACTGAGAGATCAATAAATTATCTGGCAAGAATATTATGATGCAATTAAGCTCTAAATACATGAAAGAGAAAATAAACCCATGAAGTAACAATGGTAGGAAATCTGCAACTGCGGTACCTTTAGCAACTTGCTCTTCACTGGAAATCTAGAGGAAGACTTAGAGAATTGTATCTTAATCCTATGTAATATTCTTTCAAAAGTAGCACTCTATTTTTACCCCTCAACCTGATTTTCAAGGAAGACATATAAGAAAAGGTGAGCCCATTAAACAACATTGACAGTTCTGCTGAAACCAAACACACCTTCTGTCAAGATATATTTATTTTATGATCTTTTACAATCATTCCAAACCTCTTCTGACTTCTGTTTCACAGATGCTAATTATAAATTCTCTGCTCTAAGAGGAACAACTGCTTTCAAGTCTTTCCCTCATGGTACTCCATGTTCCAGAAATTTTCTTCACACTTAAGCTTTTTCACTAGATCTGTCTAATTAATAATTGCAATTAGTAACTTAATTTTACCATCTCCATGACAAAACAAAGACTGTCTGAAGCCAGTGGTGGAATCAGGCTTACTCAATGTGGCATTCATCATTGTTAACTGAAAACTCACCCGTGTTTCAGCCACAGGCGAGTATTCCCCTAACATACTGTTCCTAAAGACATGGAGAAAGCAGTATTTCAAATATCAACTTCATCTTCACTTCATCTATTAGAAAATAATCATACCAGAAAAGCTATATGGTGAAAAAAAGCACCCCAAACAGTATTATTTCGGTACAGAAGTCCCAAACAATATGCAAAACTGGGTATTTTTCTGTCTCTGTTATTGAGAGACTAGTATTCAAACACCTTCCCATACTGCAAATCTTAGCTAGTATTCTAGGGAACATTCTCATTAAGAGGAGTGTATTTTAGCCCTGCCATTTTAGCACAACCAGACAGGGGAAATACATCTATCTATAACCAGAGTTTCGAGACAAGGCATGTAAAGTCCCCACAGGAATCATCAACAAGGTTTTGTTGCACCCTCTAGTGTCCGAGGGTGTGCTCTTGTATGTTTAAAAGAGATTATCTTGTAATCGTTCTTGTCTTTACATTTTCTTTACATTGGCCACAGCCAAACTCAGGGCATTATAATAAAATATGGGGAGTGCAAGTGCTTTTTTATTGTTAAAGCCATTTCATTTTTCAGTTCTGGTTTGTTTTGTTTTGTTTTTTCTTCAGGCTGTACTAAAATAGCATTTAGTACCTTCACTTCAAGATTGAAGCCTTGAGAGGCTGCTTCTGAAAATAATCATTGATGAGTTACTCCAAAACCAACAGCCTCATAATATTGTTAATATCAAGTCCTAAAAGGTTTGAAAAATGAGGTTAGGATCTAATATACAAAATTTTTCTACATTTGCAGTAAGAACTCCTGCACCAGAAGAACATAGCCACATGGTTTCTTCTTTTTCATGTTTGGAAATGGCAGCACATTATTGGGATTTAACAAAGAGGGAATGCAGGAAATGTTACACATCAGAAATTTATGTGCTATCTTTGTTTGCCCTAGACTTGAGAAACTTTTAATTCTCACTTCTGCAATGAGTATTAAATGCACTTCAATATGAGATGGAGCTTTGTCAGCCCTACTTCAGAAATGTAGTCAAAACAACTGTGCCACTGTCTCATTTAAAGATGAAACAAAACAAAGTAGCTCCTCCATTAATTTTACCACCACTGACATATTCAAGCAAATTTTCCTATCACTCTGGAGCAGTAAGGTTCGATAAGAAGTTTTGCCATGAAGTACACCCCTGTATTAATCTAACCAAGTAATAGTAAGTACTTCAAACTAATAAGATTAAATAACATAATTCCATAATCTTGTGGTTCAAACACTCATCTCCAGTAAAGAATGAAAGTTCTGCCTGATCAGTATATAAATGCATTTCTACAAATAAGAACATCATTATATAATATAACTTTGCAGGCAAAAATAATTGCTAGTTTATTTAAAGATGCCTAGCAAGAAATATAAAAATGCATAGCTGACATAGAATCAAAACATGCTTTACCTTAGAGTTAGTCTGCTGTTCATTTGGTTTCACTAGTAAGAAGGTGTCTAATAGAACTGTAACAGCTTTTGGTCCTTAATTCACTCAATTTAGGAGATCCACAGAGTAACTCAGAAAAAAAACCAGAAGATATTCTCAGGAGATTGTTGTCTTGGAGACTGCAGCACAGCCAACTACAGTTGCTTGGAGAAAGATACCTATGTAAATACCTTTGTTCATTTAATTATTTAGCATAATTGCATTTTATTTCTTTACATACTATAGCCTAAGAGAAGAGAGGTCTGCTAAGCCAGCACAGAGTGCTATAGACCTGTTTTACATTCTGCCCTAATGGTGTTGCTATGTGCCAGCAGATTTGACCCAGAAAATGTACAGCCAGGTCTGTTAAACTTGAAAAACCTTATCTGTTTTCTGGATTAGTCACAGAGTGAACATACCCTTACTCTTTTATAGACGAAGAAATGCTGCTTAGTTTAATGGAAGTGAATTTGCATTTAACCTTCTCAATGAAAAGTGCACATTTAAGTGTTATGTTTGCTGAATAAACCAAACCTAAAGGCCATTGAGATGGGTATTTCATCAATCAGAGTCACAAGCAGGCCTCATCTACAAACACAATGTAAAAAGCAGAGGGCTAAGTCTCTAAAGTCTTTACTACTCTAAGTAAGGAGTGCTGGGGGGTTGAAGTCTGTGTCAACTCTCCATAAAAACAGCAGATAAACATCCCCAGTTGTTTTTTTCATTGAGTCATCTGATTTCTACCTGTTAAGAGCAGAGTTTTTCTATTGAAATCAGAACAGAATTCATAATTCAGAAAGTCCTCAAAACTAGCATCAATAATCACAGTGAGAGTCAACAACTTACTCTTCACATTTTATCTAATTTCTCTATCTCTTCTGCATACAAGACAATCTGAACTCCTCCTATGTAACATTCTCACAGAAATAAAAGCACATTTATTTGTCATTTCAGAAAGTGTATTTAACAAAGCAACTGTGAGGAACTCAGCTGCACAAGGATCCTCATGTTTAATTATGTGCATTTTATGACACTGCAGCTGATCTAGAAAATATTAGTAACATTGATTACATTTCAACCCTTTCCTCCCCTAGACAGGTAAACAGGTAGAACTATCAAAGTTCTAATTAATACTCCATTCCTGGTTATGCTTTCCTTTTTCCTTTCAAAACATCTTTGACAAAAATCCTGAAACATTGCAAGAGCTTTTTGCGGTGGGAAGGATAGGAGACAACTTTCCAATCGCTTGGGCAAAGGAGGACTGCTTGTTTGCTCATCAAAGCTTATACACACACTGATTTAGCAGAAGGGGAGACAAAGCCAGGAATGGAGGATGATGCAGACTTACACATTTCAGAAAATGTGTACTGATGAAGACCGACAAAACCCAGTAACTGACACAATGTAAGGTCAATGGTATAGCCTTAGTGTTTCCTCCCACACAATACTGAACTGCTAAACCACATGAACCTCAACAGTAGACTACACTTCATCCAGGTAGAGATGACAAAGAATTTAAACAGGTTCAGGGGAAAACTCAAATGTTTTCTAACAAAATCTTCTGAATGTTACTAGCAAAACAAACTACAGCCTTTTGCCTTCCCTGTGGCTGAGGAACAGTCAGAAGCTAAGAGAGTACACTAAGGGGTGAAAAAGACAGAGCAGAGTATCGCAGGCACAGGTTCATTTTAGTTCTCCCTGGGTCTTCATCTGTGGCCTATGATCAGTGAGAGACTCCTGGAGCCAGACAGATGCTTGGTCTGAATTGGTAGAGTTACTCCTATTTCTTGACTTTTAGCTATGTAGGCAAAAATCTGACTGTCTCACCTTTTTGGAGACTTAACTCAGATTTGTGCTTACTACCCATGATGACAATTTCAGCTCCATGGAAGAGGTAGAACTGGTACACGATTTCAGAAGAGAGTTGATCTCATCATGACTATACTTTAACTACTAAAGGAGGGTACTGGTACACTAACGGTGTTTCTAAAACAAAACTTGGACCACAGCTTCCTGTCACACAGTCCAGAGATATTAATTACTTGCAGCGTCCCAGCTCAGTCAGCAGCATGACTTTGGTCAATGCAGCAAGGAAGCCTTGTCATGTTGCACGGACAGGGCTGCACCATGCATTTGTTCTTTTTCAAGCACAGTGCTATATTCCAAGTGTCCTAATTTATAACAACCCAGTCTTGAATAAGTCTGCATCTCCAAAGCATGAGTTTGCATTAAGTTTTGTATTAGTGCTCAGCTCTTCCACATCTCCACTCCATTAGGAATGAAATGACTGAAGATATTTTCACAGGATTTTCATTTTACCAGAGACAGAATGTCTTATTGATTTCAACATCTGCTGGCCTTGGGCATGAGGCAAGGGCTTCTGGAAAACTATTCTGGTCTTTGTCAACATGAATTGAGCAGAACTCATCTTCATGAGGTATATCAATCAAGAAATGCAGAACTTGCCTTCTTGTTAGCAGCAGGACTCCCTAGATAACTTGAATAGCTCAGATGTTAAAATAAGGACAGGAATAGAAAAACTTTGGAATAAAATAAAGCAGGTCATTATGTTCATAAAGGCAAAGAAGCTCTCATTTTTAATATCTAATATTTCAGAAATATTTTAACAAGTGCCTGGTCATGTAGTAAAACCTTGACATTGTAATTTAATAAAAGATGTTGTCCACATATTATTTGGCCAAATTGACACTAAAAAGGCAGCAACAAGTGAATTTTACATATAGTGAGTACAGCTATTTATTATTGCCAGGGTAGCTGCCTATGACATGAAATACTGTTCAAACAAGGATTCAAGGCCAGAATGCAGTGACAGACAATACTAAGAAAGAAAGATGAAAACTGTGCTGTATACTTAATGCTTTTTCTCCATACATTTGAGGGCAATACAGTAGGGCACTGTCCAGTGGATGCAATTTTTGTATACATGAAAACTGACAGAAGTGTCCTTAGCTAACAAGGGTTTTTTAATTGAATTTGCTTCTAGCAGCATTTCAACTGTGTGTTAAAGAAACTAATCATATGTATCTGGGACTTCTAGAAGCTCTGAACTGAGTGCTGCACCATTTTAAACACTATGTAAAAGAAGTACAAAGAGACGTATTTTGAAGCAAGATGCTTTCTATATATAAAAAAAAAAAAAACAAAAACACAAAACAAACAAACAAACATACACAAAAACAAGCAAACAAACAAAACCCTACCAAACGAACCAAACCCCTCAAAACAAACAAAAAAATCCCAAGCAAGCAAACAAAACAAAAACAAACAAGCCCCCCCAAACCCCAAAGTAACAAAAAAACCCCAAATCACACACAAAAACAACAGAAACAAACAAACAAACAAAAAACCAAACCCGCCCCAAGTGACATTATTTTTTAGAGTTACAGCTATTTACTTCTCTCAACAACCATGCTTGATTTCCTATCTGTTTAGTGAGTGATGAAGTAATAAGGGTATGTGCTAGGAATTCTCCAATCTTCATACCTTCTCCATTCTATTACCTAAAAAAAGAACTTAAAACTACTTTATATACAGTGTGAATGACCTGGATGCAGGTCTGCTTTCTTAGTATTTTACTCATTGGCCAAGGAACTATGCATTGAAAAATTTCAAAATATGCAGACCCACCAAGAAAATGTAGATGTTACATGGGTAGCTCCTCAATTTCACTTACCTTTTTTACATGCATGCAAAAGAAACCCTAAGATTCATAACAGAAGTGGCAGTTCATTTTTGTACACATTAACAATTTAATTTAGGCTTTGTGTATAAGGAAAGGATTCAGACTAAAAATACCTCAGAAATTCAGAAGACGACCAGTTAAAATTGTTACTGTTACCATCATTCACCAGGCTATGACAACTTACTTTTCAGCTAAGAGATATAAAACAGAATCATCACAAGAAGACAAGCAATGGTAAAGAGCTGATGAGATAAACGGACGGTTGCCACAAGCATGAGTCACTGGGATATTGTAAACAGTGCTGTCAATTTGCCTCACCTCTTGAGATCAGTGGCAGTAATTAAAGGTTAAGGTTGTAACTACTGTATGGGTTTACATGATGGGGGATAGTCACACTGACATAGAGAAGGGTCAGTTCTAATCTAAATTATTTGCCGTATTACAAGTGGCCTGTGCCTTTTTCAGTTCCAGTTGAAAGCTGAGGATAACAGCAAAGGAATTCAGAAGGTACTGCCTTCTGTGAGCATCTCTGTAAGCCCAGCGCATGAAGCCCAAAGGAAATGTGGTGTCAGGCTGCTGCAAAATAAGAGCTAAGGAGAAGGGCTGTACATGGATTTAGGTCTGGAAGTCAGCTCAAAGCGAAGAGCTAAGGATCAAGAAAATCTGTCAGAGTAACCGGGAGATTACCACAGACATTAGGGAAAACACAACAAAAAAAAAATCTCAGGTCTAAAGCTGCAAACACCTGCACTTTACTTTATCCTAAAGAGAGCAAGTTCTTGTACAAGACCAGTGACATTCAACTTGGGATTTATTGTCCCAAGATCTACCAAGTCCCTGTTATAAATCACTCTGCGGGACTCTCCCCATGGGACCCAAGGAGGCTCCTGCCTGGACTACACTTCTCGTCATGCTACGTGCCACCCGCTGCAGTTAAAAGCCCCTGCTGGGCTACAGCTATAAACACACTCCTTTGTAAGATCTCTAGAGAAGAATGCTACCATTTATTACCGAATGCTCTCTTCTCAGAAATGGATGCTGTTCTGAATGCACATGAACATGTTTCAACTCTGTTAATACACAGTTCGCCTCACAACTGCCAAGAGGACAGTTGTAAGTTGTCATGTGGCACATCCATCAGCCTTTACGGATAGATGAATTCAGGTACCCAGTTACGCTTCTCTGCAATTACACTCAAGTCCCACATGGATGCTGATTCTTTAACTCTTGAGCTTTTAGTAAAAAAACAGTTAACTTTTACAGAGAAAATAATGGATTACATTCCAATACCATTTCAAACTTTTGTTAACTTCTTTCCCAAATTTTTTTATGCTTTCATTCTATTGAGAGTAATAGTAAATTGAATGTAACAACAACCTGAAGAATCTGCAATCTTAGTGATGATACTAAATTTTCTCATTCTCAATGCAGCAAAACAGATGCAGTCATGCAGTCACTCTGCAAGCAATTACAGGATTCCTTGTAATATTTTATTTCATAGCTTTATAATTAAATACTGTACTAATACGCTAGTACATGAAAAGCTAGCCCATCCTTTATATTATTTATGTTTAATGTAAAAGAGAGAAACAGTATCTTAGGAAATATTACACTACACAAAGAGATAAGGTTAATCCTTTACTGAATGAAAACTGACTAAGCTTTTCTACTACTTAACAATTTTTATTTTTAAGTTTACTTTTATGATTTATGCATATACAGTTAGGCAGATTTTCTGAAACAGTTTAAAATCCCATCAACAGACATACTTCCAAAGCAACTGTGGATAGCACTTAATTCCACAACACACATTGATACTTCCAAGATGATCAGCACAGTTATCACATCAGACCCATAAGGTATGGGCATTTACCAGTCTATTGGTATCTACTTCTATTTGTAACAAATAACAAAGCTTTTGTATGCAATAGTGTTTGTACCAAAGTTTATAATAATAATAGAGGTACATTAATGAAGTGCATCGCAGAAACTTAGAAGGAAAAAAGAATATTAAGACCACCTGAAATTAAAAACTTAATTTAAAAATATTTAGATAAATGGACCTCAGCAAAAAAGTCCTTTAATTAGCTGCATTATGTTACATGCAGAAGAGAAAGAATTCTTGAAATTAGTATAAAGTGTCACTTGCAATAAACATTTCAAGATACTCTAAACACAGCACAAAATATGCTCATATACAAAAGAATCATCCCAGCCTCATATTACAATAGCAAGGAAAACAAAACAGTCCCATTTATCACCATTCTGCATCAGTCCTTAATGACTGCAAGTAAAAATCATATTGAAACTACAAGTAGATTATATAGCTATTTACATAGGTGAGAGTTCTAACATGGGTTTGCTGACACAAAAACTGTAAAGCAATTTCATTGTTGTCTCAGCTACCATTGGACTGACAGTATATACCTAGAATTAAAAACAATTATTTTTCACTTCAGAGGAATTAAAATCGTCATGGTTTAGGGCAAAGGACATCCATTAAGACTTATAACAGATGCCCTCTGTTACCCCCCTCTCTGCCAAAGGGGAGAGAGAAAGGGAAGGGAGAGACACTTAGCAATTCAGAAAGAAAACTGAAACAGCCTCAATGAAAATAAAAATAATAAAAAAAAAAAATACATACAAATAAAAAATAAAAAAAAAAAAAGATAGCAAACTCAACCCCTCCTGGTGGTAATTACATCACCATCATGATCACCACTGGTGTTGAGGAGCAAGCACTTGGGAAGTCCCAGACTGGGCCCAGTAGCAGATGAGAACTGTGCTCAGGAGCTGGATTCTGGAACTGGACCCAGGAACACACAGATGAGGATCGAAAGCAAAACAGACAGAGTCTTCCTTGGCTGTTGGTCTTTGAAGAAGAAGAGCTTGATCCTCATCATCCCTCAGCTTGGAATGGAATGGGGTGAAATGGAATCCCTTGTTGGACAGTT
>VWZY01006798.1:0-70689 GCA_013399075.1 Chloroceryle aenea | reverse complement strand
TTTTTTTTTTTTGTAGGTGAAAGTTACACAAGAGCTAAAAAACATCCAGGTTGAGCAGATGACAAAACTTCAGGCCAAGCATCAGGCAGAATGTGAGCTACTAGAAGATATGAGGTAAGGTTATAGAAAATGCTACCAAAATTCCTTTAAGATCCAGTTTTTGGAAGAGCATTTGAGTTACAAAACTTCAGGAACTGACGATGGAATTTCCTCTTTGGATTTCCTGCTTTTAGGCTGTTAAAGTTTTGACACAGCTGGAAATTATAACTGGAGCTAACACAATGCAAACCATTTTTTCTTCTCTTCAAATGGGGGAAATGTTTAAAAAAAAAAAGTCATAAACAACGTACAAAAAGCATTGGTCTTTTCAGCAGCATTTCTCTGTATAATAGGCTAGGACTTTGATTTACCGGTTGTGAGAAGCTGCTAAAATTATTAAAATATTTTAAAACCACTGATGATTTATGTCTTGGTAGGCATAACTTTGAAAAAACACTTCAAAATAGATTGTGTTTTTGACCAGAAACTTGTATGTATAAATTAAAACTCTGCACAGGTTAAGATCCATAGGGAAGATGTACACGACATCAGTTTTGGGGGTTGTATTGTTCATTTTACCGAATGTGATTGCTTCTCTGAAAGTTAAAAGCTTGCTTTTAACAAAATATGGTGGTAGTGGGGACCTGGCACTATATGGAGGATTAATCATTCCATTTGGAGAGGATCAGTTTCTAGGATGGTTCTTCTGTAAAATGCTCACCAGTAAGGCCACTACTGTCCTGCCCTTTATCATAGTATATACTCCACCCCTTAATTATTTAAATGAGATTTCTGGTTTTATATTTGTCTATAAAATGCAAACATGGCAAGTGACAGATGATGTACTGTTTGTCTCACACCCACAGTGTCCTCTCTTCATAAATCAGAATGTCGAGGCTTGAGCCTTCTCTCCCCTCTTTTTCTTCTGTGGGTGTTGAAACACTTTTTTTTTAATTATTATTTTTTATGGGAAAGATCACAGCTTTCATTTCCTTAGATTAAAGCTAGTTGGCTGTGCAGTGTTTAACTAGCAAAAACGAAGTAATAAGTAGCAGACTGATCCAAGGACTTTTTTCCTCTAGATAGAAGCTTATTTTTGGAACATCTAGACCAGGTCCTGCTGCTCTAGACCAGGTTTTGTTACAGTTTACTGTTTTTCAGGAGCTTATGATCACTTTAGTCTTTATTCTGCTGAAAGATGTCATAAGCATTATTAGCCTGCAAATACAAACCCAGGAAAACCTGTGAAAAATGCCAGCTTAAAATATTTTAATTTAATGTAATTTAATTTCTACACTTAATTTACCTTGTAAATTCTTGTTATGGATTAAGAAAACAGGTTAATAAACTTAATTCACTAACACGGTCACTGAATGTGCATAGTTTGCTTTGTGTTTTCCTTGCAAGCAATCAGCGTTTGCAGAATCACTGCATGGATTTAGGGATTAAACATTCTTTAAACATGGAATGCTGTGATAGGATATGACAGGTCCGTCGTGTCAAGGATTTGTTCAAATATCCGATAACGGAGTAAGAAAGGCCAAGAGAATTTTTGCTTAAAAACATTTGCTGAAACAAGCCTCCCTTCCCCTCCCCCCAATCTTGGCTTGTGATGAAGAGGCCTTTTAATTACATCTAGCTGGGAAGGAGGAACTGGGCTTTGAAGACTTGGTAGCCTTGATACTGCGGCGGTCAGTGTGTGACACTCCTGTGACAAGTTGGGTGTCAGCCTCGTCATCCCATTACTGGTGCATTTATGACTGTATTCAGGATACGCAGCCACCGTGATGCCAGAGTGTTCCAGAAAGCAATGCTCGCTGGAACCACACACAGGATCTTTTTGTCTCTGGAACGAAGAATTATTTTCATAGAAAGCACCCTGCTGTTATTCAAAAGTATTAAATTTTAACTGAATGCTGTTTGTTTATCGGGGCTTGAGAGAGTTTGGGTCCTTTTGTAGCACTGTTGGAGCTTTCAGGCACTGCAAGTGTACAACTTCATGTTCTTGTTTTATGCTGCTCTGAATTCTACAAACTCAACTCCTGCAGTGGCCACAAGAAACTTTTGAGTGTGTGGTTTGTGAGTGATTAAGAATGTATATTTTAAAACATTAAATTATTACAAATAATGGCTGCATTTGTTAGCACATAAATGCAAGCATTCTAATCACACATGCAATACTTAAAACCATAGTATTTGTATGGGATTTAAAACTTTGAATCACAATTTTTTTTTAATATGATTTGTATCGAAAAAGAAGGAAAAGATCAGAAAGCTCTCTTAGGAGTTCCAGCAGAATACATCTATTGTCTGGTATATTAGCAGATGAGTTCTGGCAGCCTACCAGATAATAAGCATGCCTGCCATTCCAATAGCTTTGATATCTTTATGCAAAACTGAGCACTGCTTTAAATGTTTGTAGTTTGAAGGCTTAAACTACGTCATTTAGAGAGGATGAAGACTGAACTACTGTTGATTCCAGACAGGATTCTTCCCGGTTAGGGCTGAGGAATATAGGTATAAGAACCTCTTCTCCAGCTCCTCTGCAGATAGGTGCAGATCTGCTTGAGGGCCTCTCCGTACACAAAGCCACCGTGTTTATTTAAATCAAAACCAGGTCTTCTTTCTGAGTGCTAACAGTGGTTTGTATGCAAGGATGTAGATTCAGGTCTTGGAGTCTGTGAAGAAAAGGCAACATATTTTGCTTGTGGAAAGTACACCCAGGACTTTAGAAAACTATGTGCTGGTAGTTAAGTGGAAAATTTTCCTGGGAGTTGGATGATTTTTGATAAAATGTAAAATTCTAATATCTATTAAAGTAAAATAGTTCATATGTCCACTGCAGTCTAACAAACTGTTCTCTGTGGGAGCTTAGTAGCAGTAAAGTTGAAGTATCTTTTTATGACTTGACAAGACTACAATAAAGTAGTGTGTTCTGAAATGTGTTAAGAAATAGGTTTAAAAATACATTTCTGTGTTTATAATCTCTGTTTGGCTCTTCATGTTGCATTTCTTCATACTTGGTGATTGGGGAATTTGTGGAATGAGTGATTCAGGATGCTTTTAGGATCATTGGCTCAGTTTTAGGCATGACATATGTTTATTGTCTGTAGCTTACTAAAGCTACCATAGCCTTTCATGTGGTAGATCTGTGCTGGCATTACTATAAAAAGGTTGTCTTTCTGCAACTGTGATGGAGAAAGAAGGTTTTTTTCCTCACAAAAGGTAAATGTAGGCTTTGTTATGGGGAACCAGAAAGCTTTCAGAGTTTCTCTGTGGCTAGAAGTACTTCTTCACTCTATCCACACCTGGCTGCTTTTAGGCAGCAAGTTAATTTTTTCTAAATTTTTTTTCCCCATAGGCCACCTGGGTTATGAATGGCTGAATTTATCAGAGGTGTTGGCAATTTTAATGTATTTTTTAAAGATTGCCTTATTTGATTTGTGGTAGTAAAGAAGTAGCACGCAGTAGTGTGAGATTGCCCTTACTTTGCCAGGACACGGGTGTATTTTCCGTTTGTGTGTGTGCATGCGTCTGCAGAATTGTAAAGAGCGCAGTATGATCCACATTCTAACTCAATGTGGTGTTTCTGTAGTATGCTTACATGCTGCAGACTTTATAAAATAGTCATTAGGTGGTACTTGCTTCGCCTCAAAGTTTATCTCAAGGACTGCTTTTCAAGAGAACTTTATATGCCTTTACAGCTTTTGCTAATGTGTTCTAAACTCTCTTTTTAAAAACTTCTTCACTGTCACGCTTTGCCAGTGCGAGTGAGGTTGTGGTTACATGACTCTTTTAATCTGCTCTAAAGTCCAGACTGCTGCTGAAGGGCCAGTTCCACTTCCCAGTTATTTCTACTGTCTCACCTGAAATCAACCCTTCCCCTACTCTTCTCCCCCAAAAGTAGAATTTTTGGATAAATCCATTCCCCGGTCCAGCTTGTTGCATGGCTGCGTGAGTGCCACTGATAGCATGAGAGGCAGGAGGACTGAGGATGGAGAGGGAAGGCAGGACTCAGAAGTAGTTTCACATGGGATTCAAGTCACTGTGTAGCCGCAGCCTGGAGAAGGTCCAGCTGCTGCTTTGTGAATGACAGAGCTGGAAAGGACACCGTGTTTAAGCATTAGCTAATTTTTGCTGTCTGGATGTGTTAATCCTATGATGCTTCATCATTTTAGGTTGGTTGACTCTTAAGTGTGTTGAAAATGGATGTAAAGATTGCATGGTTTCTGGCTGAGATGGAGTAGCACTACAGTCCTTCCATTTGTTGGGGCCCATATTTAGTTTTTAATCCCTTTCAACTAAATTAATCATGTAAAAGGAATTGCCAAAATCATAGGTTTATAATCTTGCAAGTGTTCCTGNGGTTTTTTTTTTTTATTTTCCTCCTAGAGGCTTCATCTCTCCCCTAGTCCTTTCTTTATCCAATTCTGAGCTTGTGAATTTTAATCAGTTCTTGAGCATCACCTCTGTTTCTGAGATGCTTTTTTCTTTAATGTTCAGCAGTACCTCTTCATCCCTGCTAGGTTTGTTAAGCCTTTGCGTTTACCTTCTAAGCAGGGAGATCTTTTTGTAGGTCTTCCTTGACAATACAGCCCTTTCTGGTCTCAGATGCTGTTGTCCTGTCAGTGGGGCTGTTGATTGCTCCAGCTCAGCTGAGACCTAGAGGGCTGGATCTAGATTATGTGGATGAGGACAGAAGAAACTGGCTGGGGATCTGTGTTTTTGTGCCCAGAGTCCTTCTTGGATGTCTCTAACTTGGTGTCTCATTCCTGTCATAACAAGCCTGAGTCAACAGCACAGATACTTAAATAAAAGAACCAAATAAAACCCAACAAACGTAAGTAAGAGTATGAATGAATATGTACCTGTAGGTAGCTGGTTGCTGCTAGTTTTAACATGTTTTATGTATTGAATTCTGCTCTGTTGACTAAAGCTGCATGTAGCCTTTTGCTGTGAATATACTTTGTACTCTCTGGTGGAATTTGACTGCGCTTCTGTAATCTTGTTGATTATGTTGGTTGGTTTGTGATAAGTTTTATGGTTGCTTTGGTCGTGAGTCAAGCTGCTGAAGTCGAAACTAACTGCAGGTCCAGATTTAAGTACAGAAAATCTAATACATCAGCTACAACACAGATCACTTAACAGATGCTGTGTTAAGTCCCATTGCAGTATGGATAGTGCTGCGGAAGGATCGGCAGCTGTAAAAGAGTATGTATTTAGATGTGTATACAGCCATTTATATTAGGATGTCAGAAGAAATTCTGAAAAATTAGGAGAAAGCTTTGCTTTTCCTGTCCTGAGGCAAGGTGGTAGTGAGGAGTTCACCTTTCTTCCAGTTCTTTCTGGTCTCCAGCTGCAGGCAATGCACTTTGGATATTCTTGAACCCTGTATCGGTCTCCAGAATGTGTTTGCCTCTGGCTAGTGTGTGTCTGATAAGGCATTATTTTTTCAGTTCCTCTCTTTTTATGAGGAGGTCATCTTCTTTCCTTTATAGTGCTTGGAAATTTGTCCTTTATTGCCACCTTTCCTTTGTGCTTCAAGGTCATTCAAGCAGATGCAATTGTTCGCCTCTGGTGTTCACAGCTTTATTTAAGTAGAAGCGGAGTAATTTTCTGTGCTTACAGGTTCTGAAAATCACAACCTGCCAAAGTGGAAGGCAGAAGAATTAGGAAAACTCATGAAAACTGCACAATATAGCTGGTTTGACTCACACTTAAAAAGGCTTTCCATGTGAAAGTAGTGGATCTGGAGGATTGTTGTTGGTTTGTTTTTGTTTTAAAGCTTGCCATTTCCTTAGGAGTGGATGACATTTCTTTCCTTCTGGGTTGATCTGTCTTACAACTAGTGAGTGTTGTGTATTCAATTTGTTTTGTTGTTTTTTTTTTTTCCTAAACTCAGTTAATTAGTTGAAGACACACAGCCTAATTCTTTGATGCAACACTAAATATGCAGACATTTCAGAAATTTTGAGAAAAGTTAGTTGATTGTGTTACTTTTGCATATTATTCCATATAAAGATTCCACAGAATCTGTGGTCTGGGCACGTTACCTATAATTAGGTAGTCCTTTAATGAGATGCTCACATTCTTGATGGAATTAAAATCTGGTGATGTTTTGACTGGAACTGTTTGAGGGAAGCTTGGAATGTACTTATAACAACAACCTGTTGCCTACTGGGTGTGGAAGTCCCAAGATTTGAGTGGAAAAAAAAAAAACAGTATAAACATAGCCACAGTGTAATGATTCATACCTATCTTGGCACAGTGAAATTGAGAAATGGACCACACTCCTTCATTTTTATTTTTATTTTTTTATCCCTGACATGTAAAAAGTAATGGATCTCCTGTTTCAGTATTTCTAAATAGCTTTACAGTTTTTGGTTAGCTGATGAAGATTTGCTTTTTGATGATTCTTTGTTGTTTTGTTTTTGTTTTCTTTTTGTAGCAAAAGTAATAGTGTAAAAAAAAAATCAGTTTCTCACATAAGAATCTTGATTTTTTTTTTTTTTCCTCCACTTTAAGGTTTGCATTTGAATGAGCATTTGTTTATTAAGGCAATTCAGTACATGCTCTGGAAGCCTTAATTTTTAATGGCCTGGTTTTCCTTAGAAGCTTTCAGGAGGATTCAGGCTTGTTACATTACCTGGTGAGCATCGTGCCTTTCGTGAGTGTTGTCTCGGAAGACAGTAAAAAGATCATTCTGGTGCTATGTACAACACAGTCATTCTTTGCCAGAAGTTGCATTTGCAGCTTTGACTCTGTTCCTCCTTTTTAAGAATGAATTCTTCATCTTGCAGAAAGCTGTGTGGGTTGGGTTTCTAGTTTGCCTTTTTTTTTTTTTCCTCTGAATCTTATCCGAGTATGGCCTTTCCTGGAGGGATCATTTTTCACTCCAGTGTTACTTGGCAGAGCTCTGGAAAACCAGCAGTTGCAATGCAGTCCTGTAAAGCTTGCAAGTCACGGCTGACAACAGACCGAGTTAGGGATGTATGGTAGAATATGTGGCATAGGGTAGTTTCAATGGAACAAAATGCTCTCCCTTTGATCCACTTGATCAAACCCAAGCTTGATTCTGTGAGAAAGGCCTTCCCTTCAAGGCTCTGAGGGTTTTTAATCCCAACTCTTACTTCCAAACCTCTGTATGTAAGAGGCATTGGAGATGCTCAGGACATATCACAAATGTCATGATAAGCTGTACTGGAAAGAGGAAGAGCATTCTTATCATTCCAGACACAATTAGAGTAGCCTGGCTTAACTTCCCATGGTGCTCTGTTTGTTTCATCTTGTTTGGTGGGAACAGGTTTATTTTTCAGGTTTTGCATCCTTTGCCAATAGTGCTTTTAGCATCTTTTGTAGGCAGTGCTTTTAGTCTTTTTAGCATAACTTACACAAAGACTTTGGTAAACAGTACCTGCTGTGGCGTGAGAGAGAGGCTGTTGGTAGAGGGCACTCCACCTTTTTCATCTGGATTCGTGGCTGAAAATGATCAAAGAAGATTTTCTTTCTTACCCTCCCCTTGGTGCCACAGAATCCCAGCATGGTAGGGATTGGAAGGGACCTTGGGAGGTCATCTTGTTCAACCCCTCTGCTAAAGCAGGGTCACCCAGAGCAGGTTGCCCAGGATCATGTCCGGGTGGGTTTGGAACCTCTCCACAGCTTCTTCCAGGCATCCTGTTCCAGGGCTCTCATCCTCAAAGCAATTAAGTTTTTCCTCCTGTGCCAACCTTGTCTTTCCTCTGGAGGCTATTTTAGACATTCACAGGTGAACATGGAGCTGTGCAGCAGCTAGTGAAGCTGATTTTGTGATAGTCTGGTTCCTGGTCCATTCTATTATGTCTTGCGGGCACAGCTTCTTGTCTCTTGCCCTGTCAGGAAGGGTGTGGTTGAGGCAGGAGGTGGTATTACACCACCAGAACTGGCTTCGCTGAAGTGTTTTTGAACCTATGTCAAGCTAGCTCAGAACAAGTTTAGTTTTTGTCACGCTGAAAATACCAGCTAGCACATTGTGAACGCTGACTCTTGGCAGCACTGATGTTTGTGCCACAGGGCTGCAGTTAATCAAAAAGTAAAATCATGTCTGTGGTCCCCAATGCAGTGTCACAGGTTTGTGTTTCTAAAAACATTGGTAATAAAAAAGATACTGCTTTTCATAGAAGCTGATTGGACTGGGAGAATCTGACAGCAGTTGCTGCATCTGGAGTGGTTTTTATGTTTTTACTAAAAGTTGTAATTGTGACCTGCATGTATTTTGTGTCTCATAAAAGCTACTTGAACCTGGTCTAAAGGGCTGCTGAAGAACCTCTTAAGAAATGTACAGAATTTGTTATAGACCTGTTTGTCCAGTTTTCTGGTGGTGCATTATGTGTTACTTTCTCTCCATGTTTGAGTTTCCGGGCATTGGAATCAAGAGAGAACGACTGGTCTTCTCTCTCATCAGGAAATTGTGATAACCTTGTGCCTTTTCAGTGTCCGTGAGTGGGAAGCTTATAGTGACATGTAAGGGAAACAACATTACTGGATCATACCTCATGTAAAACTCTTCCTATTGACTGATTGTTTTTCAGGTAGGGGCCAGTGTAGCATGGTTATCTTGACTGCAGAGAACTTAGCACCATGTTGCTTTGCTAGCCATCCCCAGCTGGGCACCGAGCTGAGCTTTTAGTGAACTTTTAACCTGGCTGTTACCTTGTATTACAGTTGTTGATTTCAGTTTTCTGATGAATATGCATCAGACTTTTAATGTGGGGTTTTTTTGGTCTTAGTAAAGTCAGTTAGTTTGTTTAATCTTCTTAGTTGATTCCTGCAGTATCAAAGTGCAGAAGAAAAAAATAAGCCTTCAGTATTCACAGTTTTAAAAAGGGGCTGTAAAAAAAGGCCAAAACCTAATAAACCCAAAGTTATTCCAGTCAATTATTATTCAGTAAAAAAAAAAAAAAGTTTAGAGTGGCTTAAAGTAGTGCTTTTCTGTTTGTGGTGTGTTGTGGGTGGGTGGTTGGTTGGTTGTTTTGTTTTTTTTTTTAATTTTAATCACATTTCTTCAAAATGCTTAGCAGCAATACATCACATTAGAAGCTTTCTATTGGATTAATGTTGTATTTGGTTGTGTTTATTTCTGAAAGAAAACATTTTGACTAGTGGAAAGAGTAAAAGTAACTAAAAAAGAAAATCCATTGAAATATACTTGATTTTTTTTTCCCCTTTGTGCTATTGTAAGCATGTAGATTCTATTCTTAGATTTTTTAAGTTGTTCTTAATGATCAGAGATGTTCCTTGTAACAGTTTTTTGAGTTATTTTAAGTATTCCTTTCTTTGTGCCTGTGAGAACTCGGTTAGGTCCAACCTCCAGTGGCTCCAAGGAGGTTGTTCACACACAGCTCTATCCTCCTGCGCTTTCTCCGGCACGCATCCTTTTAATAGGAAAGACAAAACGCGTTGGTGTCTGATTTTCTGAGAAGAGCTCAGCCATGCAGAAGGCTTTCGAAGATTTATGGTGGTAAAGCCACTAAGTATAGTTATTTCTAGCTTGTGTGCCAGATGTAAGACAGGGTTAGGGAAGAAGATTTTGGCACTTGTGAGCATGTTTAAATACGTACAATACCGAGCATAAATAAGTTGGGGTTTTTTGGCTGTGCTATATTCTGTGTGCATATTTGGAGGGGAGGAAACAAAAAGGGAGGAGGCAAAAAAACCCGAGCAAGCCACAATTTTTCTTGAGGTTGTGATAGTCTTAAGATGATCCCAGATCAAAAGTGTTTTTAAAGATGTTTGACTATAAGAATAAATGAATTTTTATATTTTGGAAGATGTTCCTGGCAATATTTGGAAAGGTGGGAAATTTGAGAAATTACTTAAAATTATTTTCTAAGGTTATAAGTGGTGGGAGTACTTTGGTTTTAATTTGGAGTTTGGGAATGACAATGAATAAAAAAAATTGACCCAAACATTTTTTGGTATTTCAGCAGCAGAGTAAAATAGTTTTATCTCTTGACAGAATTGGGAATTTCTATCTGTCAATGGTACCATCTGTTAAGCTGCCAAATCTCTGTTAATATTTGATCTAAAAGTCAATGTCTGGCCTTCCTGAAGCCAGGAGGGGACAGAGGAGAGAGGCTAGAATGACTTGTGATTTCAGAAGAAAGATGATGAATAGGACTGGGCCCAGTACTCATCCCTGTTGGTGCCTCCTCAGCCTTGTTTTAGCCTCTGTCTCTGAATGTGCTTTGCTCACTTTCAGCTACATTGTCACCGGTGAGGAAGGGCATAAATGGCAGTGGCTTCACATGCTATTTTAACATGCTGTTGTTTATGAAGTTTTCTTCCATGTTAAACGATTCTGTGTGATTGTTTCTAATTACCCTTGTGTGATACAAACTGCCTAAATAAGAGGACAGACAAGTAGACATAGCTGCCTAGTGACACCTAGTTAGAAATAGTTCCTCTTCTCATTCTTCCCTTTTTCTCAGTAGCTGTGTGAGGGACAGAGCACACAGGCAACGTATTCACATTTTTGGTACAAGGTCTGCTACAGTATATTTATGTTTGGGTAGCTGGGGGAAACCAAACCATTTCTGGGAATGCTGGTGTTACTTTCAGGATTCACTTCTACCTCAGCTACAAGAAGGAGAAGAAAAAAATCATAGGACTAGCACAAGGGTAATTTTTCTTTTTTAACATGAGTCATAACGAAGCCCAGACCCTTTGAATTTTAATAACTTTATTTCAGCATCTCCTGTGGTATTGGTGTAAGGTGATAAATTTCAGTTAATTCACGATACTGGCAATATCAGAATACATAGGCACTCTTTAAAAAATAGATGTGTCTCCAAGGTGTCTCCCCTGGGGTGTCTCAACAAGTAAGAATTTCAGACTCTGCTACAACTGTGCTGCAACTGTTTTGGCTGTGCTGGGTTAATGGTTGAACTCAATCCGAAAGGCCACCAAAACTGTTCTATTGCCTTGACAGAACCAGCTCTTTTCTACTTTGGTGAGGAAATGAAATCTCATGCAGCTGCTTCTCCTGCTGCATCTGTTTGATGTTATACCACTCTCTGCTTGTGTGTAACGCTGGTCTATGATTTGGCATATGGGGAGTAACAGTTTGCAGTTTGTCCTTCCTGATACTGGGTTGGAGGAGATAATTTGGTAGCTGAAGTGATCTCTACCCCCTGTAATGAAAGCTGTTGTGGCAACTTTGGTTTCTTGTGTTTTTGTAGCTGGAAACGTAAGACAAGGTCTATGTAAGAAAAATAAGAGCTCTGGGGAGACCTTATTGTGGCCTTCTGATACATAAATGGGACCTATAAGAAAGATGGGGACGATCTTTTTAGCAGAGCCTGTTGTGACAAAGAGTGATGGTTTTAAACTAAAAGAGGAACTAAAGGTTCAGACTAGATATAAGGAAGAAAATTTTTTTAGATATAAGGAAGTTTTTTTTTTTATCTGAGGGTGGTGAGACACTGGCCCAGGTTTCCCATAGGGATTGAGGAAGCCCCATCTCTGGAAACAATCCAGGTGAAGTTGGACAGGGCTCTGAGAGACCTGCTCTAGTGGAAGATGTCCCTGCCCAGTGCTGGGGGGTTGGACTAGATAATCTCGGGGGGTTCCTTCCAACCCAAAGCAGTATGTTGAGACAGAATACTAGGGAGCAGATCTGGCTGGTTTTGCTCTCTAAATGGATAAAATGCAAGCTGATTGCGGTCCACAAGTTCATAGGTTCATAGAACATCCCAGGTTGGGAAGGATCTCAAAAGACCATCTGGTCCAACCTTTTGTGGAAAAGAGACCCTAAACGAGATCGTTTGGCACGCTGTCCAATTGAATCGTGAAACCCTCCAGCAATGGGTTCTGTACCATGGCCCTGGGGAGGTTGTTCCAGTCATTGTTCTCACTGTAAAAATTTTTTTTTCTTACATCAAGATGAAACCTCTCCCAGTGCAACTTGTACTGTTGCCCCTTGTCTTCTCCATGTGGCTCCCTGTGAATGTAAGTTTTATGACCATACTGGACAGCAAGGAATTGCAGAGGTGGGACCATCTAGTTTAGGCTCAGTGGTGAACCAGACTGTAGTATTTATGAATTTTCAAGTAAAGGATTACAAACCTCTACTTTTGGGGTTTGTTTGGTTATTTCAGTTTTGTTTTTTTTCCTTGCCCCCCTTCAGTGCTCTGGAGATGACAAGAATGTTGCATGGGACCATGTGTCTGGAGCCGCGGCAGTGCTGAAATACAGCAAGGGAATGTGGTGTGGGAATGTGGGCTGTGAAAGCTGAATGTTGTGCTTTTCAATACCTCGTAATAATAGAGCATTTAATTCTCTTTAGTGTAACTGAAACTATCCTTAGGTTGTTTAAAAAAGTTTTGATACTGGATGATTTTTCTTTTTCTCTTTATAAAAGCAGCCAATAAATCTGCTAGAGGTGATCTCTGAAACTGATAATCCAGACACAGGGAAGAAAATGACAGTAGTGTTGTTTGTTTGTTTGTTTGTTTTGTTTTAATTTATTGTTTTGTTTGTTTTAGGGGCGAAAGGTATAATTATCTTTTGGTCAGGTGTACTTAAGCAGGATACAGAAAGACAGGTGAAGTTGTGAGCAGAAAGATGCAGACGTCTTGATTTGATTTCCTCTCCATTTCTTTGAGCAATTTTGTATTTTCTTTGCAGTTAAAAGAACACTCAGATTTCTATATAGCAAATATATTTTTGTTGTTGTTGGGTGCTGATGTATTTTGTATAGCCAGTATCTTTGGTTCTGTTAGTGGGATTGACAGCTGTTCCTTGTATCCCATGTTTTCCACCCAGTAGTAGAAAAGAGATGAAAGAAGAGTAATTTCTGCAGTTTCTTTGAGTGGTTGCAGTAAGACTAGTTTGTGTCTCCTTCTTAGCTATTCTTTGTGTGTTTCAAGTGTAAGCGAAGAGCTCAGAAGTGTAATGATCTGGGAGGTGTTGAAGTCTTTCAAATCACTACCTTTCTGCACAGCGACAGACTTGGGAAGTGCACTGATTCTCTTGGAGTGTCTCTTTTTTTTCACTATGCTTGCTCTGTAAGAGGTGCAGAAGCACTTGCTACAATGCAATGACCAGTGTGCAAGGTAGCATCTACCTAAAACTTCTGATCAAATAAAATGCATGCAGAGCTTAAATGATGTGCATTGTGTTCAAGTAAGTTGAAAAATCCTCCAAACAAACAACAAAAAAACCCAAACTTAAAAAAAAAAGTTCATCTGTACTTGTATTAATCTATGTGAAAGCAGATTTTTGGGGAGTTACTATGAGCTATTCAGCTCTGTAGAAAACAGAGACATACACTCTAGATTTTGAAGCATTTGAAGCTTAGGCTTTTCTGCTGAAGAGGTGAACATAATCTTTGTTACTACATGAGTGTTTTGGTTGCACATCTGCACAATTACCATGCCAGTGTCCAAAGAGTGGTTTAAGTTGATTCTCCATTCTGCTTGTTGCTGGGGGGGAAGTGACTGACTACTACTAGGGGGATTAAATCCCCTGTCTCTATTGCTTCTGTAGCAGCTACTGGGCATTAGGTACTTAAGAAATAGTATAAAAGTCTACATAAAGAGTTGGAGCATTATCTAGTGTGTTGCTGAAGCCTGATAAAAACGTTCTTTAATTCTTCCTTCTGCACGTGCTTCCTGTTTGCACTCCCTTTTCGTTTGGTAAGAGGTTACTCTCTTCCTTCTCATCTTGACAAATGTGTGAGCACGAGCGAAGGTATTTTTCTTTTGCTTGAAGTCAAGGATGGTGATGTTGTTATTCCTGATTTCCTGTGGTGACTTGGACTGCTGACCAGTCGCGTCCTGTGTCCTGCAGCCAAGGTTTACCCTTACTACAGAGCTCCGCTGTGCCAGAGGAATGTGACTGTCCACGGTGGTCTTTGTTCTGGAGTTCAGGGTAGTCTTTTAAACACCCTGGGCCTAGACTATGGAGTTTTGACCTTCCCCAAAAAATTCGTTTAACTTAGCAGGGGTGCTCTGATCTTCTCTCCAGCTTGCTGGAGCCTGTTAATCCCGAGTCCTTCACGTGGAGATGCACTGCAATGCTGCTGCCCAGTTAATACCCAAGACTTGATCTTTTCACTCAGAGATGTTACGGTGAATTTAGACACATCCAAACACTTCTCTAAAGTAAGCAAATGGATCTTCCTGCTGTAGAAGTTTATCTGTTGAAATTATTTTTTTTTTCTTTCTAAATTTAGCAGTTTAGCTCAATATTAAGTTAGATGAGGGCTGGGTGCAGTTTTGCTGGCAAAGCTAACTAGGTGTTAGAATGTGTTTTGCCTTATCTTCACCTAGCAGTGGTGGTGAACTGCAAGCCCACAGGCAACCTGTATGAGCAACTGTGTTCTGTTTTTACTCTAGCTTTTCACTCAGGCAAAATAGCCTAATTGTATGATACTCCTGCTTCCCAGAAGAGTAGTTTTCATAGAATCATAAAATCATTCTGTTTGGAAAAGACCTTTAAGATAATTGAGTCCAACCATTAACCCAGCACTGCCAGGTCACCACTAAACCCTGTCCCTCAGCACCAAAGCTCCATGGCTTTGAAACCCCTCCAGGGATGGGGACTCCATCACTGCCCTGGGCAGCCTGTTCTAGGGCTTCACAACTCTTGGGGGGGAAAAATCATTCCTAATATACAAACTAAAACTCCCCTGGTGCAGTTTGAATCCTTTCCTCTTGTCCTGTCGCTTGCTCCTTGGGAGAAGAGACCAACCCCCACCTGGCTCCAGCCTCCTTCAAGGAGTTGTGGGGAGTGAGGTGGTCTCTCATGAGCCTCCTTTTCTCCAGACTCAACAAGCCTAGGTCCCTCAGCTGCTCAACACTTGTGCTCTAGACCCTTCCCCAGCTTCAGTGCCCTTCTCTGGAATGCTCCAGCCCCTCAATGTCCCTCTTGTAGTGATCAGCCCAGTTCATAAATGAATTTTCAATGTAGTTATATTAAAAACCGATTCTGAATTGCCAGTTAAGTGCCTGAGATGCATTTGCCCTTGGGGAGGATTATCCTCTGTTGAGCTTCCTGGTCTGTGGTGTTTGTATCAAGTGATGCTACTGCACTCCTTTTTGTGATACTTCAACAATGACACCCAAGTCAGAAAGCATAGCTTCTTCTTGCTTCCTTTGAGTCCCATCTGGTGCAGGGATAATGTACATGAGCTGAATAGTGGGGATCTGAACAACCTTTCCGCTGCGTGTTTAGAACAGGCATTTGCAGCAATAGGAGTAGTTGGTTTTCAGTATGTGGACCACAACCTGTAGCAGCATTGTAGCATTGACTTACACTGACAGGAAAATGAGAAGGTGGTGGTGGGAGGAAATGTGCATTTGGGGGTTCTCAGTGACTGATGGATCCAATTCTTTCGTGTGACATCCAGGCAGGTTTAAATACCCTTTGAAGGAAAATTGTGGAAAGTGTTTAGAGAAAGCTGTACAGTGAGCAGGAATGTGCTTTCTTGTAACAACATCTGTGTACAGAGCAGCGTACCTGGCTGTGGGTGAGCAGTGAGGTTGGTTCACCTGGCTTGTGGGGTGACAGCTGCCCTTAAGCATCTTAAACCTGCTTTGGCGAAGTTCTGAGACTTTTCACTGAAGTGCCTGAGGTGTGGGCATGGATGTGCTGTAGTGTCTAGGAGAGATGGACAACAGCTGGCAGCTGTTTCTTGAAGAACAGCAGCTTTTTGTGAAGGTACCGATGGGTTACCACACAGAGAGGTGTGACTGGGGTGTAAGAAGTGAATACTGCTTCATGCAGACACCTTGTGAAAGTATTTTAGTGGTGAATGTGCTGAAGGTCTACACATTGTGGGAATAGTGGAGATAAATTGTTTTGAGTTGCAGGTTGTTTTTTTGCTCTAAAACTTTATAAGAAATACACTGAGATATACCTACAATTTTATTTTAGAAATTGGACTACATATTTTCAGTGAACTATTCAATTTTATTGACTTTAAAAGTAGCAGTGCATGTACTGTACACTTAAGACTTTTCTGATGAAAGAAATTATGGTGGTTATTATGACTTGTCAAGTGCATTAAAAGACAGAATTTGACTCGTGTCAGTGTTAAGGACAATGAAACCTTGTGAAAGGCATCGTTTAAAAATTGAAGTGTCTGTATTAAAAATGTAGATAAAGAAATGAGAAAAGTCTTTGCAATAAACCTGGGTGGCACTGTCAAGATTCCTGAAATGTGACAGATGCGTAAGGTAAAAATCTCTGAAGTTGTTGTCGCCTTCTACAGAACATTTTGCAGATCGAGGATGAAATAAGCTGTGTGAATGATGAAGTGTGTCCTGACTTCTTCAGAGAGCTGTTAAACAAATGGGTGTCAAAGAAACTCCACATACTCTTATTTTTGTCAAGTCTCCTAGTAGACTGACTGAATTATGTTAGTGGTTTTGTTTGTGTGTTTGTTTCTTGGTTTGACTTTTTTTTTCCCCCGATGGTTTGGGCAAGTGATAGAAAAAGTACCTTGTATTTGTCAGCATTGTATCTCTCCTTAATGTTTGCATGGCTTCCCATTTTAAAACAAAAACTAATTAGCGATCATCTTAAATCCATTTAAGCTCTAAACCCAATCTACATTTTTGTTGCAAATGCTAATGCTATGAAGACGACACACTTTTTATTGTGAAAAGGGTGAATCAAATGTTCACGCTCCCCAGCAGCTTTCTGGTTCTTCTTTTTGCTTGCTTTTTTATTCTACTAAAGGGGAAATCTCTATTGTTTTAGCATTGGTTTGTGCCTGGCTGTCATTCTTCTCTGATCCCAAGCTGGACTGCTAATACTTTTCTGAGACAAATTGCTGGAAACATTGACTACATCTGAGGTTGCAAGAATTGTCTCTATATAGTGACAATTGAAATTTAATTTGTTTGTTTGTTTGGCTCTGTTGCTAGTGGCAACTCATCCTAATCCCAAACTGTACCCTACTGTGATTTATGGTGGGTACATTGCTCACTGTTCAGTGTTGTCTGGGAACTTTTTCTGTGTTCATTGCTAGAGGGTCATTGTTCAGGCATGAGGTAAAGCTCTTTCATGGTGGATGAAAGGGCCGTTTATCGTAGGTTGTGTGGGTTAGAGCATTTTCAGTGATTAATAAAGTCTCACAGCACAAGCATAGTTAAAACTGAAACTTGGGAGAATATGGCTTCATTTTTGGATAGGTTTTTGAAGGAGAAGTTTTGATTAAATGCAAGCTTGTGCTGATAAAACCCACAAATTTGTCCTGTTTGAACTCCAGTTTACTTGTGGATTTGTACTATCACACTATGTATTTTGCACATACATGAATATTTTGGTTGAAATCAGATCAGTTTTACATTAAAAAGTTTGTGTTAGAGATGATACCAAGATGTATGTGATACATATTATAAAGAGCACCTAAACCTGCACCTGTTGGCCTGTGCCAGTTGTGATGGACCTCTAAAAGGCCTTGGTGACAATGGTGACTTTGTAGCACAGTGTATGGGGGAGTTGTAGATTTTTCAGTACATCAGTTAAACTATTTTGAGTAAGCAGTTTACTCTCTGAAATACAAATGTGCTTTCTAGGGAGGGATATTTTTTCATCAGCAGGAAATCATTCCTGCATGAAAAATTCTGACATTGAGAAATTCAAAGTTTGACTGTCTGGATTTTGTATTTCAAAGCAAGATCTCTACCTCCTCACTGTCTGTGGGCATGGAAAGCAAATTGGTTTTTCACGCCTTTTTGTGGAGTGGGGTTAGAAGAATGACAGTGCCTAGATTTTCAGAAATACAATAGTTGATAAATTCTTAAACCTGTGTGCCACTGCTGTGACTGAAAGGTACTAGCAGATCTGAGAGTCTTGAATTTTGTGATGGTGTGGGTGGCAGCTCCCAGCTGCAAAGAGCCGAGGCTCAGCTGGCGTTTCTATCTGCAGAAGACAGAGAAAACCAAGTACCTTCCATTATTTTCTAAGACAAATTTTATAGTAAAAAGGTTGAGAGAAATTCAGGGTTTGAGGTGTGCTACCCATCATCACTTGTAGAGGAGGTTAATCCTGGCCCAGGCTGCCCAGGGGGGTTGTGGAGTCTCCTTCTCTGGAGACGTTCAAAACCCGCCTGGACACATTCCTGTGTGACTTGATCCTGCTCTGGCAGGGGGGTTGGACTCCATGATCTTTCTAGGTCCCTTCCAACCCCTAACATTCTGTGAGTCTATGGTTCTATGATTCTGGGTCCAAATTGGAATAAACTTCTGCATCCAGAATATGGTAGTAATGCTGATGAAGACCTGTAGCTAGGTTTAGAAACAGCTCTAGTTCATGTCGGTGATGGGGCTTGGTGATAACCCAGCAGAGACAAATAATTTCTAACTCTGCCTCTCTTCTAGATATTTCTCGTTCCTCTGGAATCGATGCATAAAAGAAATAATTTTTTTTTCGTCTGTTTTAGAGAGTGGCTTGAGGGGAGGACAAGAGGATGAACTAGATAATGAAAACTGTGTGTGAGAACTGTAGTAAACAATTGTAGATGAATGTGTGCAACTTTGATCCCTTGATTTAGGATGATCTTTATTATATAGTTTGCTATATGTTGATATAAGTTACAAGTAGATTTTCTGCAAATTTTCTGCTTTAATACCTCTGTTCACATTCAAGAGCTTTTTCCTTCTACAGTAATTGATCTAAGTTGAGAATAAGAGCGTATTGAAAGAATAAACATACCAAAGGACTAACTGCAGCAAAGCTGCTCGAGATGATTTGTTTTAGTGTCAGGAAAAGCATACATTTAATTGCACCATTGAAAAGCTCAACTGGACACAGTTGTTGAGTTACTGTAAATCCTCTGTGTAGCAGAACAGTAGTAGAAAGATGTAGTTACAGAGGCTCTTCAGGGTGGTAAAATGTTCCATAGTAGCAGAATCAGCAAGGGATTACTGTGAACTTGGCTATAAAAGGGATGGGGCAGATCTTGTAATTTTTATTTGCTTGGAGAAACTTATTCTACGCTCCTCTGCTGAGATCAGGCGGACCTCAAGTTGATTCACAAGCAGGAAATGTCACTGGCTTCTTGTGGTGGGTCATACAGCTTCATTGTGGGTGAAAGTTTAGACTGTGGGTGACCTTCTGAGGGTGGTTTTGAGTTTGTTCTTCTGGCTTTTGTACTTTTACAGCTGACGGGAACTTGCCCTACCCAGCAATGATGGTATTAATATGTGCTTGTTAAAAGTCATGGCCTGGAGGCCACATTTACACCATGTTGAGATGTTTGTGGTATAAGAACTGTAAATTTTCCATACTTGTCGTGGGAGGAAGGCTGGTCTTCGTAACTTGCAGTTAGGAGTCCTGTCCAGACTAGGGGCAGCTTGGGCTTCCCTGACCACAAATTGACTTAAGGACCTGGAGACATACTGTCACGAGAGCAGAATTCAGCTTGTTCGTGCAGTTGGTGGGCAGAATCTCCTGGGAAGCAGCCAGGAAGAGGAAATATGCCTGGATTGATGGTTTTACCATAGTTTGCTCCTTTAATTTTCTGAAAGTCTTCCATAGAAAAAACTATCTCATCACATGGGAGGATCAGGAGTTCCAGCGGAAGCACCTCAAGGCTGAGCAAGGAGCTAAAAGATGACATACAAGTGAAAATGGGGGGCAGTAAATGAGGAATATTAAAGCTTTGTTTGGCTGCTGAAGGCCAGTATCAATTATATCTACAGCTGGTCAGGGATGTGAAGAGTAATACAAGGGGTGCTATGAGATTTTCAGAGGCAATGGGGGACACAGTGTAGTGATGGGCTCTAGGGAAAAGACTGCAGGACTCAGTGTGTTTAATTTTATTCCCCACAGACTTTGCAGATGAAATCTGTACCTAGGCTTATGTGCTTAGCATTATTATTTGGAGAGAAGTGTCAAGGTAATGCTCTGATAGGAATTCTGATGAACATCTATAAGACCTGGGGGAAAAATTGCACATATATTTCTGTGTAGAAGGGCATGGATGATGTTCTTGTGCTAATGTATGAGACAGCAAATTTAGCTGGAGAGCAGATGAATAAAGCCAGCCCAAAATCTAAGCAGAACTGTGCTATTAAATGCTCTAAACAGTACAGTAACTTAATCTGGAGTTTATTTAATAGGTGGTACAAAGGTCTCAGCAATAAAGGCAATAGTAGTAGTGCTGATAGTATTCAAATCTGTCATGGAATAGGAAGTGAGGAGTCCAGACTTTTGCTTCTTGATAAAAATGCCGCTGAGTTGCTTATTCCTTATCAAATAAATCTGGAAGATAACACGTGGATTTAAAACAGTCACCTTTGTACAAGTTCTATTTCATTCAGATGATATAAAATCACTGTACAAAAGAGGGATGTTCCCTGGATGAGGGAACAGAGTGCACTGTCAGCAAGTTTGCTGATGACACAAAGCTGGGAGGAGTGGCTGACACACCAGAAAGCTGTGCTGCCATTCAGAGAGACCTGGACAGGCTGGAGGGTTGGGCAGGGAGAAATCTAACGAAGTATAACAAGGGCAAGTGTAGAGTCTTGCCCTTGGGGCAAGAAGAACCCCAGGTACCAGTATAGGCTGGGGACTGGTCTGNGATCTTTTGAGGTCCCTTCCAACCCTTAGCGTTCTGTGATTCTGTGTCTGAAGAGAGTTTTGTTATTTTTAAAAGCAAACATAAAGACTATTTTTTGCTGTAACACAGCATCTGGTGATTTTTTTTTTTTTCTTGAAGTGTCTCAAGAGGAAACTGAAGTACTCTGTGGCAGTGGAGAGTAGGGCCTTAAATGAAAGGGGAGTGAGTTTCTACATGCTTATAACATCTTAATTTCTTCAGTTGCTTTTGTGGGAGAGCAACACCGTGAGGTCTAGTCTTACACAGGCAGCATTGGTTTGACTGAAATACAGGGATGTTTGAATTGGACCCAAATAGCTAGGGGGGTTGAGGTTTAGATTGGATACTAGGAACAATATCTTCCCTGCAAGGCTTGTCAAGGTCCCCTCTGAGCCTGGGATGATTCCTCTTAGCTTCCTCAACCAGCATCCCCCAAGGCTGCCCAGGGCAGTGGTGGAGTCCCCATCCCCGGAGGGTTTCAAAGCCATGGAGCTGTGGTGCTGAGGGACAGGGTTTAGTGGTGACCTGGAAGTACTGGGTTAATGGTTGGACCTGATGATCTTTAAGGTCTCTTCTTACCTGAATGATTCCATGATTCTATGAAAGTGATTGGAGGTAATACCCATGTGGGGCGCCAATAAATCTGTCAAGGTTTAGGGTCACCTGCCCTGTCCTCTCCTCCCTGCAGGTGCAGCCTTTCACTTTCTGCTCCCCCCAGTGTGGTACATGAGATCCAGCCATGGCCTTAGTCTGCACACCAACCCTTGGTGCTAACTCTAACCATGGGGTGTTGTCACTGCCAGCAGCAGACACTGCCTGGGAAAACAGGCTGCTGACTGCAGACAGTGCAGTCAGTCAGAAGAACTGAGCTGAAAAGGAAAATCACTGAACAGAATTAGTTCTGTTCTCACTCAAACCAGGACACCCTCCCTTGTGAGATACCTTTGGTTGCCAGTGACTTTCAGATGGTTTGACAGTAGAATGAGTTGTAATAAAGGAGTTTTTTACACGTTCTGATGATGGTGAAACTTCACATTGCATATGGGTGCTGAAAGAGGAACTTTATGCCTTATTTTGCCTGAAGAGCCTTTGAACTGCTTCCTTGTGGGGATCTCTCTACTTCTGCCCTTTCACAGGTTGATTCAGGGAGGATGTCCCATTAGCCTGCTTGGAGGAGAAAAAATTTCCACTAACTAGTAGAGAACATTTAAACCAGATTTATCCTTACTTTCCCAAGTCAATTCGTAGAATCACAGAATAGTTGGGGTTGGAAGGGACCTTTAAAGGTCATCCAGTCCAAACCATGGCAGTGAGTAGGGACATTGGCAACTATGATTGATCCAGTCTGACCTGGAATGTTTCCAGGGATGGGGTATCTGCCACCTCTCTGGGCAACCTGGGCCAGGTACTCGCCACCCTCACCGTAAAAAATGCCTTCCTTATATCTAGTCTGAACCTCCTCTCTTCTGGGCATGGCTGTCGAGATGGTTGCAAATGTATTGGCTCCTTTGCCCTGTTTTCAGAGCTGGCAGTTCTGTTAGATGCGGAGCATCCAGATCAGCCACCTTGGACCACAAGAAGAACAACTCTCACTACCAGGTATACGGGCCTGTCTGCGACGCTTGGAACACGTGCTGTACCCCTTGCTCTGAACTGCTGCTTTCCAAACCACTTGCTTTGTTTACCATTGTGTATTTATATTTTTTTGTCAATGCAGAAGTTGCATTTGTGTTAGATTTAAAGATTTTTTTTTTTTTTAAAGATACTTTATTTGTGACTCTAAAACAACAGCAATAGCAAGTGGATGTCTTGGCCCAAACTTAGCTTGTAAAATCACAGTGTGTGTCTCAATAAAAGCAGTGCTGTAGAATTAAATTTGAATCCACTGAATTTGTTGATGCGCAAGTAAAATATCATTAGTGGTGTTCAATGATCAACGTATGCAGCAGGGTGGGCAAGTTGAACTTGTGCCAGGAAACATTCCATGGCTAGAAAAGATTAAACTATATATGGTCACTAGTGCTGCTTTCTCAAACTTTTGTATAGAAGCGTGTTTAATCCACCTGGTCCAGTGGGAGGTGTCTCTGCCCATGGGTGGGGTGTTGGAAATAGATCATCTTAAATGTCCTTTCCAACTCAAACCTTTCTATGATTCTATGAATACCTTTTTGTTTGTTTGTTTTTTGATCTTCTATGTTTTTCTTGTAAGTTAAAAAAAAAAAGGAGCACCCTAAAACTGAAGAAAAATCAGTTACCAATCATTACTGGATAGATTTGCTTTATTTAATAGCCTTTATTTAGTACAATTCTTTATTTAATAGCCTGATGACTTTGCAGCTGCGTGACTGTGAGGGCTGGCTCAACACTTCAGGAGATAGAACAGTGGAGGAAAGAGGTCTGCAATGCCATTTTCACTGGTAACACAAAGCCTTACACAAAAATCTGTGCTGGTATAATTTTGGTCATTTGAGAGTCAGGTTCAGTCTTCACACTAAGGCCATTTAACCGCCTCCCACTGTACTTGTTTTGGTTTTCTATTTTGCAGTAGTTGAAAGTGGAACAGACATGCACTTGCTTCAGCTTACTTTAGCTGGGTGTTAAGGGGAAGAATCACAGAATGGTGGGGGCTGGAATGGACCTCTGGAGATCTTGTCCAGCCAGCCTGTTTGCCCTGGTAAAACAGGGTCACCCACAGCACATTGCCTAGCACTGCATCCAGGCGGGTTTGGAATCTCTCCATAGAGGGAGACTCCACAACCTCTCTGGGCAGCCAGGGCCAGGTTCTGTCACCCTCACAGGAAAGAAGTTGTTCCTTCTGTTCGAAATGAACCTCCTGAGTTCCAGTTTCTGCCTGTTGCCCATTGTCCTGTCAGTGGGCACCACTGACAAGAATCTGACCCTATTTTCTTTATCCTTGCCCTTTAGCTATTTAATAGCATTGATCAGATTCCCTCTCAGACTTCTCCAGGCTACACAGCCCCAGGGCTCTCAGCCTTTCCTGGTCAGAGAGATGCTTCAGTCCCCTCAGGATCTTCCTAGCCTCTGCTGGACTCTCTCGAGTAGTTCCTTGTCTCTCTTGAACTGGGGAGCCCAGAACTGGACTCAGTACTTGAGAGGTGCCCTTAGTAGATCAGAGTAGAGGGGGAGAAGAATCTCCCTTGACCTGCTGGCCACACTCTTCTTCATGCACCCCAGGAGACTATTGGCCTTCTGGGCCATACGAGCCCATTGCTGGCTCCTGGTGAACTTGGCCCCCAGGTCCTTCTCTGTGGAGCTGCTTCCCAGCAGGCCAACCCCTTACCTGTGCTGGTGCTGGGGGTTATTATTCCCCAGGTGCAGGACACCTACACTTGCCCTTGTTGAACTTTATGTGCTTTCTCTCTGCCCAATTCTCCAGTGTGTCCAGGGCTCGCTGAATGGCAACACAGCTCAGGGGTATTATCTACTCTCCCCAGTTTTATATCATCACCAAAGAAGGGTTGTTATCTTCTGATACTTCTTCCCTGCTCATGCCGTGTTTGAACTTTATATAAACCTGGAGAAGCTTAGAGAGCTTTCCAGTTGTCTGTCAGATACCCGTGTTGAATCTTAAAGCTTATGGTGAATTTTGATTTTTTTAGATGCTACAAGCAGTGAAATGGTTCTGTTACCATATTCTAGGCAGGGTCATTGCATCACCTTGAGACGCAGCATTTTCTGTATTCAGAGGAGTTTTACTTGGAAATGGGAAAGCCAGGCTTTTGTGTAATTATGTGAACTCCCCAGCCTACAAAAGTCTCTGGATTTGAAGCTGTGGGTACTGTGTGATGAAAATTGTTTCTGATCAGTCTAGTCCCGTTGTAAGTAGTGTTTTAAATTGCCTCTTTGAAGTGGTGCTTTGCTTACTCTTCTCTTTGAAGAACCACACGTGCATTTACCTGGTGGAAAGGAGCTAACAGGAGACCCTCTTCTTGAGAAGCGTGTTTCTAATTTTAATAACCCGGGCTGTTGCATTCCAGCTTCTGAAGTCCGTATGTAGCAAACTTTAGAACTTGATGCTGTTCTGTAAAATAATTTACCCTTCAGACACTCCAAATTTTACACATATCTGTGGAAATGTTTCAACAGTGGCCATTCTGTTTAGTGTAAACAGAAAAACACGAAGAGGAGCCTATCAACATGCAGCATTTGAGAGCCTTGGCATGATGAATAATTTCTGTAGATTAATTATTGTTCCAGGTATGTTAGCTTTGTCTCTGCTGGATGTGGAAAGGGAATTTCAAAGCAGTCTGTTCCTGGGTATATGAGTGTTCCAGAAGTCTCTAGTTAGGCATGCAGTTGCCAGTGTGCTGTGTTATCTTCATATTTATTATCTCAGCCACTGGCCTAAACTGAGCTACGGTGATGATTTCTATTAGCTGAAGATCCTTTGAATTCAGTTGTTAGTGACAGTCCTGTCCTTAAATTAAAATCTGGGTAAAAGCTCTTGTTCAGTTGGGATGATATTGATTCATTGCGGTGCTTTTTTCATGTTACTGGGCAAAGCGGGATGAGGCATCCAGATAAAAGCAGTGAATTAAACCTCCAAACAAGAGTGTCAGCATTCCTGCAGAAATCCTGTTTTCCTGAAAGAAGGGAAAATGTTTTGGCCCCCTCCCTCCCCTTGAGTATTTCAGGATTGCTCCCCTTTTGATTTTGTAGTGGCAGCTGGAATTGCAAAGAATGTTTTAATTCAACTATGACCATATCAAATGGAACTCTTCATCTATTAAACATTAGCTGTTGTACCTTTGAAGTATTAACATGTTCCTTCTGGCATGCTGTGCCTTTTGCTTACACCTGGGTGTGCTTCCAGCAAGGTCTCCTTTATGACTGGCAAGACAGCACGGCAGAGTTTGCTACTAGACATAGCAGTTGGTGCAGCCCGTTTCAGGCTGCTCTTTCAGCAGTCACCTTCTGGGCACTGCTGTTGACTTGCTGCTGCTGACCCTAGCAGACAGCTTCTCCCGACAGGGGAGTGTTTAAACCTTTGGTCTTCAGTGGACTGACCAGGGACTGTTGAACAACTCATTAACAGATGTTTAGTAAGTGGGTAGATAACTGGAATACATCATACAGGTAGTAGATGGCACAGCAGACACAAGGTGGGCCAAAGAGTCTGATTAAGATGTGGAATTGCTTGAAACTGAGCAATGAGGGTGTTGGGAGCATCAATAGGAGCAGCTACCCCTGGCACAACAGAGGTATCACCCCAGAAAGATGATGATGATGTCCAGGTCTTGGGCTGCAAGGTGTGTGTGGTGCCTCTCCTTGGAGCTGGGGTCAACAGTGGCCTCCCATGTGGGAGGTGTACTCTGAGTTGCCACCAAGTAAAGAAGCTGTGGAAGGAAGGGAATAGACTGTGTATCATCAGAGCAATGGTGATGGTCACTGGAGACTTCCTTCTACAGGGAACAGAAGCATCCATGTACTGAGCTGACTTTATCTTGGGAGGTTTGTTGTTTGCTGGGGAGTTAGATCCATGGTACTGTAGAACAACTACAAAGACTCATCCCCCATGAAGACTGTCACCCCGTGTAAGCACCAAAGATACTACCAGAGGTGACCTTGAATATGTAGAGAGTGATAGCAGAACTCTGGGGACAAGTATGAAGGGCAGTGGAGCCCCTGGGTATGTTCTTAGTCCTTCCTGTGAAGGTGAAGGACTTGGGCAGGAGTGGACACAGCCAGCAGATCAGCACATGGCTGTTCAACTAATGTTGCAGACAGGGTTTGGATCTTGTAAACATGAAACAAGGACTGAAGAGGGGGGATGTTATCCGTCTGAGAAGGTGAGGCACAAGCACCCTTGCTAGACCTTATGAGGAAGGCTGTAAACTAGATCTGCTAAGGGAGAGCTACCGCAGCCTGAAGCAAAAACATTGGGTCTAAGGAAGTGTCTGTGGGAGAGTGTCCTGGAAGAAGCTCTCCCCATTACGACTGGGGATCTGTCACACATGTCTTTACTCGAGCTGGTGCAGCTGGGAGACAATGAGGAGGAATTAACATGTGTGTGCAGTTGCAGAGCTGTGAGCTTGTTTGGACGACAGAGGTGTGATAAGATAGTTCACTCTTTATTGTCTTTGGAAGACCCTGGCAATCAGGAGAGTTTCTTGACTGGAAAAAGTCAAATGCCATACCTGTTTTCAACCATGGCTGAAAGGAGGATCTGGGGAACGACAGGCTGGTCAGCTTTACCTTAGTTCCTGGGAAAGTCATGGAACAGAACCTCCTAGAAGCCATTTCCAAGGCTTCTTGAAGGGGCAAGAATTACGGAATCACAGATATGTTCTGGTTGGACAAGACCTTTAAGGACATCATGTCCAACAGTTAACTCAGTACTGCCAATCCCACCACTAAGCCATGTCCCTCAGCACCACATCAACATGTCTTTTTAACCCCTCCAGGGATGGGGACTCCCACCTCCCTGGGCAGCCTGTTCTACTGCTTTACAACCCTTTCAGTGAAGAAGTTTTTCCTGATGTCCAAACTGAACCTCCCCTGGCACAACTTGAGAGCATTTCTTCTTGTCCTGTCAGTTGTTACCTGGGAGAAGTCTGACCCCCACCTCACTCCAGCCTCCTTTCAGGGAGTTGTCAAGAGTGAGAAGGTCTCCCCTGAGCCTCCTTTTCTCCAGGCTCAACAACCCCAGTTCTCTTAGCTGCTCCTCATAAAGTGATTTTGAGCAGGCAATGCAGACCTTACAAAGGGCAAATTGTGCCTCATGGCCTTCGGGAAAGCTGGCAAGGTGACATTAGTATACGTGGTATGGGTTGACTTTAGTGAGGCCTTTGACACAGTCTCCTGTAGTACCTTTATAGTCACATCAGGGACATACAGACTGATAAGGGGGTGGAAAATTGGCTGGACTTCCCAACTATACATGGTGGAGAGCAGTGCAAAGTCCAGCTGGCAGCTGAGTATTCCTCAGAGGTCAGTGCTGGACTGATACTGTTTAATGACTTTAACAACAGCCTGGGTGATGGGATGGAGGACGTTCTCAGCAAGTTGAAGAGCATTAAACTGGCAGAGAATGGTTAATAGGCTGGAGGCAGGGTGGTGTTCAGAGCGACCTTGGCAGCTGGGTGACATGGACTGCAGGAACCTCATGGAGGTCAACAGAGGCAAATGCCACGTCCTGCCCCTGGGACACGCCAGCCTTGAGCAACAGGCCAGGCTGGGGTGGCTGGCTGAAAATTTCAATGCCATCTCCTATGTAAATATTCCATGGTGTGTAGCTCACCTTTGGGCTTCCTGCCCTGCTGTGTATGGATTAGGATCTATTTCCCCTTCTTGGAAAAAATACAGCTCATCACTATAAAAGGCATTCCAGGTCAGTTAAGGGAGGTAGGGAATCAATAGTGAACACTGTATTTTAGCTTGCTATGTGCAGGTGTTTCTTTAGTTCTGTTTCAAAGGTAGATTGAGAGATTTTTGGAGGGGCTAAGACTGTTCATGGATGTATTCATTGTTAGATGGGTGGGTTTGAGATTGTTCAGTAGCAATTTTTGCCTCTGAGTGGGACAAAAAGAATGAACAAAGCCAGCTGTGTCATTCTGCCTTGATACATACACTGACTGTTGATTTTTTNACCTGAGCCAGGGTCTCACCACCCGTCTCTCTAGTCTAAAACTCTTTAAAATCATCATTTTAAAATCATCAACCTTTGTCCTGTGTCAACAGGTCCTGCTAAAAAGATTGTCCCCATCTTTCTGATAGTCCTCTTTAAATACTGAGAGGCTGCAAGAAAGTCTCCCTGGAGCCTTCTCTTCTTCAGGCTGAACAACCCCAACTCTCTCAGCCTGGCCTCCCAGCAGAGGGGTTCCAGCCCTCCCAGCATTGCTGGGGCTCCTCTGGTCCTGCTCCAACAGGTTCCTGTCTCTCCTGTGCTGAGGACTCCAGAGCTGGACCCAGCACTGCAGGGGGGTCTCCCCAGAGCAGAGCAGAGGGGCTGAATCCCCTCCCTTGACCTGCTGCCCATGCTGCTCTGGATGCAGCCCAGGATGCCATTGGCTGCTGGGCTATGAGCACATTATGCAGGCTCATGTCCAGCTTTTCATTCACATTTTGTTTTACTTTTATTAAATGGGAACTGTCTGTTCTAATATTTTTCATGAAAGTTTTGAAGTGCACACTTTCATTTTAAAAAAGAGAACCAGTCTAATATTAGTTTGGAGAGTATTACACACTGTGTGTGCTACCAGTATACATTATAAGCAGAAGTTGCAAAGTCCTCATTTTCTGCTGAGATATGTTGTAGTTATTGTGAATTATTCTCAATCTACTTTTTGGGAAGATGAAAGTTTTTGGGTATTTCGTAATTCACTGATTCACTTCCCTTAGTGTTAGTTGATTGAGTCAGTTTAAAATAGTTGCAGTGTGCTCTACAATTAAGCAGATTTACATCAAAAATTTTTGATGGGGTGAATTTATTTTGAAACTGAGTCTCAGAATTGCCTTAATAGCCTGTGAAATCAAAACAACAGAACAGCTTTTATTCCTGAATCTTTTTGCTATTCTTTTTTTCATGGTATTGGAGCTTACTGTAGTGATCTGCTTAACGTGCATTTAAATTCTTGTTGGCTTGGGGAGGTCCACAGTTTGTAAAGCAAAGAGAAAGCAATACTGACTTTGTTGATTTGATTCTGTGAGGGGTCTAGTGGCCTGTATTAAAAGGATTAATAAAAGTTTTCTGAGAGTTGCCATCACACTGTAGTGTGTGCATGTGTAATTTCCTCTCCCCTCCTTCATCTTCTTTCAGACAGATGATGCTGAAAGTGTCAATTCTGTTGCTCTGTGTTCTGCTGATGTGGGAAATCCAGTCTCCCAAGAACTAAGTATGTTGCTTTGTCCTTTTCTACTCCTCTTGTTAGTGTAGCTGTTGGGGAGTATCTTAGGTCAAGGTCAGTTAAAATAGGTGCATTCCTTTAGTCTTAACATTTTTGGATGTTTCAGATGTGATTCAAATTTGTACATTTTCTGATGCTTTGCATAGTTGTGCAAACTGTAAAGATTTATTTTTTTTCATTACAATCTGTAAAAAATGTATCTGAATGTCCACATCAAAGAATTTGTATTAACAGAAACTGCTAGGCTGGGTGAGTTGTACCAATCTGACAGTTAATACACCTTGGGTTTTGACCATTACTGTCATCTTGCAGTGGGGACTTGCTTGGCTCATTGTTGAATTTCTCAGATTTTAAATGGAAATACGTTCACCTATGCAAATTTAGCCCATTCTTTCATCAAGAGACCCGTACATGAAGTGTCTGTTTACGTTTTTGCATAGCACTCTAGATGTACTTAAATTAGCTTTTTAGTACAGGGAGTAATTCACTTTCTGATTTTCAGGGTTTCTTGCTGTTTCTCCTGCGCAAGCTGTGACTTTGATCCTTAGATTTGCGTCCATACAAATCTAACAGTGTTTTATATAATGTTAATGTATATTTTAACGTTAATATACTGACTTTTTCATAAAAGTGGGAGCTTTAGACATTTCCATCCCAAGAGAATACCCATGTACCAGCTTGAGCATATAGGAAGACTTCTTGAAACAAAATTCTCCACAGCCCTGACTTCTTACTACACATTTTTATGCTTATTTACAATGAAAATTTAAAAATATACCTGAATATTTCATAGCATCTGTTGTATTACATTGATATGAGTGGTTCAAATACCTGGTGGTTGCTGGAATTTGTATTTGGGAATTTGCAGTGACAGTGAGGCTTTGTCTCTAGTATTTTTGCACCAGGGGAGGTTTAAATTGGACATGAAGAACAGTTTCTTCACAGAAAGGGCTGTCAAAGCCTGTTCCAGGGTGTCCAGTGCAGTGGTGGAGTCCCCATCCCTGGAGGGGTTTCAAAGCCATGGAGCTGTGGTGCTGAGGGACAGGGTTTAGTGGTGACCTGGCAGTGCTGGGTCAATGGTTGTACTCAGTGATCTGAAGGGCTTCTTCCAACCAGAACAATTCTGTGATTCTGTGACTCTAAGTAGTATTGGCCAAATGGGGATGACAGAAAGTGTAGTCTTCCTTGCCCTGCTCCCATACATTTCCACTGTTCCACAGTTAGATTGTATAGTCAGGTTTAATACTGCAGACCATTATGTTTCATGCAGATGTTTTTCATCATGTAAAGTCCAATGAATTAAGACCAAAGAATTGCTTTCCTTAGGAAGAAAGGTGCACATCTCAGCTTTGTGGTGCACCTTGGAGTGTGTTATCCTACATTTCAATCCCAGTGAGGAACACAAAGAGGAGATAGAGATGGCCTATGCAGCAAAAAACCTCCACCCCCCCCTTCTTCAGGTATTATTAGTTTTTAGTCTGAAATCAGTATAGTCCAACCCCACTTTTGGTCCTTATTGTCCTAAATAACAATAGGAGCGACTGTTCTCTAACCCCACTGCTCCCTTTTCGACAAGACATGGCCAGTTGCTGACATTTCAAAGGAAGACAACCCTTCTCTGCAGAGCTTCTTTAGCTGTTTGTGCTTTGGAAAGAACATTCCTTTGTAATCCCACCGGGATTAGGTTCATTCTCCTCATACGGAGCCGTAAACCATGGAAGGGGCTGTAGGCAGCAGCCTGTGAGGAAATGCTGTGGGTGGCTGGCACTGCCTCTTGATGCCAAATCATCTGTGGATGGTGAAACCATTGAAATAACTGTCCTTGAGTGGGACTTCTTCGGGTTTGCAGTGGGGTCTTTTTTAAAGAGAGGTGCCTGGTCACACTCGGATGTATAATGAAATAGTGTTTCTGTTAAATGGTGTTGTCTTGTGCTGATACTGAGTGTAATTATGTTTTTATTGGGTTTGTGAAGACTTAAGATTTTCCTGCAATGTGAGGATTATGGCAAGTATCTTACCTAAATGATAAATAGTTTGAGCTTGATTATATATGCCAAATACCGTTGATTTTTTTTTTTTTGCATTTATTCTGTTTTACCATCTTTTGAAACTGTCAAAGACTTTTTAAGTGCTTTTAAATGATTTTTAGTGGGGCAAAGGGAATAAGCATATTGCATGAATTAGCATTTGCAGCATAGAGAGGAGGTTCAAGACCTACTGTCCAGAAACACAGACTAAGATACTTTTTTGGGTGTGCAGTTCTGGTGTTTCTTGCACTTAATTAATGATTAATTTGAGAAAAAAATGGAATAACCCTTATTAATATTTCCTAGTTTAAAGAAACCCTAAATAATATTCCTGCTTTCTTGCAGACACACCAACAATTCTTAAAAATTTTCCAGTAACAGTTAGAGAACATTTTATTAATGTTACATTACATGAAAGTTTTCAGGTTTCCCAACTATGATACATTTATTAGGCAGACTTTTGGTTTGTTGTTTTTTGGTTTTTTTTTTCCCCTGCTCAAAATAATTTTCTCCTGGGAAATTTGTCTGCTCCAGTCTCATATTTCGTCATGTTTTGTAATATATTTATGCTTGTCATAAAAGGATTCCTGTATAAACTGTACTGAGGTTAAAAACAGCTTTGTGTTTGCCTAATGGAGGGAAGTGCAGTCACAAAGCAGCAGAGCACACCAGCCTCGAGGAATGCAGACGACTGATGATCCTGCCGGTCTTTCAGTCCTTACCATTCCCTTCATCCACCAAAACATGGATCAAACACAAATTTGAAATATCGTATACACTGAGTTACGCGCCAGCTTGCCAACTTTTTTGTAAAATCCCATTTAAAACAGAACAAAATCTGAAACTTCTCAAAACCATTTCTGATTTATGGAGGTGCTACTGTACAGTACATTTTCTTCATGCTAGAGCTTGCAGGCCTCCCAAGATTTCCGTCTGTTTTGAGACTAAATTTGATTTGCTGCACTAGGGCCAGTTGAATGCTTTTGTTTTTCTTCTCCAGTGTAAACTTGTTAAAGTAGAAAGGTTGTAGGGGATACCTTGGAGCTTCCAGCTTGTCACAGTTGTTGTTATGCAATTAGTTTAAGTGGAATTTGTGTTTTATGGAGGGAAAAACCCCAAACCTCATGGTGAGAGGTGCAGCTCTCTGTCCAGGTTTTGTGTAAACTAAGTATCCTTAACATTGAGCTCTGTGATCTATTTTCACATAAGATCAGCTGGTAATTGGAAAATAGCTCCCTTTTGCCTGAAGTCCTCCCAGATTTACGTTTCAAAGACAACTGCTCCTTTTCTTCTACCTTTTCAACATGTATAACACATTTCAGTTATTACTGGTGTTGCTTCAGCAGTTCTTTATACATTGAAAAGTAAATTCTTACAGAAGGATATTGTGGGTTTTAGATGTTTGCTTAAACTGACTGGAATATTCGCCTTTGGAACATGAAAGCCTTTTAAGGAAACTCTTTTGTGATATTAGATGAAATATCTTGAATGCTTTACAAAGCAGACTCATTTGCAAGAATCTCTGACAACTTTACTCCTTCACAGAGGTGTTTCATATGGCACAGCTGTGCAGCCCTTTGTACCCACCTGAGCGACATGTGGGGGGACTGAGGGAGGTGGGATGTAATTACTGGAATTGGAATAGGGCCAGGTCTTCGGGGTTATCAGTAATCTGGAAAGAATTACAAGCAACTGTGATGCATTTAGAATTGTGGTTTACATCCTGTGGTAGAGACTGAGCCTATAAGGCCCCATCAGTGTGTGGATGCTCTTCGTGGGCGAAATGGAGGAGACGGGAGTAGAAAGCCTCTTTAGATCTCCTTTTGTGTTTATTGAGCTAACTTTATTATAGGATGTTCCTGAGGATGTTTTCTATTAACATATCACCATAATTATTGTGTAACTAATTTAAATACAATTAGTTTTCTTTTGCTGATGGAGTAGCCTTAAGCTTAGTAGTTTATAGTATAGCTTGAAGAAAATTCCTCTGCTTTGACTGTTCAAGGGCTAAAGAGGGAATAGCTTAAAATATTGAAGTCTTGAGGTACTTGAAGCTGTTAACAGTGATAGTCTCAAAACCCTCTCTGTGAAAATGCCTTGAGCTGGTACATCTTGAGCCCCTACATGAGAGCACAGCGCTGATTTTAATGGGAGCTGACATGCTATGATTGGCACCAGTTAAGTGAGTCTAATGTGCTGTAGCTACATTAATGGGTAAATTGGGATATTGCTGTGCGACAGCAGGAGTTTAAAGAGAAGCTCTTAGTCTTGTGCCTACAACTATGAATCTGGTGTTGCTGCTGAGGAAAAATGATTTTTTTTTTTTAAAAAAAAAAAGGTCTGTCTAAAGCCAAATTCTGTTCTGTGTTACCAAATTCTCCCTCTGCCAGAGGAAAGCTGATGAGCCTTTAATGAAGTCAGCACTATCTATACCCCTAGTAGTCCCAGGAACTGAATCTGTCGAATAAGACTTGGGCATGTGAATGTTGCATATGTGAAGCCCACATGCACTAGTTGCTAGGCTACTGATATACAGTTGTCAAACAGTTTTGCTTTTTTGTTGCTCATTTTATTCTAAAGACTGTCTAGCAGAAAATATTTCTAAGTAAATGCCGGGATTTATAGTGCTTTGCTGTATGTGTTAATGGACTATTTTTTTTTTCCTCTTTCAGAACATTCAGTCAGAAAAGAGCTGCAATTGAGAAAGAATATGCACAGGTAGGTTCTATTGTAATTTATTCATTAGCAAAATTTCCACATTATGTCTTTTTCATTTATATTTTTCCTGAGTTATGTACTATGAAAGTAGCTGTTGGAGTTCTGAAGCAGACACTTTGGCCTATGCAGAACATAAGCCTATTCTGGATTTTCATGGACATTTTGACCTGGGGGAGTTCTTGGGTACAGAAGACATTGTAAAGATTTATTTTTTTTTCCCAAATTGTTATAAAATCAATATTTTCTCAGAAGTTAGTGAGAAACCTGTGTAAAAAGTAAACCGGGTCAATTAGAGAGGAAATGTGTTCTGGCTTACTGGGTCCAAAATAAAATGACATTCACATTCTACAGTTAAGAGCAGCTTTCCATTCATCTGAAGGAAAAGCAGACAGTCTCATGCTACTGATAGGGAGTGGAATGAATTTTGATTTGTTTGTGAGAAAGGAAGGAGGGTTGATTTCTTTTCTCCCTTGTTCTCAAACCAGAAAGCATCTAATGAGGGGCAGCTGCCTGCTTAATTTACAGTAGAGGCTCATGGAATTTAGGTCCAAGTCCAACAGATTAAAAAATCATTATTTTAAAATAGATTAAAGGTAAAATAAAATACAAGTGAGGGAGCTTGTTGAGCTCGGTATAGAGTAAATACTACTGGAGATGGGCCTGGTGTTGGAAGCACAGGCTGTCACTAGGATGTTTCCAAATGCAGTTTGTAGGCTGGTGCATTCAGCATCAGTTCTGTGTCACCCACGTGTAGGTAAAGAAGAAATGTTTTCTGTAGGCCAGATTTTACTATCAGTTTATAAAAGAGGATTTCTGCAACATACGCTTTTTTCCAGTCCTAGATTTTCTGCATGTTGTCTCAGCCCAAAACTCAGTTGAAAACACAGAATGAAATTGGTACTGAACTGAATCCTCAATTACAGTGCTGTAAGGATCTGCAGTTCCTGGTGCTCCAATTCTTCTGTTGTACATGAATTTAGATTAGGATACATTGATTACATTGGCAGTTGCACTTAATTTGATTAAATGCAGCAATTTTTCAGTGACAGAATCGATATCTGCCTCATGCAACTTTGATTAAAAGGATCTATTCTTTAGTGATTTTTTTTCTAATGACATCATAGAGCATTTTCGATCAGTTCTTAATACATTTATCCATTCCATGGGAATGTCTTTTATATGCAGAGGCATTTACAGCAGTTAGTGCATTTAGGGAATAGTCTTGATAGGTTGGAAAAATAATTGCATTCTCAGATTCAGAAGGCTCAGTCTTAACAACTGAGGCTTTCAGATATTTCTGCTTAAAACCCCCCAACCTTCCAGCAATACAGCTGCATCATTTGAGATTCACTGAATGGCTGCTCCTATGAATGAAGGCTTGTGGGATCGCTTCCGTGGGTTGCTGATCAGTGTACAGTTCAGGAACAGTGTTGGATGTTTCTTCCTTGGCCCCTAAAAGGGATTTCTCGTTTTGAGATGGTAATAAAATTTCACATAAAGCCTTTTGGTGAGAGAAACTGTAGTTAAATGTGAAGTCGTATTCATCAAGAGAGGGATATTCCTTTTAGATGAGTCGTAAAGGGGACTGGAAATTCTGAGTAGTTAGTTTCTGAAGCACAATTTCTAAATCTTTTCTCAGATTCTGTCCAAATGCCTTTTGCTACCTTAGGGAACTTGGAATATTCTAAGTTAGGGCTTTTTTTGGCAAGGTAAAAAAAAAAAAGTGGAAGGGTGAACAAGGAAAATAAGTTTCTCAGAACTGAATGTTTTGTTGGTTTAAAAAACTAGCATGCTGATGCACTGCACTGGGGTGCCAAGTTTCTATACACAGAGTGCTTTTGTTTGCAGAAGGCGGACCTGTACATATGCTAGTGAAACACCACGGCTCACTGTTTATAATTTATCCCTAATTACCTGGGAAATGGCTTGAACATATGTGATAAATTACAGGATCTGGATGTAGATTGCCCCACGTCTTTTTTTTATCAAGGGAGTTTTTTTGTTGAGTCTTTTCACCATGTTGTACCTGTTGCCACTGAAGGGGTGTTTTAAGCTGTATTTCTGCTTTTTGTCTGCCTCCAGTAGGTTCTTTACTGGCTTTTCTAGGCTGTGCCATTCTGTAAATGGGAGAAGTATCTGATGTATCAGCCCTAGTTCTGCAGCCCTTTCTAGATCTGTTGTGAATATGCACTGAACTATTCCACTTATATTGTGTACTGTTTGCATTTTTAATGTATACTTAAAGTAATATTGAGAATTGAGAGTTACAGAAAGGCTCACTTCCCATTAACAGTGCTCCTAATAATAGCATTTAAATTGCAGTTTTGTGTTGTTATTATTAGCTATTCTCCTTGATTAATAAGCTTGCTGAAATCTGTGGTTAAGAGGACTCTTTTGTTAGGTTAAAGTTGGTGAATGTGTGCTTTTACTGCTAGCTAATAAAAAAAAAATTATGTAGCATGCTAACTAGCAAAAAATGTGGTGGTTTGTTGATGTTTTTTATTTTTATTTTTTCTCAGCTTGTAATTACATCTTTGCTGCACTTTTTATTATCAATAAACACTTTTAACTCGGTCTTTCACAGTCGGTGTCGTGTGCTGGGAATGCACAGATGACCTTCCTTGTCATGTTTTGTCATGCTTTGGTTTTGCTTGATATTTAGCTGTCCTTGTTCCAGAGTAAAACGTGACTTCAGGCGATCCACGTGGTGTATCCCTGGGTCTGCAAGTAACCTCAAAGAGCTGGAGCTGTGAAACCTGCAGCTTGTTTCCATGCATACTAATTAGTTGCTAACTGTAGTACCTCAACGTCAGGCATTGATAATGTAGAAAATAAGGTAGGAAAATCTGTTCTGTGAGCTGCACAATTTGAATTGAGGTGTGAGTAGAAGTTTCTGTCCAGATTTTTAAAAAAGGGGACCAGTTGTTACGGTTTTTTCCTCTCTGTTTTCTCTGGAGGTCAAATTAACACTGAGAAAATGTGTGTGCATCGTAGTAAAAATATCTTATCTGTGATCTGAAGAGAGTGGATGGGTCACTTGGTGTTGATGGCTGTGTCTGTTGCAATGAGAAACTTGACACTTTTAAAAGATTTTAATATACGGAGAAAATAAAAGGTAACATAGTTTATAGCCACACATTCCTGTTGGTAGCTGTAAGTGAAGGGCAAGGGCATCCTTCAGTGATGTTTACATCAATGACAATCAGGAGAAGAGCCTTAAAATAGGATGAAATGAATGCCAAAGGAAAAAGTGGCCTGAGAGAGAAAGAGAGCAGCAGCTGGAGCTAGAGGGGGGGGAGAGGAGAGGGGAGCAGGTAAGGCAAGAGGAAAGGTGGATCTAAGAAGGTAGTTTGATTATATTTACCAGCTTTCCTCACCCAGGAACTTGAAAAAAACCAACACCTTTCAAGACCTCAGAGTATGTGAATATATGTTTTCTAAAAAATGGCAATATTACAATAGCAATTTCTGTGTATATATAATGTGTGCCTGTATATACACTGTATATAAAACATATGTATAATAAATATAATGTATAATTTATTTTATATATCCAAATAGCTGCTTGATTTTTTTTTTTTACTTTTCCCCTTACTCTACTCTTTTCCTTTGCTCTTCTTAGCCATGTAGTGCAACGCTTTGCAAATGTTAACTCTTCTTGTACTGGGAAGACTGGAAAGGTGGTAGTTCCCTCATAAGGAGTTAGAGAAATTGAGTGAATTTCAGCCAGCATGATATGGGTCTTTTTGATAGAATGGGAGCTAGATCTTTGATCTTTTGAGTATTTCTGGGTTTGGTGTGTTGTGTGGGGTTTGTTGGTTTTGTTTGCTTGTGGTTTTTTGTTTGTCTGTTTTCTAATTACTATTTTTCTTTTTTATACAGAATCCTTTGGCAATTAATGCAACTTTTCGTTTCATCAGTAGAATTCAAATAATTTTGTCTTCCTTAGACTTGTAAAATGCTTTGGGGTTTCTAGAGGAGGAGCCCCATACAAGTATTTATTTGTCAAGTACTTGTGCTGGCATATTAGGAAGAGGTGAGATGTGCTTCAGTAAATCACAGCCGACTTGCTTGATAAACAGATTGCTCCACTTGCTGTAAAAGTAGGATCTTTCAAGAAAGAGGTGTTAAAAGTACTTCTCTTTGGAAAATATATTGCTTTATTGCAATGTTGCAGTATTAACTGTAAGGGCAGGAGGGTGCCAGACATTACAGGAGATCAGCAGTGTCTGTGGGGCTTGGGGAAGGTTCTGGAATGCTCTGTAAAAGCTGCCATTTCAGCACTGAACACGAAATCACCTGGATCGAGCCAGAAATCCCACGTGGCAAAACAACTGCAGCTTGGCAAACACAACCATACCGCAGGTTTGGGATAAAGAAAATGTCAGGGTGAACCAAAGCCTTCCCTCAGATTCTAACCCCCCGGGAGTCAGGAAACAAAACTTGAGATACCTGCCTTGAAAATGCACCAGGCAACTCTCTATTAGTTCATTCCCTTTAGTCTGGACAGAATGTCATGGGGTGTTTTTTTTCAGCCTAAGGGATACAGAAAGTTACTGTGGCCTTGCAGAGAGCAGGAAGAGACTGTCTGTAGACTTTAAGGGTGGGTCCTTAACTTGGGGACAAACAAGAAGCAGCTGTAGGTTGACTGGTCAGTAGCCTGTTTTGTTAACTGACAAACTGGAACTATTTGCTTCAACTTTTGAGGTTTATATTTGATTTACTGCTGTGGTAAATCTCCTTCCAGAGTATTTCTGTAATATTGAGGACATTTGTCTCATTTTTACTTTATGGGTGAAATAAATGACTTGTGTAATCAAGCAGTAATTTAAGAGATACCAGTGAAATTAACTGTTGGGGAGGGGAGATTTTTTTTAAGACTTCAGGCATATTTTATCTTTTAGGGAGTTAAGAGCTTTGACTTCTGTACTCTATATCATGTGAGGAGGTGTATAGTTAGTAATTAGCACACATACAGAAACTATTTACTGTTATGTAAGGAAGAAGCTCTTTACCATGAGGGTGGTGGAGCACTCACTGGAACAGGCTGCCCAGGGAGGTGGCTGAGGCCCCATCCCTGGAGACATTCAAGGTGAGGCTTGATGGGGCTCTGAGCAACCTGCTGTAGTTGAGGATGTCCCTGCTCTCAGCAGGGGGGTTGGACTGGATGACCTCTAGAGCTCCCTTCCAACCCAGACATTTCTCAGATTCTATTTTTTTTATTCCTCAGGCTTATATTTTGAAGAAACTTGGCTATCGTTCCACAGTTTCTTTGTAGAGAAACTTCCGCTTGTGGTAAATGAGTAGACTCTGTAGAAATTTCTGTACTGGGCAGTGAGATGAATAGTTGTTATATCTGGATGTAGTTGATAGCAGTTAATTTGGATACAGCAAATCCCTTTTAAATCCTTCTGTGTGCTTACTGTATTTTCAAATTTTCTATAGGAAAGAAACACTGGGAAAAATTCAGAGTGAAATCTTTATCCATAAATAAGCTCACAGCATGTCTGCAGGTGTCAGCTCTATCACTGCTATTTTAAAAGATAAAGTTATTTTTTCTGGAATTTTTTAAATTTCTGATTTTTCTCCATATAATCCTTCTTTTGAGATTTTCAGTATCTTTACTCTATTGTTTCAGACCTCTTCAGAAAGCTGCATCCAACCTGACTCTCAGTGGCTGTGCAAAGTCATCCTAGAGGCTTGAGATGGTCCATGCGTTACTCCAAACTATGTCTATAGGTTTGAGGCAGCTTCATTCTATTTTGTCAGTAGCATTGTGTAACATTTTAATAATCTTTCAATATTTTTTTAAACCGAATATGAAAACCACGTTTTTGTCCACCAGTGCTGGGCAATGTTGTCCTCCCAAGCCAGAGCTGTGGCCTCACCATCAGGAGGCCAGAGGGAGACTTTCTTCATGGCCTTTACCCAGCTTCAGTTGTTTTCTGTAGTGTCTATGTGAATATGACACCTCTGACTCAGGAGAGTTGATTTCCTACCTGGGCAAAGAGAACAGGGACTGATACCTTATAATCCAAGGTCTGAACTGAGTTTTCTGCCTTTCCTGTTATAGGAATTTCTTCAGGTAAAGTCAGCAGACCCACTGAGGTGTTGTGCGTCACTCTGAGTGTTACTTCCTTAAGCCTTGTTGGCACAGCTACTTGGGGAATGGGGAAAAGCTGTATCCAAGAAACCTCCAGATCAAGTGCAAAAATGCCAGAGCCATTCAGGCCTGTACCTGCACTGAGTGATACTCCCTCATGTGTACTTAGGGGCTGTGAGGCTCCTCTGTTTCTCTGGCTCTGGAATCTTGCTCTTGTTGATCCCATCTGTCATAGGAAAGCATGTCAGGCAGGTTTGTTTGTAAACATGGCTGTGCTTCTTCCTGAATATGTCTTCTGGCTTTGTTAATAAAATGTAAAATGATGAGCACATTTCTGGGAAGAAAAAAAACAAACAACGTGGGGGGGGGCGGGGGGAGTGTACGCTTTTATTCATGTTAGAAATGAGGGAGAATGTGGAGCTTTCACAAGTACCACATAATCCCAGCATGGTGGAGACTGGAAGGGACCTCTGGAGATCATCTCATCCAACTCACCTGCTCCAGTGGGGTTATTCAGAGCAGGTTGCCCAGGATGGCATTGTGCAGGTAGGTTTGGAATCTCTCCAGAGAAGGAGACTCCACAGCCTCTCTGGGCAGCCTGNGGCAGCCTCTCCCAGGATCTGCCACCATCACAGCAAAGAAGCTTTTCCTGCTGTTGAGATGGAACCTCCTAGGTTCCAGTTTGCACCCATTGCCCCTTGTGCTATTGCTGGACACCACTGAAAAGAGACTGGCCCCATCGGTAGCTGATGCTTTCTAGGAGATAATGCCTTTGTTTGACATGCATGTCAGCACTGGCACTTGAAGCACAGGACAACCTGTGAGGGTTCTCATTCTCTACCTTCCAGCTTCAGTAGTCCTTCCTGTGGGTTTCTGAAGCACTTCACTGCATCCCTGTTTGACACACACCTGTAGAACCAGATGAGAAGGCATTTTGTTTGAACTTTCCTCGTTTACCAAGAAGCTCAAGTTCTTTTCTGACACTTTTGTCCTCGTTGTTAGTTACTCCTTTGCTGATTTTTGTTGCCCTTAGTTGATGAAAGTAGAGAACACCAAGAGGGCCTGGTACAAGTGCTTGGAAAGCCAACTGAATCGTCTTAGGCAAATGATTCTTTTGACAATTGTGTTTTGAAGTCTTGGTTACTGGTGTCTAATGTTGTTTTACAATTAAAATTTCATAAGGTACTAAGACAAGTGCGTCATGAAAATGTGTTGCATCTACCATAGTAATGCATAATAAATTGGCAGTCTTCCCATACTGACTCCATTTGCTATGACATACTGACACGTGAATCAAGGGGGAAAACCGGTGGAATATGTTCAAGAGTGGTTCTCATGAAAACATTACAGTTGTATTTTTGGGAAAAGCAGAAGCAGGTTGGTCCAAATGTTTATTAAGTAGTCTTTTCTTACATGAGGAGGAACATCATGTACAGTTACCATCTCTTCTGATATTCCAGCCTTTATAAAAATGAACATCAGCAAGTCAAAAGTTTTCTCTTTTAAGACGCGAGTTTTGTGGGGGTGTTGATTGGAAAGTCTTTTTCACTCGTTCGTGGTGCACGTTCTCTGGGGTACTAATATGGTCATTTGGGGTAGAAATGTAAGCAAATGGCTGCTTTCCAAATACAGAATACTGATCGTGTTTGCTTTTTCAAAGTCCGCTTAGAAATTTAATCTCCACACCTGATAGTAGGCCTGCACTACTGCTACTTCTCACTCCTTGTCCATCCTCCCAGCAGCCAGCAGAATTTCCCACTCCCCAGTCTGATTTTTTCAGTAGGCTTTGTGTCCTTTTTTACCACTTTGTGTATATTTTTCCTTAAGCCTTCTCTACAAATGGTGACTTTTGCTTACTTATCTGATAGCTTTATTATTCAATCTGTCTGAATTTTTGCTTGTTGTTAGTTTCGATAATTTTTTTTTGGAGTAATTAATTTCTTTTAAAGATCTAGAGAGAATTGTTGTGTATCTTTGATATTTCCTCTGCTTACACAACTTTATCTGGTTAAAATCAATGATCTCTGTAAGGCACCCCCACCTTCCAGTCCAAGAACTTAATAATCTTTGTCTAAACAGTTGCCTTGCTGTATGCTTTGATTTTCTGTTTACAAAATAATTGTATCATTTAAGAACCTTCTTATGTTTTACTTTCTAGAGGTGTCCTGCCATTATTAATATCTACCAAAATATTTTTCTGGCAGAAAAATTTTGTGAGGAAAAAAGTTTCTTTCTGGTATCTCCTTGGTAAAATGTCATCTTTGTTCTGTGCCGTCATTTAGTTTATGATATTTCTTCTGGATAATCTGTGGTGATCTCTAAAATATCTTTGGATTTAGAATCATAGAATCATTAAAGTTGAAAAAGACCTTTAAGATCATTAAGTCCATCCATTAACCCAGCACTGCCAGGTCACCACTAAACCCTGTCCCTCAGCACCACAGCTCCAGGGCTTTGAAACCCCTCCAGGGATGGGGACTCCACCACTGCCCTGGGCAGCCTGTTCTAGGGCTTCACAACTCTCGGGGGGAAGAAAATGTTTCTAATATCCAACCTGAATGTCCTCTGGCACTACTTGAGGCGGTTTCCTCTTCTGCTACCGACAGTCAGTGAGACAAGACCTAAATCTAAAAAAGAAAAAGTACACAAACAACTGAATGATAGAAACATAGAAATGTTTGGATTAGAAGGGAGCTCTAGAGGCCATCTAGTCCAACCCCCCTGCTGAGAGCAGGGACATCCTCAACTAAAGCAGGTTGCTCAGAGCCTCATCAAGTCTCACCTTGAATGTCTCCAGGGATGGGGCCTCAGCCACCTCCCTGGGCAACCTGTTCCAGTGCTCCACCACCAGCAGTATTGTCTGGGCTGTTACACGGAGACCCATAGTCTTTGTTCCATGCAAAGTACACGATATTAGATGTTAAACAGACATTTAATATAGAGAATTCTAAAGAGCTTCTTGTTTAGTAGTAAAAAGGGAAATGTGCGCTTAGAGGCTGAACTGTGACAAGTGCAGATTAGTATCAATAATCTGCATTGATTCAGCTAAGGTACAAACCCAAAATGAATACCCGTTTCTCAGCCAGGATCCTGAGAAATATATATTTATTAATGAGCATTCCCTCTAAGTAAGTGTCTTTATTCCTTGCCATTTTCCTGAAAGATCTGTTTGGTGTGGAACGTGTGTAGACCTGTGATACACCTGGGGCTTCAGCTGGTTTGTTGGTTTGTCATAAATCTCAGACTTTCCAGTTCCGAGGAGAGGATCTGTATCGCTTCCTGGGCACTGCCTGAGGTGGAGATCATGCATATTGATGGCCTTGTTTGGTCTGTTAAGCCACAATGCTGGACAATACGTGGACAGAACTTACTGCTTCCAGAAAGAAACCACCTGCTTGATACTACCTTTGTATTATTTTCTCCTATAGCCGAACACCATTCAAAACACCAAGATATCAATAAGAGGTTGAGGAAAATGAAGTATAAGACTTAATAGCTATTCACTCCATTCTTCCCAACAAAAGCGTGGAGAATCAGTGGCCGTGAATGCTACAAAGACGTGATCTGCTCCATTTCATAAATGGTTAGGAACGCTATTGTGAATCGTAGGGTAACTTGTAGAGACAAGTTTGACAAATCAGGTGTTATAATGGGATTATTGATACTATTCTGCACTTGTCACAGTTCAGCCTCTTAGTGCACGTTTCCCTTTTTTACTGCAAAACAAGGCGCTCTTTAGAATTCTCTGTATTAAATGTCCGTTTAACATTTAATATAATATACTTTGCATGGAGTGAAGACTATGGGGCTGTGTGACATTTCAGACAATATTATCAGTGACCTTCTCTTTTTATGTAGATTTTGTGTTCAGTTGCTTCTCCAAGAAACACATGTCAGCGCTTAAAGCGGGGCAGGGGGCGACTTCAGGTATCCGATTCAGGTCTTGTCTCACTGACTGTTGTGTGAGATGAAAAATTAAAATGCGTTATACTGAAATATTTGTCCATTTAAGAAGAATTTTAAAAGGTGGCCTTTTAAAAATGCTAAGCTATCTGCTACAGTTTTTATGGAATTCTTTAGGTTAAAATAATATTTCTGTAAGAACAGAGGTGGACTGTCAGCTTCTATTTTCAGTGAAAACAACTACTTCCTTATAAAGGGACTGCTAAGCTTAGAATTATGCTGTTTCTACACAGAAAGCCCTTCATAAAGAAACTACCTTTTCTGCTGAACTGATGCAAGCATATTTCTCTTAGCCTGCTTTTAGCTGTTGTTTTTCTTTCCAATTACTATGCTCATAAGCATCCACTGCCTGGAATTCTGGTACATTTAAGTGCTCTACTTACAGATGAAAAACTTTATTCTTTAATGCTGTTCATTTTTACCTGGCCTTTCAGTTTTCTTGAACCAGGCCGTGTGCCTTTCAGTCTGTGGAGTTACCTGTGAGCTGCGTCTGTGGGCATCATGGTTTTCTCTGCTGTAGCTTGTGTGTCTCTGTTGGTTTTGTTGTATTTTGGTTTTGGTTTTTTTTGTTTTTTTTTTTTTTTTTTTTTTTTTTTTTTTTTTTTTTTTTTTTTTTTTTTTTTTTTTTTTTTTTTTTTTTTTTTTTTTTTTTTTTTTTTTTTTTTTTTTTTTTTTTTGTTTGTGGGTTTTTTGTTTTTTTTTTTTTTTTTTTTGGTCACTGAATCATTATTTCCTCTTTTTATAACATGTTACAGTCCAGTCATCCTTCCCAATACCTGCTTTTCTCTTTCCTGTGATTTAAGATGGCAGGCTAGTCACAACTCAATGCTTTAAAAATAATAAACAATGTGGAAACTTTGGGCCTCCACAGCAATGCCAGCACTGAGTTGTAAGTCCATACCGGAATACCCTACTTAGTCTTCTCCACCTCTGGATTCCTTTTGCTTGTGTCTTTTCCAGTATCTTGTCCTGGGGGTTTACAATAGGAAGGTTGCTCTTTATTTCCTAGCTTTCCATCCCAGTATTTCTTACACATAGCACATTTTCATCTCAGAGTTATTTATGTCTGGCTTTATGACTTGCTGCTCATACAAACACTTTGTACCTCTTCATTGTAAACCGTAGGAATGACTTGGGAGAGGAGAGTGGGATACACTAAGGCAATATTTTTGAACACAGGAAAAATTGCCATTAAGACAAGACATAATGCTTAGGGTAAAAGAACTGACATCCTAGTCATATTTTCAGTTTGTTTTTTTTTATTTGAGAAAAAGATTATCCCAGACATATTTTAATGACCATTTGTTTTATCCTAGTTCTCGTGCACTTCCTTCCCTTGATCAAAAGCTGATTCTTACATCCACGGGGATGGGTGGCACGTTTATCCCTGCAGTGTTTCTAGGGTGCAGTGGGAGAGGAGATGGCTGAAGTGGGAAAGACAAGGGAAAGTGAACCAAGAATGTGTTTCAACAAGGTGTCTGGGTCAGGGGTGTTGTGAGAATGCTCTTGCAAAAAACCTGGCTTGGAGAGCAGGTGGTGGTGGTGGGTTGGGCAGTTGATAGGTGAGGAATGAAAGTGATATCACTGCCATGAATTGTCCGGCTTTCATTCACAGTCCTAGAATTGAAGAACAGATTGTGTTGGAAGACACCTTAAAGATGATCTGGTTCCAAACCCTCTGCCATGGGCAGGGACACCTCCCCCTAGACCAAGTTACCCCAAGTCCCATCCAACGTGGTCTCGAACACTTCCATGGAGTGGGCATCCACAACTTCTCTGGGCAATCTGTTTCAGTGCCTCACCATCCTCATGGTGAAAATTTTCTCCCTAATGTCTAATCTAAATCTACCTTCTTTCAGTCGTAACTGCCTCTTCCTTTCCTGGGACCTCTGCTGAGTAATGGAGCTCTATCTCTGTTCTTAATTTGAGAAACGGGATCTTTCTGGGTGGAAGAAATTCCTGGAGGCTATCTGGTCCAGCCTTCTGGTAAAAGCTGGACTGACTTGAAAGTTCAGTGGACTTAGTGAGGCCCTTATAGATTTGGAAAAATCTTGGAGCATGGAGATGCCCAAACCTCTGTGTTACTGCTCCAGCACTCAGCAACCTTCATGAGAAACACATCTTCATTCTCACAGCTGTTTTGTAGTCCAGGGCCTACCCAAGCCACCTCCTTTTCCACAGTCCCCTGGTAACGGCTGCACATTCCTTTCCGAACTTTGTTCCCTTCCTGCTGTTGTTCTCAGCTTTTGGGCTGGCATCATTTCCTCGGGTGGGAATTGCATCCTGGTTTGCAAGCCACTGCTGAAGGTTTCTGTGCAGAGGTTCGCAAGCTGGCAATAAACTTATGAATGCTCTGAATGTGTGTGGGTTGTTTTGTTTATCCCCAAAGCTTCTAGGTAAGAAAGCAAATATTTGGTAGATCATTATCACCTATCATCCCTTCCTCATATTTTCTAGCACATCATAAACAAATCAAAAGCCATTTGTCTTTTGACTTCGTTTTGTCTTCTGTTTGTATTTATGTGCTTTCTTGGTTAACTCTGCATTTGTACCGGAGCCATCAATTTCTAAAAAAAATCTTTTGTATTCCACCATAACATTGCTTCTTTCTCCAGTGAGCATGGTCTCTCTTACAATCAAAAGGCCATAATTAAGGCAAAACTACCAATCACTGAATTGCCTGAGAATGATGCCCTTGAGAATGTAACTTAAAAGAGTTTAAAATAATGATCTGCACAGAAATAAAGGTATGGAGAGTTCTATTCTTTGTTTTATCCTGAAGTTCAGTTAGTTAATTCAGCTGATGAGTTTTTCTGCAATTCATCTGGTGTGGTTGTTTTTCAAATGTGAGGCAGACAGAGGTAATTTACAAGAGTTGTCATTCCTTTCTGCTCTGTGACTTCAGAGAAAGGTTTGAATGCACCTTCTGCAGAGGCAGCTGGGATTTTGGGACTATAGATGGCTCTGTGTATTTTACGTAGTGAGAAGTTATTCTTGCTTTTCATATTTCTCAGATCATATCTGCATTTTTACAGAGGATATGGTCTCCACAGGATTATAGAATGGTTTGGGTTGGAAGAGACCTTAAAAATCATGTAGTTCCAACCTGCCTGCCATGGGCAGGGAAACCCATTGGTGGGGGGAAAAAAAAACAACAAAAAAAAAGCTCATTGAACCCCCAGTGCAATGATGAAAATACATAAAGTTGTTATGTAAGCTGTGAAAATGCCTGGACATACCTTTATAGGAGTGGCCTGTCATCCTCTCAGCTCTAGAGCAGTCTCTGACCCCAGCAATCCACATTTTACGCTTGACACTTAGCAGTTTGTTGGATGGATGTAAGCTAAACTGGCTCAGACCTCCTTGGCTACTAAAGCTGTTTGTCTTAGACCGAGGATTACTTTAAAGGGTACAGTAGATGTGTTCTTAACTATTTTTAAAAACTATACTCCCTTCTTCCCCTCTGCAGCCTCGGAAGCCGTGCTTTCAGACCTATACAAACCAGAGCGTGTTGACAGCTAAAAAAAAAAAACCAAACCAGAGAGAGAATGTTTTTAAGTCAAATCTCCCGTAAATGATTATGCGGTATGAGACCCTACATAGACAGTAGTTGACTTGTTAGGATTCATACAGATAAAAGGGCTTTTATCAGCCAGTCCTGCCTCTCCCAAGAAAGAGGAGGGAGAAGGGAAATATGAGGTTACTCGGGCCAGTGCAGGAGATGAGGCAAATGGCAGCTGCAAAGTAATAGAAGATGTGCTGCTAATCTGACAAATATGTGCTAGCAGCAAAGAATCTGTCTATATGACCTAGGCAAGTGACTGCCTGTGCTGGCTGTATGGCTCACTCTCTCAGCTGATACAGAAGTAAACTGCTGCCATGTTTGTTGTGCATGTTACGGAAGTCTTATTCTTCATGTCCACTGCAGGCTCTGGAGCTACAAGTCTGCAGTTCTGTCATTCACTTGAGTGTTTTATTATAAAGACATTGTATATTTATAAACTGTAGATGAAAAACTTTTACCTCTCCTTACTATTTACAAGTAGCTCGTAAGCTTCCATTTAAAAATGAAGTGATTTGCCATATTTAAATGAACTGTTGCATAACAGGCTCTGCAGGAGGACCTGAACAGGCTGGATCAATGGGCCAAGGCCAGTGGGTTGAGTTTCAACAAGGCCTAGGGCTGGGCCCTGTACTTGGGTCAAAACAACTCCCTGCAGCACTCCAAGCTTGGAGAGGAGTACCTGAAAACTGCCCAGTGGACAAGGACCTGGGGGTGTTAGTTGACAGCTGGCTGAAGATGAGCCAGTGTATGCCCAGGTGGCCAAGGCAGCCACCAGATTCTTGTCTTGGTTCAGCACTAGTGTGGCCAGCAGGACTAGGGCAGGGATCATCATCCTGGACTGGGCACTGGGGAGACCACGCCTTGAATCCTCAGTTCAGTTTTGGGCCCCTCACTCCCAAGAAGGACACTGAGGGGCTGGAGCGTGTCCAGAGAAGGGCAATGAAGCTGGGGAAGGGTCTAGAGCACAAGTGTTGTGAGGAGTGGCTGAGGGACTTGGGGTTGTTCACCCTGGAGAAAAGGAGGCTCAGAGGCGACATTCTCACCAGGTCCTTCTCAATGTAGCTGCTTCCCAGCAGGTCACCCCTCCCCTGTACTGGTGCTGGGGGTTATTCCTCCCCAGGTGCAGGACCTGACACTTGCTTTTGTTGAACTTCCTGAGGCTTCCCTTCACCCAGCTCTCCAGCGTGAACCTTCTGATCACAGGTATGAAGCAGTGAAATCATACTGTGGGTTAGTCTCTTGAAGTTTCAGTGTAAGTGGCATCATGGTTATTTTCTTACTCTCTGAAACTGTTGTGACTTAATCTTCTTTCAGTAGCATCCATTTGTTTGTGTCCTATTAGTTGCAGGAGGGTACTTGAGAAACTGGACAATCATTTTTCCCTATTTTTTGTGGAAAAATTAAATTAGTCTGTGCAATCAGCTTTATATTGGGAAATTTTCATGTGTATTTAAAAATCTGTTCTTCTGTTACATTGAGCAACCTATTTTAAACTGCAGTTTGACTGGTAAGCTAGTGACACCGTCATCGGTAAACATGTCATGATGTCATGACTCAAGTGGGAATCTAGTGTAAATATAGTGCAGGAACAAATCTTGCAAAATCAGTTTGAATTTATATGTAAAAATGTACTTTTCAGTCACCAGAATTGGTTTGGTCATCGTATCAACTTATTCCAACTATCCCTTTTTTACTTTTTCAAGTAGTCTGTGTTTTCTGCTTGGCAGATATTCTTACCGCTGCTCATTTCACTAGCAATTTATGCAATGCACTCCCTTGTGCAGTTTAAAGGGTAGCTTGTCATATTTCCAACAAGAATAAAAAAGTATTTCAGGCTGATGGAAAACATAAAGAAATGGAGGAGGAGGAGGAAGCCTGCAGATCTGTGAAAATAAAATTAAAAATAAAAATCTCTGCACTGTTGTGTGTTTTGGTTTGTTTTTAAACTCTATGTATGATTGTGGCTCAAATATTTTTTAACTATCACAAGCCATAAAGAGATAATTTAAAATTTAAAAAAAAAAAAGGTGAGGGTAGATCACCTTTTTTTTGAGATGTAAAATTCTGAGCTACTGGGTTTCCTGAATTCATTTCTGGTATGGATGCCAAGTACATCTGTGTTTGCCAAACAGGCTAGCAAGAAATTTGCATTTTTCCTATCAAATTATTTTTCTTCTGTTTATAGTAGTGTCTTGAAAAGACATTTTCTGTCTGGTGTTGGTTTTCTGCTTTTGTTTTTGGTTTGTTTTTGTGTCTTTTTTTTTTTTTTTCTCCCTGATAATTCTGTGTTCATTTAAGGTCAAGCAAAGCTCTTTCCTGAAAGCCCTCCAGGAAATGTGGTTTGTGAGTAGGGTTACTTGTTCTGTGGCTCTGTAAGTGTCATCTTTTGTCTGGATAAGAGCAACCTATCTTTTTAAAAAACCTTCATACCTGATAATAGTTGTATACCTGAATGCTGATACAATTTTTCACTCAACTTTTAAAAGAGTTATCTGATGAAAATTGAGGAGGGAAAAGCACACTTTTGGATTTATGTGCCCATTTTTAGGCCTTAGGTTTTTAAAATGGGTGGTAAATATGGATGTGCTGCTGTTAGGTGGGTAGGAAAACAAAGAATAAAGCTGGACCAATTCTTTGAGGTTGTGGAGGCTGTGTGTTTGAACTTACCAATGTTTATAAATATCTAAAGAGAGGGGTCAAGAGGATGAGGCCAGACTCTTGTCAGTGGTGCCCAGTGACACCACTGACAAGGGGCAATGGGCACAAACTGGAACCCAGGAGGTTCCTTCTGAACAGGAGGAAAAAATTCTTTGTGGTGAGGGTGCCAGAGCCTGGCCCAGGCTGCCCAGAGAGGCTGTGGAGTCTCCTTCCCTGGAGAGATTCCAAACCTGCCTGCACAATGTGGTCCTGGTCACCCTGCTGTGGGTGGCCCTACTGGAGCAGGGGGGTTGGACAAGATGATCACCCAGAGGTCCCTTCCAACCCTTATGATTCCATGATGCCTTTTTTTTCTTTCTTTCTTTTTTAATTTTTTTTTCTTTTGAAAGATCCGTTCACCTCTACTCTCACATCTAAAGTCTGAGAAGTGAAGATATCCTGTAACTGATCCTGACATTCTGCTTCAGTATTCCTAGCCACCAGGCTCACCACTATGACTGACTTGTCAGTTGTTCCTCATAGCTGGGGACAAAGAGTTTTGACCCAATTGATGAGGAAGGGAAAGTTCTCAAAGGGACTTGAAGATCAAAGATTATTCCATCATGTTGTGTGCTTTTAAATAAAAGACAGGGCATTGTCATGGAGATCTCTGTTCATCATGTGGCTAACCCTTGCTCTCTCTTAAAGGGGTCTTGTGGAAATAAACAGCTGAAATCCATCAAAATGTGTATTTCTGATCATTCTCTTAGCCTATAGATAGATCTCATATATCTTGTTGTTCTCTTAGATATGAGATCTCATATCTCTTCCATTTAGAAGAAAAAAAACCCTCCTAACAGCCATGACAGAAAAAAAAAAAGTTCTGGAAATATGAATCTGTGCGCAGACAATGTCTGGGAAATCTTATGCAGAAGACTTTTGGATGATGACACCCCCATGAGTTCTTACAAACAGCAAGAATGAATTCTTGGTGTTAAGAAATACCAAGGCATTGCTAAAACTACACTGTGTCACTTCAATTTTTTTTTCTCTGTAAAGAGAAAATGTCTTACCCTGGAGGTATTTCAGGAAATTTGATGCTGTGTGAAACCTGCCCCGTTCCCTTTTTCAATTTGCAAATGCAAAAATGGTGTTTCTTGATAGGAACCAGAAGGACTCATTCCGGATGTTAATCTGATGGCTCAACTGGCTTTCCTTGGGAAGAGGGATTTAAAAATCACTTACCTAGTAACATTTGCACCAAACGAATGGAACTATCCTTTGGCAAATCAGCTTTTTATTATTAATGTTGATAGCTCAAATCTACAGAGGTAGATTGATTTTTTTTTTTCTGAAGAAAAAGAACAAAAACAACATATTAATTATTTGGAGCAAAAATACATCTCCTTTTCCTCTAAATATTAAAGAAATGAGGTTCTTAACTCAAAGCTGATTTAATTTTGTTTGTAGCAATAATTGCATACCAAGAATGGTGGCTGTGGGGGATGTTTTTTTCCTTGTGCTTTTAACAGTAGCCCTTTTTTAATGATGGAAGTCTTGGGTTAATTCCTCCTCTACCCACTTCTTTCACTCTAAGCTGACTGTCCTCGAGAGTTGTTTGTTAGATGACCAATTTATAGAAGTTATTTCTAAAAACATGAAAGTACATTTCTCATGTTTTCTAAGTTACTGTTAGGACCAGGGTCGCACCAGGTGATCTGCAAAGATCCCTTTCAGCCGCAGCCATTCTGTCAATCACTGATTTTATTTCTAAACAATTAAAAGAATTTGATAGTCAAATGATTTGTGTACTGTTTTTTAATAACTCTTAGATAGCTCAGGATATTTTAAGGTTTGCATAAAGTTTCTGCCTCAAGGTGGTTTATGCAGATTTGTCTATCTGTCTGTTTTGGTACTTATTTAGATTCAAGAAATAAGGAGATACATTTTCATGTTTTGAAACTTGCTTTCTAGAATTAGGAGACTGCCAATTTGAGATTTCACAGAAGATCTACAGAAGTTTGTTGAAACACTGTCCCAGGTTGCCCAGAGAGGTGGTTGATGCCCCATCCCTGGAACCATTCCAGGTGAGGTTGTCCAGGGATCTGAGCACCCTGCTCTAGTTGCAGATGTCCCTGCTCCCTGCAGGGGGTTGGACTGGATGACCTTGAAAGGTCCCTTCCCACCCAAACCAGTCTGTGATTCTGAGTTGATATGGACTGTATGATTTGTTGTTCTGTTAAGGAGAAGATTTAAATACATCTATTGAGGATGGTGAAGACTTAAGGAATTCAACTGCCCTTTTCCTGGAAGTTCTTAAGAATATTATAAAATAGAAATATTAAGTGGAATTGGATAGATCCTACCTGTTTATGTCACCGTACAACAATGAAATGTGTTTTCAGGTAGGCTGCAGAGTTTGAAAAGTTTGGCACCCTTTATTTATTTGTTTAATAAATGGATTCTTCTGGTATCATGATATCTCCAAATAAGCATTTTTGCTCTGCACCAGTGGTGCAAGGCTTCATGCAACAACAAAGGTATTTTTGCATGTATAAAAATAAGGGACAAGGGAGGGCAGAAGTCTTTGAAGGTGAAACAGCTGCTAGAGCATCTGAGGTCTTCATTAATCCTGATGAATTAACTTCTGGCATTGCCAACCTTACTTCTGACCTGGTCTCTATTTGTTGCATCCCCTTGTGTTACTGCTTTACTTCACTCTTAAGTGAAGTCCTCAGTCGAAGAGGAGTCTTGTCTAATTCCATTCTTGCTGTGTGCTCTAGAGACATAAAAAGATTTGGTTGCCAGAAAAACATCTTGGGATTTAAGCAGCTGTTTTGATATGCAGAGACTGCTTTGTAAAGCCTAGAGTAAAGTTGAGGAAAAGTTTAGCATTTCAGTTCCTTCTCTTCCAGCCTCTTCTTTCTCTTGAGCTGTTTTGTTTTCTGTTGTGCTTTTTTTTTTTTTTCTCCTATGACTGATGGCAGTAGAAAACCTGACAAAGCAAACCCCTTTTTGATTGCCCATTTGAACATCTGTGCAGGAAAGGACAATAGCAGCATCAGCCATCATGGTAGATAAAGCCTAAATTTTATGAGCATATTTTTTTCTCAATTTCAGGAAGAACACAAATTATATGTTCTTGTTCCTCTCCCTAATACTCCAAATAGGGAAAACCATTTGGATCAGTTGCTATTGTTTTTCTGCGCTTGAGCTCCTTTCTGATTAGGCTGTCTCCATTAATGCCTCTGCTCCAGGTCATGGTTGAAAACACATCTATTCTACAGTTGTACTGATGTGTGTGAAATGAGTATGTTTTTCTGTGGGGTGGAGTCATTTGGTCTGTTGGGACTAATGTATGGGGACTGCATCATGATGTGTAGTGTGGCAAGACCGTCCTAAATCACTGTTCCCGTGGGAGGTAGCCTGTGTCTTCTGCATGTGAGCCGGATTAAATGTTCCTGGTGTGAGGTACAACCTGTGTGTTGTGGCTGTGGGACAGATGCTGGGTTGAGGAGGCCACACAGGAGACAGAGAACCCTGTAGGGTCTTTGAGGGTCCTTATGCTGTGGTCATGATGTTTCAGCATACAGGAAGCTTATGGAATCAAAGTACCAAAAGCAAGATGTGTTGAACATCTAATCAGAAGTAGTACTGCCTAAGTACAAGGCAGTATTTCTGCCTCCTGATAAGCTGTTTTTCTAGGTGTAACAGCTCCCAGCGCTCTACTACTGGTGTTAATGCATGACATGGAAAATCGTCCACCTGCTGTTCTGGACAACTTTATGCTACCTGTCTCTGCTCTAAATAACCTGCTCATCATTCCTGTTTCACCAACCTTCTGAAGCAAATATATATGAAATCCCTGATATCCTTTGTGTTCTGGGGCAGAACAGATGACATCTTGGTTACTTTCAAATACTGGAAGATGTTAGGAATATCCCTAAAAGGTAATTTAGAGAATCTGTGACCATGTTCTAGCCTTTGAAGATTGGAAGCCTTCTGCTGTGAGGCTGGGCTGAGAGAGTTGGGGTTGTTCAGCCTGCAGAAGAGAATGCTCTGAGGAGACCTCCTTGTGGCCTTACAGTACTGAAAGGGGGCCTATAAGAAAGATGGGGAAAATATTTTTTTATCAGGGCCTGTTGCAACCAGATAAGGAGTGATGGTTTTAAACTAAGAGGGGAGATTGAGACTAGAGAGAAGGAAGATTTTTTTTTTTTTACTCTGAGGATGGTGAGACCCTGGCCCAGGTTGCCCAGAGAGGTGGTCGATGCCCCATCTCTGGAACCATTCCAGGTGAGATTGGCTGGGGCTCTGAGCAACCTGCTCTACTTGCAGATGTCCCTGCTCCCTGCAGGGGGGTTGGACTGGATGACCTTGGAAGGTCTCTTCCCACTCAGACCATTCTATGTTTCTGTATCAATGAACTTGGCAGGGAGGCAGTGGGCTTTAGGCTTGTTTGCTTTAGATTCCTGCCTGTGATCCCACTCTTATCATGATTTTATTTTAGAGCATTCTTTAGCAATGTACGTCATAGTCCATGTGTCAGCTTTCATCTGGTCTTGATATCCAGCCAGTGTAAGATATTTTAGGCTGCTATTTATTCCTCTTAAAATTGTCAGTGGATTTTCAGCACCTTCTATTTGGTTAATGTGTCCTTTGAACCTTACTTCTGTTAGTTTCATCTGGTGCCCTCAATGTATTTGAGAAAGAGACAACAGTTAATTTCCATCTATTGTCACCATGTTAGTCATGAACATAGAACCCAACAGCATATTCTCTCATCCATTCAACTGACTGGATTCCTGGGAGAACTGGGGAGTCCCATGTTGCCTGAGTTGTTCCTGATGTGGCCACTGATATGTGTGGTTTTACCATCCGTGTTCTCTGCCTTCTCTCTACTTCTTGGAGATGGAGCAGAGGGAAAGACCACGACAGCAGGCAGAGTTCTGAGATGGTGCTCCTACACTGAGAGCAGTAATTTCTTTTGTGTTCTTCCTTCCTATCTTAACTCCTGTCACTGTTGTGTTTGGGTTTTTGTAGTTTCAGTTGGGGTTTTCTTTGGTTGCTAATAGACATGGATATTTTTCATGCACTTGTCTGTCATGGCTCCAAGGTCTTCACCCTGCATGGAAATGGCCACCTAGCATCCTGTTTTTTTCACAGAATGCCAGCATGGGTGGTGGGGGTTGGAAGGGACCTCTGGATATAATCTCATCCAGCCCTGCTGCTCCTGCAGGGTCACCCAGAGCAGGTTGTTCAGCATTGCGTCTGGACGGGTTTAAAATCTCTCAAGAGGAGACTCCCCAATGTACCTGGGAAGCCTGTTCCAGGTACTGGCACCCTTACAGGAAAGAAATTTTTCCTCGACTGTTCCAGTTTGTGCCTGTTGCCCCTTGTCCTGGCACTGGGCACCACTGATAGGAGTCTGGCCTCATCCTCTTGACCCCCACCCTTTAGCTATTGATCAGCATTGATCAGATCCCCTCTCAGTCTTCTCTTCTCCAGGCTAAACAGCCCCAGGGCTCTCAGCCTTTCCTCAGCACAGAGATGCTTCTTGAAAGATCCTTTCCTTGTTTGCACCTCTTTACATTTATTTATACTGAATTTCATTTTCATTTTGTTATCCTGTAACTCAGTCTCATTAAAATCCTTTTCCAGTTCTTAATGTCAGCCCTTACTACTCTGAAGAACTGTCATCAGCAGGTGTCAGCTCGTTGCTCCTCACCTTCCACTGGCCGTTCATAAACAGCCGAGGCCCAGTGCAGTCTTTTCCCGCCATCCCTCTGCTTTGGATCTCGTAACCACTTATCTGTTTCACAGCGACCTTCACGCTTCCGATGTGAGTGCCTCGTTTCTGTAAGAGTCTCTGCTGAGAAATCTGTGAGAAGGATTGTTGCTGCGTGTTAGTAAGCTGAGCTCTTGAAGCTAAAAAAAAAAAAATAAAGAAGCTGTATCTTACTACTTGCCTTGCAAGTTTGTACAGCTTATCTAAGGCTTTTGTTTGTTTTTCCATACGTTGTTCGGGCTGTTAACGAATTAGGGAAAATGCTTGTAAGGTTGAAATGTTGAAATAAGCATTCTGAAATATTTTTCAGTTCTGGGACTTGTACTCTTTTTGGTAAGCCACAGAGCTGAAGTGAGGTTTAACTTCCAAATTAAGATATGAAATGTAGCTAAATTTGAGTTATAGGCTGGAGTTAAAAAGCAAAATACTCTCTGGTTTACAAAAATGCTTTTTCACTAAATGGTGATTATCTTTTCCTTACTAAAACCATTTGCACTGAAGAAGCTGTAAAATTCCACCAACTGCAAGCCTCACAGGGTTGGATGTAACAACAAAAAAAGATTTATTCTTTCAACCAATATCTAATGTTGTGTTTGTCAGTTTTTCCCTGATTATTCTTACAGTTTATCTAAATTCAGGACCATGAAATGTTTGTTGATTCATGGCAGGATTAGGACACGCTGAGGCAGCATCGCTGGAATTTGGACTTGGTATGACCATGAGTGTAGCTGGGCTGGCTGATGGTATCGGCCTATGTTTTCAGCACTCTGGGGTGCAGGAATAGGGCCGATGTTAATTCTGTTCTTTAGATACAGTCAATATTTCTTTCTGATGTTTTATGAGTTTTCTGATATTATCTGCAATTTTAAGTGTTTATGTGGAATACAAAAAGTATCTTCCAGTAAAGATGGGAGAACACCTGAGGCTGTTCCACCGTGCATGCATGTCCAACCCTGCTCGTTGTCTCTCTCTGAGTTAGGGTTGAAATACAGCACCAACTCTTGTGAAGGAATCGCCTGTATCGATTCGTTTTATTTTACCCAGGCATCTGATGTTGAAATGTGCTTTGCCTTCCCGATTTTGTGAAAAGTCATTTATTCTCAGTTACTCGTGTGGCTGCTGCACTGAGTGAGTTTTTCTGTAGGTGGTTGTGTGGACTGGGTTATTAATGCTGCTGTACTTGGGTTATCAGAAAGGCCAGTAATCTTTTTGCTGAGGGTAAGATATGATTTTGGGTGTTTAAAACCATGACCAGAGGCTACTGATAGCATCAGAGATATTCTTCTACCATTTAAAAAAGACAGAGTGATCCCAACCTTGAAATAAAAAGAACTACTGCATTCTTCAGGCAGCCACTTTTATCCTTTTATTATCCAAGAAACATTTACACACTCCATTGCTGTGTATCTCTGTACTAGATGTGTTTAATTAGCCTTCTTCCAGTGCAGGAGGTGTGGCTTAAATCAAAGAGCCTTTTTTTTTACTATTGTTTCAGATATGAGGCTTTAACACAGGCATTGATACCTTTGGCAGTATTGAGGTGCTCTGGGAGAAACTGCCTCTCTGCCGATGAGAACAGGGGTTCGTAGCTTGGCCAAATGGTCAACTAAAATAAAATAGCATTTGTACAGCATTAAAGTTCATCATACTCAATTGATATGGGGCTTTTGCTGGCTCAACTTTTTCTGTATTTTTACCCCTTGTGAATTTTTAAAGCAAACTGCTCTGCTGTCTGACTCCATAATAAAAATTATACTTTTTTTTTAATTTTATTTATTAAATTCCTTTCACTGCATAAATGGTCAGTGGAGCTGGTAGCCAAGTTACAAGAATCAAAAGCAGAGTAGATTTTAATTAAATATCTTTTGGCAAGGTACCCAGAAATTTCACTGCTGTGGGAATGGAGAATGAAAAACAAAATGAAGAACTGCCACTGCTGTCTTGGAGAGTGTCTGGAAGATGTATTTGCTTGTACTTGCCCATACACTACCAAATCCTAGGAAAAATACAAATCCATGGAGCGGCTACTGTGTCGAGATGACCTTGTGTCTGTGTTTTTCATAGTCTTGTGGCAGCTGTGATCAGATTTCCCAGAAGGCCATGTTAGCAAAAGAATGGGATACAAAAAGAAATGAAGAAAAATCACACCCGGTTTCTGGAGATTGTTTGAAAGTGAGAAGCAGTTTAATTGCCATTAAGCACCCCTCATTTACATCAATAACACATGATACCAGGACACCTTTTAATCGTCCCTGCTCGCATGTAGACTCATTAAACTGTTCATATTCTGCTGCTAAGGTTGGTTTAGGCATTACTGTATTCCTAAACTGCAGTGGCAGTTGTTGTTATAGTCTTTGTTTTCACAATGTCTTAGTTATCTGAAAGCTTTTCAACAGCTGATTTGGTTTTTGGTCATCCCTGACCCTGAGCTTTCTTCCCATACATCAAATACCTCAGTGAGTGAGCAGAAGATTTCAGTGAATCCACTTTTGCTATTTATAGTCAAATGCACACGGTTGTGATTTCAGTCCTGTCCTGGATCTTCCCTGCCTTTAACCAGCACTATATTTGTTTTTAATTCCCAAAGCTGCCCTTTTGTCTTCCTTTCTCAAACAAGTTAGATTCTGATTTGGAAAACAGTAAAATACTGTCTTTCTCAGTGATCATTTTTTCATCTTGCACCTTGATTCTTTTTTGCCTCTATATTATCACCAGATGACTTTCTCAAGTCACTGAAGTATTAACATCCCTTCTACAGCAACTGAAATGACTTGAACCAAATCTTTTATTCAGTATTCGTGGAAATACTTGATATAGATTCCCGTGCTTTTCTTCTACAGTTGAGTTTTTTTGTCCTTTAGTGTTTTACAGTTAAGCTCAGTGTCATGCCCTTGTGTATTAGCTTGCCTCTGGTTTTAGTTTGCTTCTCTCAGTTTCTTGATGACGTTGCCTTCAGTGATACCGTTTTGTGCTGCTGAAATACTGCTGAATTTTTGCATCTGCCAGGTCACAACACACTCCAATTACCCTGGTTATTGGTGGGTTTATTTGTGTTGTAAGTGCTTCAAGGTAGGAAATCTGTTTCCTTCTGTGTTTGTACAGCACTATGTAAATTTGCAACAATATATAAATGTTTTCTAATGACCTACCCTAGTAGAAGTTAATTAAGTCACATCAGAGCTGAGTTTGATGGCTGGTGTTCAGCAACACACTGCTGATTTAAAGACGTCAAAATGCAAGACGTGATAAAAGAAAGGTTTTGAGTGGAGAGATGAGACCAGACTGCAAATTTGAAGCTTGCCCTTGGCTAAATAAAAGTTGCTCTTTTAAAATCTATTCTCTAGCAATGCTGATTTCAATATGAATGCAGTTCACTTTAGTTCTGATTCTATTTCAGATCTTTTAAAACCAGATTTTGTTGGCTTTTCTTAGCAGAAATTTGGTCTTGATGTATTGGCTAAAAACAAGACTTTAGAAAGCCCATCTGCGTTCTTCAGCCTCTCTATACAGTACTCTCTTCATTTTGCCTTCAAGCATTCATGTGAAGAGCATTTTCCTTTGCAGAAACTTTGAATTTTAGGCTCACATTGGCCAGTGTGTAAAATACAGTACTGAACGTAGTTAGTTGTATTTCTCTAAGTGTTGTCTTTAATTTCCCTGCTTTATCTCAGTTTTAAAGCTTTATTCACATCTTTGTGTCTGGGATTAATTTGACTTGGCACACTGCAATGTCTCTGTCTCCCAGGAGCAGCTGATTATTTACAATTTTTTTTTTTCCTCTTCTCCCTATGGCTTGTAATGAAGAATTTTCTCTACACAACTCTGAACAATATGCAAAGAGAAAAAATATTTTAAGGATGAATAGCTGAGTTACCTGTGATGACTGGAAACTCAAACGTGACTCACCTTGTAATGAGTCCAAACCTGCTGTTTACTGGGACATCTCTGGTTTGCATCAGAAGCCTTTGAATACTGAATGGTGGCACTATCTGTATAGTTGTACAAGAAACTATCGGGCTAGAGGCCTATGGTGAAACAAGGAGTTGACAAATATATGTTAATTATATACTAAATTAATCATAAGGTTTTTTGTATGCCAAAAAGGGAGAAAAAATGTGTTTTCTCTCCTCTCAGGTTTGTGTATAATTATGATGTGAATAAGTGGCTCTTTGGATGTCATTTTCAAAGGAGAATTTTAGCACTACTTTTTCTATTTTGTAAAGTGTACCTCTATCTATTAATTTGGGGAAAAAAAGTGAAGTTATTGAGAGTGTCTGTAAGAGTCTGTATGTCACTGGGCTGGATGGATATTTTAGGAGATTTTTTTATAATTAAGGTGGTGAGACCATGGCTCAGGTGGCCCAGAGAGGTGGTCGATGCCCCATCCCTGGTAACATTCCAGGTGAGGCTGGCTGGGGCTCTGAGCAACCTGCTCTAGTTGCAAATGTCCCTGCTCCCTGCAGGGGGGTTGGACTGGATGACCTTGAAAGGTTCCTTCCCATCCAGACTGTTCTATGACATGGGATATGATTTAGTGGTGACCTGGCAATGGTGGGTTAATGGTTGGGCTTGATGATCTTAAAGGCTTCTTCCAAACGTAATGATTTTATGATTCTATGACATTAGCTGGAGCAGGAGCATATCCCACACTGTGTCCTGTGCCAGTCCCTGGCTGTGTAGCTCAGCAAGCGTCTCTTTAGTCAAATATATTTCACAAGGAGTTGCAGAAGAGGAGATGGGGGACCATCTATGTGCAGGTCCCATTATGGCTGGATGCCTGGTGATGTGCAATGTAGTGGTGGAAGAAACACAGTCCTGAGAGGTAGACCTTATGCAGCACTGCAACAAGCTCTAGTGACATCATTTGATGTCACTTCTGGTCATGGTTACTGGAATTTTAGGTGGGAAAATGTGATGATGAATAGACCATGGATTGAACTCTGTTAGAGCAGGCTGGACTTGTTCCCCTTTCAGTCCTGTCTCTGTCAGCCTGTTTATATATTCAAAATGCTTTTCATCTCTCTGTCAACATATTTTCTGTATGCCTAGAAAAAACCCCAACAATAAAATCCAGTTCTGTATGGTCACATTGTTACAGCTGGGTGTGCTATTCTTGTAGGCAAAACCCCATTCTGATATGCAGAAATAACCCCCAAAGCAATATGAACACTGCCATGACCTGCAGGCTTGCTTTAATTAAAAAAGGAAACCTGTATATTTTTTTTAACTATGCTTGTGCTTACCTTTTTAACTCTCTCTGAAATTCCTGATTATTTACATCAGCCGGTATATTGTTCAGTCTCAGAATAATCCCCGTCCTTTAAAGATTCAGTGAATTGCACATGACAGCAAACAAGAACTGATCCCTCCAGAGGGAGGTTGCAGTAAATCAGGGTATGTTCCTAAGGCTGTTGAAGGCTTCCTCTCTCACAGAATTACCTCCAGAGCTAAAGTTAAGGCTGGCATCAGTGAAACTAAGAGCAACCAAAAAAGTGTCAAGAGCAAAGATCTATGATAAGCACAGATGGAAAGAGCCAGATACAGGAAAGAAAACAAAGGAGTTGGGGGGTGGAATTTTGTCTCCAGTGAAAGAAGAAATGAATGGTGAAGAGCTGTGGAACAGCATAAAAAATGAGATTATAGGAATGGCTGATCAAGTTTTGTGTTACCAGGCCAAGACAAAGAAATGGAGGTGGGTAAAGAACAAGGAGCTGCTGAGCTGGAAAGTGTTAGATGTTGGGGGAGGGGAGAGTGGTGGTGGTGGAGGAGAAAAAGAGATTCAAGAGATTGACCAGCTACATGGTGTTGAAAATGGAAATACAGAAATGCCTTGGCAGGGGAAGAGTGGTCAGAAGAGTGTTCAGAGAGAAACCCAACATGAGTTACTTTTCAAGAGAAGAGAAGTCTGAAGTGGAGCATTTGGACTGAAGATGTCGGTGCTGAAAGACAAGGAATAATTGACAACAGACAAGCACGCAAGAAGAAATAGGTGAAAGATATTTGGAAGACGTACAGAGCATCCAAAGTCCAACAGCTGATCTTGGAGGAACTTCCTGCAAGAAACAGGGAGAGCAGTGGAGTAAATGGAAATGGAGAACACTCAATAGCTTGAGAAAAGGAGGTGTATATATTTCCAGTGTCAGAATAACAGCAAAGTAACTAGACAGGCAGGAGACAGGATAAAGGCAGTGTACATGTGAGGAACATGTAAGCAAGAGTCTTCACTCAATACTTATTTGTAAATTCCGTTTAATGAGGAAAAGTAGCAATATCAGTGCTGTAAGGAGGATTTTATTAATCGCTCTAAAGCAATCCCAGAAACTGCCAAGAAATTATTTCAAATTGAGGAGCAGCTCGAAGTGGTCCAGCTGGTGGGATCTGAACGGGGAAGGTGTGGTGATCGGAAATGGAAACAAACTTCCAGCAATCGGGAGAGCAAAGCAGGTATGCTTTGCTTAAGGATGAGGTGCTGTTGAGGTGAAACAGAAGAAGCATAAAAACCCTTAGTTCTGGAAAGGTATTCTTTTAAAAGTAAAAAATAATAATAATAAAAAAATCTCTGTATGGGAGGCAGCTTTTATCTTTACTAATGTAAATTACAGGGCTGGAATAGGGTGAGAGCCTGTGTTGCTTTCCTTGAAGTGGAGGAGATATTGTTCTTTAAATTGCCAAATGGATTTATCCTCAGCACTTCTCCTCTAAATAACAATCAACAAAGTTGAGGCTCTCTGTAACTCTGATTGCTGTGTCTTTTGTTGTTTAGTTGGGATTTTTTCTAGGAAGAAGGGAAGATTTTTATTTTATTTCAACTTTCATTTGAGCAAGGTTAATCAGATGATTATTTCTTATTTTAGTCCTCTGATACCAGCTGCAGAAACCTGTTTCCTGTAGAATTGGAAGAGTAAGGAATAATAAAATTGTGGAATAGTTTGAGCTGGAAAAGATCTTAAAGTTCATCAAGTTCCAGTTCCCCCAAGATGTCCTGCAGGGACACCTTCCACTAGACCAGGTTGCTCAAGGCCCCATCCAGCCTGGCCTTGAACGCTTCCAGTGATAGGGCACCCACAAGTTCCCTGGGCAACCGGTGCCAGTGTCTCACCACCCTCAGAGTGAAGACTTCTTCCTTACATCTAATCTAAATCTACCCTCTTTCAGTTTAAAACTGTCACCCTTGTCCTATCATGATAATAAACTGAAAAAAAATAATGATTATTGAATCAAATAGTACAGCTTGCAGTAGTTGTCCAGATTGAATAAAACCAGTTACTGGAGTAAATCTCAACGGGAGGCGGCTGGCTTGGTCCTGGTAGGTGTGGTAGATGGGGAATCTAACCGTGATTAATGGAGCTGCTCCTGTACCCCTTTGCTGCTGGAAGGGTTCAGTAGTGGAACTGAATCCTCAACCTGTGTAAAAAGTTCATGCTAATTGGACAGGTTGTTTCTCTGTTGCAACTTCTAACCCCATAAGGCTGCTCTGCATCCAGTTAATACCTGGTGCTTTGTGGGAGGGGACAGTCGTGGCTGTAGAATTCTAATTAGTCATGCCTAACTTATATAAAGTTTCAGGCTGCTGCTCAGTTGCATCACGTTAGTTTGCCTGTGAAATCCTATAAAATGCACTTACCACATCAGCTGAACTATTTGGATGGTAACTTAGGTGGAAAATGGTATTTAGAAGAGGTAAAAAGCATTTTATGTCAAAGTGGGTGATTTAAGCCATAGGTTTTAAAAGGCTGTGTTTGAATTATAAGTAGCACTCGAGTACCTTTTAAGAATACAAGTTACATGCCTTTAAACAAGTTTACATTGTGGTATAACTTTAGTAAAGCATGTTTAAATTACTTATCACCAGAGGGCTGCAGTGAAGCAAATGGAAACAAATAGGAATGAAAAAATTAAAAAATGTCATGCTTATTTTTTAATTATTCTGTGACTGAAATGTGGAATTGGGAAGGAAAATCATTCACTAGCATGAAATGGGGTCGCAGTCCAGGCTCCCAGATGACGAGAAGATCCCCTGCCTGTCTCGTGCAAACTTTCGGCTTGTCCTAGAACGCCTCGCGCAGCCCCGCCGCTGGCGCTGAAGTGATGTATTGCAGCCCAGGGCAAGTTACCATCTTCAGACCGCTTTGTCCCTGGCTAGAATACAGGGGAGAATGGAGAATAGCTGTGTATGAAGAATACATTTCCTGGGCTCTGAACTCTGGCTCTGACCCCTGCTATCCTCACTCCGGTATGGAAATCACGTTACCGTTATGATCATTTCAAGCATTTTTCAGCATAAGCCCGGCCTGGTAAGGGTATGTGTTGCTATCTCCCGTTCACATTCCCTCCCTTCTTTCTCTTGGTTTGTTTTCCACATGACTGGGAAACAATTGCTTCTTCCACATGGAGCCCTTCTCCCATTCCTGGGAAAATAGCAGGGAATAAGGAACATTTGCATAATCGTCTTTAGGGCTATTGTGGGCGGGCTTTGGATGCCGGCACGGAGTTGCAGACTGGCCACCTGTCCAGAACAAATGAACTTAGCTTTTGTATAACGTTATCTGGTTTTCCACAGTGTTATTTTTGTGTAATGAATAACTCGATTAAAATATTATAAAACCCTATCATTCAGTAAATGTTTGCATTGGGTTTAAATCCCCCCCTTTCAGGGGCGGGGGCAGGGGGAGAGAATTTCCTCTCTTCTGTGTTAACACAGCTATATTTTCAAGCTGCCTCTGACATAGTTTTATAACTGCCTTTGTGAAATTATCCTCATGAATATTAATTAGGGGTGTGGGAAGAAAAAAAAAACAAACCTCAAAATGATTTGCATTCATCCTCGTATAAATGATAAATTAAGTGTTGTCTAATGTTTTCTAACGGTCCATTTCACCTATGTAAAACAATTAATTAAACAATTGAGTTCTTAAAAAAGGAAGAAGAAGAGGGTACGAGAGGGTGCTGAAGATGCTGCCCCTGCCAGTGCTTCATCACAGGAGTTATTAAGCTCATTTGCAATACACATTCTTTGTCTTTTGCACCTATGAATGTTGTCTCTCTCTCTTTTGTACCCCTGTGACTAAAGACAGTAACAAACCAATTTTAATTTCTGCTTGAAAGAGGAAAAGAAAAACTGCCTTCTTCCGTGTAGGTTCAGTGCTTCGATAGGCGAGGTGCAGGAAGGACAAACTCTTGGTGCCGAGTTTTATTGCCCATCAGTTAACCTTTGTGTGTTCCAGCGTCCAACTGTTGAGTTTCGATTGCTGCATTATGATAAAGTATGTGTTTTCATGGCCATAAATGCTGAGCGAGTTAACCGGGATAGTGAGGTATCTGTATTGCTCTTTTCTACATTCACATTTGTATCTTCCTCTGCTAGATTCTTCTGCCCGTGTTGAGAAACAATTGCCCAAAGTTTGGCTAAGTAATTATTAGTAGGTTATGAACAAGAGGGATGCAGCTTTATTTTTTTCTGCACCTGTCTTTTTTCAGTCAGCAGTTAAAAGTTAAAGGCTGCATTGACACAATCAAACATTATTATTTTAACTCTCTTTTTGAGCCCTTATTCAATACTCTGAAATATTCATGGCATTTATGATCGTGCTTTGCTGGCAGTATAGAAGCAGATGGGAGATTTCTGCCAATCATCAGCTGCTCTTACAGTGACGTTCCTGAGACAAGACATACATCACTAGATTTTACTACCTTGTTTTTCTTCAGTCTTGCTCCTGATACACATGTACCACCATCTGAGCTGCTCCTGCTCTTGTATTTCCCTTTGCTGGTGAGCAATTGAAAACACTTCAAATGAATGTTTCATGTTACCCTTCATAGGTGCCTCACACGTCTGTAGCATCAGTTGTGCAGGTATTTGAGTTACTGTGGACTTTGGTATGGAAACTGCATGGAAAGCCTGACTGATCCATCCCTCAAGTAGCTGTTGGTCAGTAGGGCTGGTTTAAAGAAAGCCATGTATATCTGCCAGGTTACATGTTTCCTTTGTTTCCACAGGAGAACACTAAAATCAATCAGTTGTATCTTCCTATAATGAAAAATTATTTAATCACAGTGAAAGACGTTAGACAGGAAAGAACAAATATTTAATATCTGTTAAGAAGACAGGTTTCAAGGCAAGACTTCTTGCTACAGCAGCTAACATTTTCACAGATCTTTTGAATTTGTGTGTGTGTGTGATTTATTTATGTATTTTAGGAAGTTAGGAATGTGGTTACTTTACTATTACCCAGTAAAAAAAAAAGAACTATTTTGTTTGATTTGAAAACCATGCTATAGTTGATAGTTTTGGGCCATTAAATACATGTTTTCTCTGCCCAAAATGTTTAAAACCAACAAACTAGTGAACTGGAAAATCTGTATGATGATGAATTGGACATATCTTTGTACCTTGTGCTGTTTCTTTCTGCTTTGCTGATCTCTTCCTTAATAAATGGAAAGTGAGTTCCCTTTTTATACTCTTGTCCTCTGACCGAAGAACTGAAAAGTTCCCTAATTCTTTCCTGGTTTAAGTTTCTGATTTATAGCTGTGGTTCGGAGCAGTGTTTGTAGGAGCATTTCTCTGTCTATGACTTAATTTTGGAGGATTTAAAATCTGCCCGTTCAGTCTAATCCAATTCCTTTCTCCACTGCTTATTGATGAGGTTTCCTGGGTTTTCCAGTTGTCAGCTTGCTGAAGGAGCTCTGAGATTTAGGATGTTATGTGGGTATGGGAATCTCACTCTTTGTTTTCTTATTAGGAGCCTGACCTCTGGTACCTCATTTGAACATTAGAGGGGACTCTTGTGAATAATGGCCTGTGGTGAAAGTGCATCCAGCTGGAATTGTGTCTTGGGATGTGGGGGTGGGGGGGGCCTGGAATCTTTGGATGCCATCATGAAGCAATTAGACAAGCTGCTCAATAATTTATAGCTTGCTGTCTTAAGAGTTGTAAGTGTTCTGACTGAAGAGGTTTTTGTTTAACCTTTCAGTGCTTTCTATATTGAGGTTAGAGATGATTTTCCTTTGAAGACCAGTGGAGAGCACAGAACCCAATGACTTTGTCATCTCTTAATTAATGCTTGGTGTTGCTACCTGAATATAACAGTTTGCTCAGGGCTCTCAGAGCTACAGTGTATCATGAATACATAAAATCCTCTCTGAAGCAGGAAATGAAAAATATTTTTCTCCAGATCTTGTCAGGTGCATTTGTTAAATTCCTTTCAATTGAATTTGCCTGTAATTGTGTGATTTTTTTATTTATTTCCCCGCATGTTCTGTAGCCTTAAATATTAGATTAAACTGGGGAAAAAAAATGGGGAAGGGAGGGAAGCATTTGCATATATGTAGATTGTACTTTCAGTACACTTGGTGTTTGTATGAGTGACTGTTCTTACATATTATATGGACAGTTTAGAGCAAAATAATTTCTGGTAGTGTCATATTTAACAGAATACTGCGATTCCCAGCCCTTGTTACATCAAAGCAAGAGAAGTGCAGCCAGGTTTTCAGATGCAGGAGAGTGAAGCACTGTTAGACTGAGTTGTGTGAAGATGTGCAAAGGTGAAGAGAACTAGAAACCCAACCTGGAGCTCCTTGTGCAAAATACTGCCTGCAAATGCTATCGCTGTTTTCCCAAGGAAAAGAGTTTTTCTGTAAGCTTTTTCCACTTCTGTAAATGTTAGAACATGAAGAAGTTCTGAGCAGTTTCTAATGATAGTCTCTCAAGCATTTGTGTAGAGAAGAAATATTTCCTAAATGTATTGCTGACATTCTTGCCTGTTCCATCTCCAGTCAATGAGCAGCTGCTTTGCTCAGTTTAAATAGTTCTGCTGTTACTTCAACGCTGACATTAAATAGACATTAGGAGACATTTTGGTGACCGTATTCAGTAGTTGTTTCTTGCTGATTCCACTGGCTGCAAGGATATTACTTTGCTGCAAGAATCTTATTTGGGACTTAGATCTGTATTTTCTTTCGTATTGCTTTGAATTCAATTCTGAACAGCCCTGTGGTTTCCAGAATTAAAGTGTGGATTCTCTTCTCCTTTATTCCGTTTGCTCTGGTTTTGCAAACTCATCTCTTTTTTCCAAGGACTCTTTGCTTTGGGTGAGCTTGTCTAGAAATATCAATGATACATTTTGTTATTAAATTTGTTAAATTATTTTGTTAATTTTGTTATTTTTTTTGTTAATTTTTTCCTAAAACCTTTCAGCCTTCAGCCTTCTTCCAGAGGCCCCCACTGACCCTTTGAGTGTGTTTAACAGTACTCTTGGGTGCTATTATTTCTACTTTATGGATTGGAGTATTTCCACTTGAATTGTGATGTTTGGGTTGTTTTTTTCTGAAGGTACTGAAATGTATATATTCATATAAGAAATGCTACCTGAGATGTATTGGTAATAGATATAACCACAGAATGGTAGCTGTTGGAAGGGACCTGTGGAGATAACCTCATCCAACCCCTCTGCTAAAATAGTTTTGTCTAGAGCAGGTTGCCTGGGATTGTGTCCTTGCACGTTTTGAATCTTTCCACAGAAGGAGAAGACACAGCCTCTCTGGGCAGCCTTTTCCAGGGCTTCTGGCATCCTCACAGTTTCTCCTTCTGTTCAGATGGACCCTTCTGGGTTCCAGTTTGTGACCACTGGCTCTTGTCCTGTTGCGGGGCACCACTTACTATTGCCTGGTCCCATCCTCTTGCCTCCTGCCCTTGAGCTATTGAGAAGCCCTGAGAAGATCCCTCTGTCTTCTCTAGATTGAACAGCCCTGGGGCTCTCGACCTTTCCTCTTAAGATGATCTTTCTCGTTGTATGTGCAGATAACTCAAAAGCCACTCTAGGTAAGGAGGTAGTAGAGCTCACGATCGTGCTTCTGTGCCATAACCTGGTTCTGTGCGTCACTCGATCCTGGGTTACTCTGGCTGTACTCTTTTGGCTGGCATTGTTGGCTGCTGAGGGCACAGCACACTGTTATTTTTGGAGAAAGCAGAGTGGTTGGAGTATTTACCATTAACATCAAGTGGTCGAGCCATTAGATGCAGAAAATGCTCAGCCTTGCTGCTTAGTGTAGGAAAGATGCAATTTCCAGAGCTCAACTCCAGCTGCTGGTCTCACTGTAGCTGTGTTTGCCCTCAGGCAATGCCTTTTTTAACGTCTGCTGGATCAACAGTAACGTGTGACTGCACTGAATGAATCCAGTCCTGCATATAACCCTGGCTAGACTATTCTCACAGTTACTGCATTTTATTTGACGCGTAGTAATCTCTAATTTTATGGCTGTTTCATCACGATTACATCCTGTAAATCTACTGAATACATTTTCAGCAGTGAAGAAGCAACACCTGAAAGAGATCAGCCAGTTCTGTTTGCCACATCTTTCCAAGTGCAGTTTTCCCACTCCCTCCAGCTCATCTGCATCAGTATCGATAGGAGGAATTTGTGGGTTACCAAGCAGGCTTGTGCAAGGCTATTCCTGTTGGAATAAACTTCTAGTAGTTGCTAATACTTACTCCTGGAAGTTGCAGATTTATTTATTTATTTATTTAGATACAAGGGTAAAAATCATAGCTATTAATCTTTGCAGGGTGAATGATGCTGCAAGGTACAAAAAAGGAATGCTAAATATTCATCACAGCTTTACTGCGAATACATAATAGCTGAACTTTTTGCAACATGAAATAGTGCGACTTCACGCAATTGCCATGTGATTGCAAATTAAGATAAGGTGCTGATATGCTCAGATCAGTGTTGTGTTGACCAATGTCTCATTCTCTTCTCTTCTTGATTCATTTGTATTTTGTCTTAAGCTTGAGTTGCTGTATGTGATTTTTGGAGGTTTTGGTGTCATTCCACCTGACGTCATAGGAGTTCTGAGCCACACAGAGGGTGCTGGGGCTCTCCCAGATACCACAATAGTCTGATAGAAAAATCTACAGCAATATGCATTTCTCTCATTGCCATGGTTTAGGGGCGGGGCGGCCCTTTAGACCAGTAACAGACACTCTGCTGACCCCCCTCCCTCCCCAAAGGGGAAGAGAAAGGGAATAAGGGAGAGAGACTGAGTGATTAGAACAGGAAACTAGAACAGCTTTGATGAGAATGAAAATAGTAAAACTAGAATATGTACAAATCTATACAAACCCAGTATGGAACCCAATCCCCTGATGGTAATAATACCATTGTCACGACTGATGCTGTGGAGCAGGCACCAGGGGGGTCCCAGACCAGGCCCCGCAGCTGATGGGAGCTGTGTTCAGGAGCTGGATTCTGGTACTGGGTTCAGGAACACACCGACTGGGATCGAAGGCAGAATGGACAGAGTCCTCCTGGTTTGCTCCAAGGAAGGAACAGAAAGAGGACCTGAGACAAGCCACCGAAGGTGACAAAGCGGTGCAAGAGGGGAGAGGAGCCAAGGA